>CM053030.1:450208002-450425502 GCA_028564925.1 Lithobates sylvaticus
GATTCCTTCGATATATTCGGCGCATGCGCACTTTAGAAGGTCACGCCGTGCCGTTTTCATTAAAGGACATGCCGTGACTGGCAGCTCCCACGTGCACGCGGGAGTGACGTCACGTGACTCCGGCCAGTCACAGAGCCGGAGTCCGCAACCCCAGAAGGAAGATGGACGCTTCCAGCCGGCGAGGAAATTGGGGACATCGCAGGCTCCTGTGATGCATAGTAGCCCATTATGCTTTGCCTTTGCAGGGAAACAAAGGGGAATTAAACCCATTAGGGTTTACTTCCTCTTTAATTGTTCAGTGTGTTAAGCCTGGTACACACTAGCAATTTTTTTTTGGGGGGGGGGGGGGGGGACTGAGGAGCTCAGAGGAGCTGCTGTAGTAACAATTTGATGTTAGTACAGCGACCTCCCCCGCTGAGCTATTGTGTCCTGACAGGGGGACTGCCCCCCACCAGGACCCACTGGTCAGCACTCAGTCGCTAGCTGAGAGCACTGATTGGGTGATCACCGGCAGACCTTTTTTGGTCATGCCCCTTTGACAGAATCTGGCAGACACAGCTGTGAAAAGCAGACTGTTATTACAGAGCTACAATGCATCTGGAAAGTATTCACAGCACTTCACTTTTTCCACATTTTGTTATGTTACAGCCTTATTCCAAAATGGATAAAATTAATGATTTTCCTCACAATTCTACAAACAATACCCCATAAATCACATGTACATGAATATATTCACTGCCTTTGCCATGCCACTCAAAATTGAGCTCAGGTGCATCCTGTTTCCACTGATCATCCTTGAAATTTTTCTACAACTTGGAGTCCACCTGTGGTAAATTCAGTTGATTGAACATGATTTGGAAAGGCACACCTGTCTATATAAGGTCCCACAGTTAACAGTGCATGTCAGAGCACAAACCAAGCCATGAAGTCCAAGGAATTGTCTGTAGACCTCCAAGACCGAATTGTATCGAGGCACAGATCTGGGAAAGGGTACAGAAAAATTTCTGCAACATTAAAGATCCCAATGAGCAGTGGCCTCCATCATCCCTAAATAAAAGAAGTTTGGAACCATCAGGACTCTTCCTAGAGTGGGCCACCTGGCCAAACTGAGCGATCAGGGGAGAAGGGCCTTAGTCAGGGAGGTGACCAAGAACTTGATGGTCACTCTGAACAGAGCACCAGCATTTCCCTGGGGAGAGAGGAGAACCTTCCAGAAGAACAACCATCTCTGCAGCACTCCACCAATCAGGCCTGTATGGTAGAGTGGCCAGACAGAAGCCACTCCTCAGTAATGACAGCCCATCTGCAGTTTGCCAAAATGCAGCTGAAGGACTCTTAGACCATGAGAAACAAAATTGATTGGTCTGATGAAACAAAGATTGAACTCTTTGGCCTGAATGGGAAGGGTCACGTCTGGAGGAAACCAGGCACCACTCATCACCTGGCCAATACAATCCCTACAGAGAAGCATGGTGATGGCAGCATCATGCTGTGTGGATGTTTTTCAGCAGCAGGAACTGGGAGACTAGTCAGGATCGAAGGAAAGATGAATGCAGCAATGTACAGAGACATCCTTGATGAAAACCTGCTCCACAGCGCTCTGGACCTCAGACTGGGGTGAACGTTTATCTTCCAACAGGTCAACGACCCTAAGCACACAGCCAAGATAACAAAGGAGTGGTTACGGGACAACTCTGTGAATGTCCTTGAGTTGCCCAGCCAGAGCCCAGACTTGAACCTAATTGAACATCTCTGGATAGATCTGAAAATGGCTGTGCACTGATGCACCCCATCCAACCCGATGGAGCTTGAGAGGTCCTGCAAAAAAGAATGTGGGAAACTGCCCAAAAATAGGCGTGCCAAGCATCATACTCAAAAAGACTTGAGGCTGTAATTGGTGCCAAAGGTGCTTCAACAAAGTATTGAGCAAAGGCTGTGAATATTTATATATTTATACAGAGGAACAGGGTGTGCACTGCTGGGAGGAATGGAGAATTGTGGGGAGTGTAGTTTCAGTACAGACTAAGCCTGTTTTGTAGACTGGGGGAGGAACTACAGATCCAAAGGGGCAGTGGAATTCTGGAGAGAGGAAGAGGAGAATGCTTGTTCCCAGGCTGAGAGAGATGTGAGGAGGAAATTCTGAGAGGTAAACTGTTAATCAGATTGCTTGCAGGCTACTTTTCACCACATCTGGGGCAGAGAGAGGCACAGCAGCAGACAGTCCCTAGTATCAGAGAATTCTGACATGGAATGAGACCGCTGCCTGATTTTGGGGGAGAACACTGCGGCCGTTGACTTTGTTATGCCTCCTTCGGTGGACATAGAAAGATCAGCTACCATCACAGCAGTTGGTTAGAGGCCACTGACCAACCTTCACTACACCTTGATAAAGAGGTACAGTGCTGCCCACGTGGGTCAAAGTGGAGACGCATTTACCAGTGTTTGAAGGAATTTTATCCTGAGCGCTCCAACACCAGATCTTGGCCCCAGTGTGCTGGCCAGTGTAGAGAGAGGGTTTAATATAGATTGCCGTTATTGTGGTATAACTCTCTTTAGATAGGATTGCCCATAGTATAAGGTTTAAAAGTAATGCCGCGTACACACGACTGGACTTTCCAGGAGACTAGGTCCGACGGTCTTCCCGATGGACTTTCGGCAGAGTTCTGACGGACTTTCCAAACAAAACGGACTTGGCCACATACGAACGGACTAGGTCCGTTAGTTTTGAATGTGGTGACGTAAACAGGACAAAAAAAGGAAGTTCAATAGCTACCCTTGCGTCGTATTTGGTCCGTTGGACCAGCACACAGATGAATGGTTTTCCCGATTTGAGTCCGTCAGAATTGAGTCCATCAGATAGATTTGAAACCTGTTTTTATATCTAGGGCCGCCAGATTTTATTTATTATTTATTTTTCCTGAAAAACTAACGGATTAGCCCACACACGATCAGACCTAGTTTGCCGGGAAAGTCCGGTCATGTGTACGTGGCATTACTCTCTGTTCCACTTGTTTGCTATCTACAGTATTTTTTCTTTGCCATTGCTTTACCTAGTGCCTTAAAAAAAGTATTAATACCCCTTGAAATTGTCCACATTTTGTCATGTTACAACCAAAAACATAAATGTATTTTATTGGGATTTCATGTGATAAACCAACACAAAGTGGCACATAATTGTGAAGTTGAAGGAAAATTATAATTTATAGCAATAAAGATATAAACATCCTTGATGTCGATTGACGCTAGCAGTTCTCCACCTTGTAGAATGGAGACCACTGATCGGATTGACTCAATGCGGAAAGAGCGGATATTCAATAAACGGTTTAGATCTTTGAGATCTAAAATGGGTCTGACAATCCCGTTTGGTTTTGGTACCGTGAAAAGGTTTGAATAAAACCCTAACCTTCGCTCTTCCATGGGGACCACCGATATCACCTTTTGAGACAAGAGATGATCCAAAGCCAGAAAGAGAGACCTCTTTTTTTCCGGGAACTCTCAGAACTCTAGTTTGTAACCTAAAGCTATTGAGGAGGCCACCCATTTGTCTCGACACTGTTCCTGCCAGACCCTTGAGAACTGCAGAAGTCTTCCCCCCACTCGAGCGAGCGGGGGCACCCCTTCATAAAGAGGTTTCCTCCCCCAGGGCCTCTTTTGACCCTGGGGTTGACCCTGAGGTTTACCTCTTGAACTTGACGGTAGAGGCTGTCGTGACTGCCTGGAGGCTGATGCTCCTGGCACTGGAGAAGAAGCTTGTTTAAAAGAGAAATGCTTAAACTTCTTCTTAACTGGTAAAAGGGAACTTTTTCCGTTAGAAATTCTTTGGATGTATTTATCCAGATCGTCCCCAAACAACCGTTCACCATGAAATGGAAAACTAGCCAAGAGCGTTTTGCATGGCCCTTCGGCTGACCAATTTTTCAACCATAGAATTCTACGCACATGCACCAGCCTAAACATAAGCCATGAGGCCTGGAGAATAGAATCTCTCATAGCGTCTACTGTAAAACATAACGCCTCTGATATCCCAGCCAAATCTTGGGCCTGCTGATCAGGAATAATCTCGAGCACCTGTTTAAACTGGTCTTTTAAGGACTGACATATACCGATCACTGCCAGCGCAGGCTGAACCACTGAACCTGCCAGAGAAATATTGTTTTTAAATAGTAATTACAACTTACCTGTTGGACCCTTCAGCATTTGAGCATTGTCTACCGGACAAGTCAAGTTTTTATTCACAGAGGATATAGCAGCGTCAATTGCTGGAATCCCCCACTTCTTATTAAACTCTTCCTCCATAGGATAAAGTGTTGAAAACTTTTTTTTGAGGACAAAACTGTTTGTTTATCTGGGTGCTCCCACTCAGAATACATAAGCTTTTTTTAGTAATGAATGGATAGGAAAAGCATGAATAGCCTGGGGAGGCTTTAGCGAACCCAAACAAGAAGTGGGCTCATCGACTGACTCAGCTAATGGCAGCATGAATGTGGAGCAGACCAGTTTAGTGATAGATTGTACCAACAACCTTTCTTGTGAACCCGATCTATCCGTATTAGACTCTTCAGAGGAGGAGTCATCAGCCTCTTCCTGGCTCCCTGAGAGACATTAGTCATTTCTCGCCCCCTGTTCCTCAGTTTGAGGGTCCTGGGTAATGGAAGGGGACCTGTTACGCTTAGTCCCACTCTGGGATGCGATTAACGCATCGATCTTTTGTTCCAAGCCTATAATGGTTGAGAAAAAAACCTCTTCAGTAATATAAACAGGTGCAGTGTTAAGAGCAGCTGCAACACCCGACATCCCTGATGGCTTACTCTGACCAGCCATAACACTCTCAGGGGAGGATGCCATCTTTTTTGAGATGGTTCTAGGCTTCCTTGTGGCTGTAGAAGTCTTTCTATAGCCCTTTTTTGAGGTGTTTTTACCCCCTTCCGACCATAGCCCGATGCACAAAACAGAGGTACAACCAGAAGAAATGCATCCACTGCTTGAGCAATAGTCCAGCCCTGCCACTGCCATTAATGCTCAGCCTGATGCGATAGTAAACGTGTCAAAAGGAATGCCTGTGACACCAAACCTCTGTCATGCCCCTGTTGCTCGTGTCCCTCCGTCAGCTTACAGCAGCAATAGTAGTGCTTTTAAAAAGCACATTCCCGCGCTGGACGTTGGAGGACGCCAATGCCGCGATAAGCCCCGCCCCTCCGTCACCTACGGCCCCTCCTCTTTAAAAAAAAAAGAAGTGCTTTCAGGCGTGAGCACGAGCCTCTGATCCCACGGGATCGTTCTGTGAAGGGAAAAAATGGTGAGGAGAGAGCCTGGAAGCCGCCGAGTAGGAAGGCGTGCTGACTGTTTTTTTTTCCCATTTTCTCCTGCGCTCTTCCTCGTGAAGAGGGGGAGAGTACAGCCCAAGTGGGGGGTGTCTGGTGAGGAGGAAAACCCCCCTAGACTTACCGGAGGCCTGCTGCTGGCTGGAGAAAAAAAAAGAAGCCTGCTCCGGACACAGTGTGATCTTTTGAGGAAGCATGAGAAGGTATGTGCTCCATACAGCCCCCAGTGGTGACACATAGGCATGACAACATTTACTAAGTAAAGGAGACATTTCATAAGAAAATTCAAAAATGTCTTAGAAAACTCCACTTACCTTTCCCGCCGCAGGGTTTTCGGTGGTAATAACCAACAGACCCAATATTCACCCTTCACAATGTTTTCCGTTAACAAACCTTCAGGAGCTGGGGACCCTTGGGGAACCCACAATCCTGGACCTGCAATAGCATCCTGCAAGTAAAACTTTATGGCCTTAATACCAAAAGTACTGGATCCCGGGATCCAGATCTCTAAAAAGTGAAGCGTTTACAGGCAAAACCTTGTTTCTTCGGACACGAGGCCCGGCCTAAAGGACACTTTGAATGGATCCGGCTGCATAGCTAGTCCCAGCAAGGATTGCTCCAGAGGAGCTTAGCACAGCACAGCACATCTTCACTCGTGACCAACACCTTAGACACTGGTGAAAAAACTGAGGTACTCCCAGTGGTGGGAGGGGTTATATATGGAGTGGACTTCTTGTCTTAGGGTGTGCCAGTGTCCATCACCTGAAGGTGGCCTATAACCCACATAGTAACTACTATGGCTCTGTGTCCTGTGATGTACGATAAGAAAGCTCAATTTTTGGTCTCATCACTCCAAATGACTTTGTGCCAGAAGGTTTAAAGCTGGTCTCTGTGCTGTTTGGCATATTATAAGCAGGATACTTTGTGGCATTTGTGGACGTTGAGGCTGGAATGTCTAGACACTTTTTTTTTTTTTTTTTTTTTTTATACCCCTGTACGGCAAGTACAGCCCAGTGCCCATAAGTGCAGCCTCATCAGCGAATATCAATGAAGGAGAAAAATTAACCGTTTGCAAAATGTTATAGCATGCTATGAAAGGCATAATGAGCTAGTATGCAACGCATACTAGCTGATTATGAAAAACTTACCTTAGAACGAGGCGCCGGCATCTCACCCAATCCACGGCGAGGGAGCTGACATGTTCCCTTTGGCATGTCTCCTGGGTATGGCGGCTCCGGCGCTGTGAGTGGCCAGAGCCGCAATGTCGTCACTCCCGCGCATACGCGCGGAAGATTTCTTTGCGGCAAGGTCCGGCGTCTGCTGGGCTTTCAGACGAGAATCCCCTGTGTGCATGCGCCATACAGGTTTGGGTATTTTTTTTACCTACAGGTAATCCTTATTATAGGCTCACCTGTCGGTAAAAGTTACAAATTTGCATATGCAACCACTTTAATAAGCTTCCTGTTCAGCCACTGCTACTGTCACACAGAAAGGTGCAGTGGCCGACACCTCTTCAGTGATGCAAAGCTTGCCAACTGTGCTGGCTCAGTATCACTGTGCTGCTGGCCACTGCACCTTCCTTTGTGGCAGGCACAGTGGTGGGCCAGAGACTTTTACTTGGTGATACTGAGTCTGAACTTTTAATGGGCTCCATGTCACTGCGCTGACTTCCTGTTTGTGTCCTACCACCACTTGAGGCAGCCATCTTTGCCGTTGGTGGAATGGTGTGGAAAAAATACCGCCTTCGGCACACCCCTGAGGAAACATCTCATCCCAGTCTTCTGTGGATATAGTTGGGATACGGATTTGCCATCAGCTTCTAACTACAAGAGAAGACTTGCTCAGTTTAGTATGTAGTAGGAATAGAACATAGAAGTTAAAGTGTAAATGCTTAAGGCATTCCCTACAAAAATCTTTCCTGGTAAAAATCCGTCTTCCCCAGCCCACTAAATATTTACCAGGCTCTTTTTTCCATCCATCGCTGCTCTTTCTCCTCACAGGACAGAGAGGCAGCAATGGGAGAGATTGGCTCCCATTTTTGTCAATCAAATTCTGGTCGGAGGGAGTGCAGAGTGGGGCCAGGCCACACTGTGTGTGTGTGTGTGTGTGTGTGTGTGTGTGTGTGTGTGTGTGTGTGTGTCTGTGTGTGTGTGTCGATGGACACACATAGCCTGGCTCTGGAGTGAGCCCACATGTGCGTCCCCATATCAAGCGGCTTGCTATGGTGGCATATGCAGAAAAGGTGCCTAGAGCTCTGTGGGAACCCTAAAAGAGGTGGTCCAGGGCCACTCTATGCAATACAATTGCACAGATCATGTCTTTTAAACATTTTACAAAGAAAACACCGTATATTGAATACTATATAGTACATTTCCTTTAAGACAAAGGCCTGTAGATAATGTCCTCTATTTTGGCACAAGTCAAACAGATGTTAAGTATTTGCTTCTGGTTTCCAATTATTGATAATTGTTGTCAAGCACAATGCTCTTAAGCCCTTCTTAAAGAGGTTTCATCTATTATGCGGTTTAATTAAGACCGTATATCGTGGTTTTGCACTATGTTGTCACAATACATGAATTGGCAAAACATACTCAGAAAATGTTTTAGCATACACTTAATTTGACCGTTTACACCTCCCTTAATGAATAGAAGACATTGGGGATATTTTATTGCAGTTTACTTCTGCTCTTAGATAAAAATTACTCCTTGATTATGACTTAAGGTGGGAGCATGTTGATAAGTTATAACATTTTGTGTACAGAGCACCTCTGCAGTCTGTATATTATTTCCAGTTTTGCCTTCTTCCCATCTTTATGACAGCATTTAACACTTTGAACTATGGGATATTTTATTCGCAGTAATGGATGATAATGTACTTCCAACAAGGAAGCCATCCTCTCTGCATACATTACACTTACTTGCAATGAATTCAGAGCCTTTAGGTGACTGGCGAGAGTTTATGGATTTATTGTGCAACAAACTGAATTAGTAAGTGCATGGATAGGGCTGAGGCTGGGTAATTACTTGTTGATGCAGGCTGATTTATGGAAATTGAATCCTGAAGTCACGTGATTCATATAAAGGCGGCATAAAAAGACAAATAATAAAAGGCTCACCTTTACCAGCCCAGAAAAACTATGAAGCTTGGATTACATTACAATACAATAGAGAAGCTGCCATTGCCGACTTGTTTTTAGATCAGTTACAGTTGTGCTAAACAAGCCAACAGTGAAAAAAACATGTGAATGGTTTGCTACATTTACACAAAGTTGCAGCACCACACTACTGAACACAAATAAATACAGCGGGAAAAATAAGTATTGAACACGTCACCATTTTTCTAGGTAAAAATATTTCTAAAGGTGCTATTGACATGAAATTGTCACATGTCGGTAACAACCCATGCAATCCATACATACAAAGAGACCAAAACAAATAAGTTCAGAAATAAGGTTATTTGTAATAAAATGGAATGACACAGGGAAAAAGTATTGAACACATGAAGAAATGGAGGTGCAAAAAGGCACGGAAAGCCAAGACACCAACTGAAATGTATTAGTAATTAGAAAGCAATCCTGCCCCTTGTCAATGCAAATTCATTTCAAATGGTTCAGTCTCAACCGATGGTCTATAAAAAGGTGTCTCATTACCAAGGTGTCACACATGAAACCTCTCATGATGGGTAAAAGCAAAGAGCTCTCTCAAGACCTTTGCAAACTTATTGTTGCAAAGCATACTGATGGCATTGCTTACAGAAGGATTTCTAAACTTCTGAATGTTACAGTGAGCACTGTTGGGGCCATAATCCGGAAGTGGAAAGCGCATTATTTCACCATAAACTGGCCACGACCAGGTGCTCCTCAAAATATTTCTGACAGAGTTAAAAGAATCAGAAGAGTTGTCCAAGAGCCAAGGACCACTTGTACAGAGCTACAGAAAGACCTGGATATAGCAGGTACAATTGTTTCAAAGAAAACAATAAGTAATGCACTCAGCCACCATGGCCTGTATGCACGCTCACCACACAAGACTCCATTGCTGAAGAAAAATCATGTTGAAGCTTGTTTAAGGTTTGCTGCACAACATTTAGACAAACCTGTGAACTACTGGGAGAATATAGTCTGATCAGATAAGACCAAAATTGAACTCTTTGGATGCCATAATACACACCATGTTTGGAGGTCAAATGGCACTGCACATCACTCCAAAAACACCTCCATACCAACAGTGAAGTTTGGAGGTGGGAACATCATGGTGTGGGGCTTTTTCAGCATACGATACTGGCAAACGTCATATCCTTGAAGGTAGGATGAATGGAAAAATGTACCAATACATTCCTGATAAAAATCTGCTGCCATCTACCAGGATGATGAAGATGAAAAGAGGGTGGACATTTCAGCAAGACAATGATCCCAAACACAAAGCCAAGATAACTCTCAATTGGTTTCAAAGAAAGAAAATAAAGCTGCTGGAATGGCCCAGCCAATCACCTGACTCAAATCCAATAGAAAATCTATGGAAAGAACTAAAGATCAGAGTTCATAGAAGAGGCCCACGGAACCTTCAAGATTTAAAGACCATCTGTTTGGAAGAATGGGCCAAAATCACACCTGAGCAATACATGCGACTAGTTTCTCCATAAAGGGGGTGTCTTGAAATTTTCAAGACCAACGAAGGATTTTGTACGAAGTATTAAATACATTTCAGTTAGTATGTTCAATACGTTTTCCCGGTGTCATTACATTTTATTACACATAACTTAATTTCTGAACTTATTTGTTTTGGTGTCTTTGTATGTATAGATTGCATCGGTTGTTACCGACATGTGGTGAAAATTTCATGCAAATAGCACCTTTAGAAATACATTTACCGTATATACGCAGAGTTTTTCAGCACATTTGTTTTGTGCTGAAAATGCCCCCCTAGGCTTATACTCCAGTCAAGCCTCTAGCACTACAACATATCCACAGATGGGGTTCCTAGCACCAAGTGGCCCCCAGATACAGGGCCCCAAAGTCGGTTCGGAAAAGGTCAAGCACTTTTCTGCAGCAGAGAATTACATTTTCCGAACCGACTTTGGGGCCCCGTATTTTTGGATATGTTGTAGTGCTAGTTCCACTGGGTTGGCAAACCAAATTTGGGGTTCCTAGCACCAAGTGGCCCCGAGATACGGGGCCCCAAAGTCAGTCAACTGTGTCCATCTGCAGCAATGTCATTTTGGGATCCTTTGGGTTCAGAGACCCCAAATTTTGGCTGCAGCTAGGGGGGCTCTAGGAACCCTTAACTACTGAGTTTGAGGTTTTGTGGGACCTATGGCATGCAAATGGGCACAGTGAGGCTGCAAATGGGCATTATTGACCCTCTTTTCCACTTATAGTAGCTGCGCATTTCTCACCCTAGGCTTATACTCGAGTCAATACATTTTCCCAGTTTTTTTGTGGTAAAATTAGGTGCCTCAGCTTATATTTGGGTCGGCTTATACTCTAGTATATACCTAGTAAAATGGTGACATGCTTAAAACTAGTTTTACCCGCTGTATGCGAGGATAAATTATATATCTGCAGTGTAAAATCAGTATACTCAAAATTCATCTCCATGTGTAAAATATATAAATGACTTCCACCAGTCCATCCAAAAGTATGGGAATAAATAAATAACTTCCACCAATTTACCCGACCGGGAAATCCTTCAGATTATGATCATCGTCATCCACCACCAAGATTGCACACTCATCAAAAATAATTGCTGCAAAATGATAAGCAGCATAAACAGCCTTATGACTGTAAAGATGACTCCCCTTCTGCTATCAGCTCCAGACTTTGACAAGCACCACTTTATGCAGCACTCCTCCACTAGGGGCAGTAGTTTCCAAAGTTGCTGCATAGTCAAAGCTCACGAACCGAAGACAAAGGTGTAGTATTTTAGTAAATTAATCTCTCCAAACATTAAAAGCAAATCTCAATGCGAATAAACACTCATAGATAGAAAACCACTAGTTGTAACTCACCTCAAAAGCCACAGCTCCGAGCTCTGTGCAGTGGCGTGACGTCAGCACATAAGCTTTGCCACCGCATGGAACTCGGCGGTTTAATTATTTCTTTATTCAGTCACATACTTTTGGATGGACTGGTGGAAGTCCTTTATATATTATAGATCTTCCCCTCAGATCTACAGCGACTGCACTTCCAAGTTTCGTAAATAAACCCCATTGTGTATCTATATTTGAAGGTTTTTTTTTATATTGACCTTTTTTGCCAGCAGCCAGTTACTTTGGCCTATCTAGTGCTGACTTCTTTCTGTTCTTTGGTTTGCTATATTGACAGATAAACTCTGCACACCAAGCTGTGAGAACATAGAAAACGAGAAGCCTGTGTGGGACACTTCATGCAGCATTGTTGCACGATTGGGCAGGTATCTTCATTTTCCAGTAAAGAACTCCTAGATTGATAATAGACTCATCCTAAAGTGTTCGAATTTCTATACAACACTGAAAATAGGCAGACATGTAGTTTGAAATAATATTTAATAGTTGTTACTGTATACTCTCCTCCATAGCCATGACCGTAGACTGTACTACATGAACAAAAGAAAATCTTATATAAAAAAATCTGTACAATAATGGAAACAAAAGCAAAGCATTTTTTTTTTTTATATTCACAACTGTGTTCATACCCATCATGATATACATTTTACAGAAGCCTGTAGAGTCCACGTTTTCTAAAGGGGGGTTTTGATTTGAATAGAAAGAACAAATAAAATACCATGAATGACACTTTTTGATGGTAATTAACCAGTGAAGCAGATAGTGAAAGAAACACAGTGGAAACAGTTAAAATTCATGTACTATGATGTAACAACAACAACAGGGTGCAATGCATCTTTTGCATTCCTTTGTTCTGCTGTGGGCAGATTACTTTTTTTCACCTCTAGATGATCCTGACCCTGTTTAGGCCAATAGGCAACCAATCTGCTCGTTGAATAAACTTATTGCCAGCTTGTGGATGTTTTCAGTCCAAACAGCATTAAGCCAAATCTTTATCTTTGGTTATTATCTGCAGACTGGCCTCAATATTTGAATAGTGTTTCTTCTTTTTTTTTTTTTGAAGTACAAACTGCAATTTTCATGGTATGATGGCCTATGGCAGATTTTTATGTTGACTTTCCACATAATAAAGTCAGGATTCCTGAAGCATCTCCATTAGATGGGGTATTCTGTTTAGGCACCGATTTCCAGTCCCTGGCAGGGGGTTCCTTGTCTTGAATTAAAATCCAGACTCAGCTTAGCTCGAAGCCAGCAGCACATTCTATGGCGTAAAGCAGTTTGTTCCTCATTAGATTCTCATCATAAAATTCCGGCAGTTTCAGGAGGTTCATGCAAGTGCTTGCAGTGGGAAGTCGCTCTAGATCAGATCCTCCATTATGGATGCAGAAAGCAGGATACAATTCCTTCAAGAAAGAGTATTAACAACATTAAGAATGCAGGGACAACATACAATTACTTAACAACGTACGACAGTATTTAACAGAGTATCAGAATTCTGTATTGGGAATGAATCCATCTAAACATTATAAAACCAACCTTCTTAGGTTTTGGAGAGCTTTAAAGGAGAGCAGCTTGTGCGGTGTGCTGGTGTTCATAATAAAATCATGGCCTAATACGTGTTTGTAGGCAACCGGAGGAACTATGTATACCGAACAGAAAGAAGAGCTACAGTGGGGAAAATAATTATTTCATCCCCTGCAGACTTTGTAAGTTTGCCCACTTACAAAGAAATGAAGGGTCTATATATATTTTATCATAGGTGTATTTTAAATGATAGAGACAGAATATTAACCACAAATTCAGAAAAAACACACGATACAAATGTTATAAATGGAGTTGCAGTTCAGTTAGTAAAATAAGTATTTAATCTCCTACCAACCAACAATAATTCTGTATCCCACAGACTGGCTACAGTATGTGGTCATGTGGTACACAGATTAGTCCTGCCAATTTAAGAAGGTGCTCCTAACGCCAATTCGGTATGTGTATAAAAGACACCTGTCAACAGAATCCTTTTCTTCCATTCAAACCTCACGATCATGGGCAAGACCAAAGAGCTGTCAAAGGACATCAGGGACAAGATTGTAGACCTACACAAGGCTGAAATGGGCTACAAGACCATCAGCAAGAAGCTTGACGAGAAGGAGACAACTGTTTCTAGCAATTATTCACAATCGGAAGAAATACAAAATAACCATCAATCGCCCTCGGTCTGGAGATCCATGCAAGATTTTGCCTCAGAAGGTAAGGATGATCATGAAAAAAGTGAGGCATCACGGAAGGAGCTTGTGAATGATCTCAAGGCAGCTGGGACCACAGTCAAACAAACCACTGGTAAAAAAATACTCTGCCATGGATTGAAATCCTGCAGCACCTGCAAGGTCCCCCTCCTCCAGACGGCACATATACAGGCCCGTCTGAAGTTTGCCAATGAACAACTAAATTATTCAGAGGATTGAAAGAAAGTGCCGTGGTCAGATGAGGCCAAAATTGAGCTCTTTGGCATTAACTCGACTTGCTGTGTTTGGAAGAAGAAAAATGCTGACTATGACCCTAAAAAGACCATCCCTACAGTCAAGCACGGAGGTGGAAACATGATGCTTTGGGGTTGTTTCTCTGCTAAAGGTGCAGGCCGACTTTTCCGCCTTGAGGGGACAATGGATGGGGCCAAGTATTGTAAAATCTTGGATGAGAACCTTCTTCCCTCAACCAGAACACTGAAAAGGGGTTGTGGATGGGTCTTTCAGCATGTCAATGACCCAAAACATACTGCCAAGGCAACAAAGGAGTGGCTCAAGATGAAGCACATTAAGGTCATGGAGTGGCCTAGCCAATCTCCAGACCTTAATCCTATAGAAAATTTATGGAGGGAGCTAAAACTTATGCCGCGTACACACGGTCGGAATTTCCGATGGAAACAGTCCAATGGGAGCTTCTCAACGGATTTTCCTACCGTGTGTATGCCCATCTGTCTTTTTCTGTCGGAATTTCCAACGGACTTTGGATTGAGAACCGGTTCTCAATTTTTCCGACGGAAAACCTTTCTATCGGATTTTCCGATCGTGTGTATGCAATTCCGACACACAAAATTTTGACGCATGCTCAGAAACAATTCGACACATGCTCGGAAGCATTAAACTTCCCTTTTATAGTGCTGTTGAACGTGTTTTATGCCGCTGTGTTACTGACCGTCGGAATTTGGTGTGACCATGTGTAGGCAAGACAGTTTGAGCGAAATTCCGACGGGAAAACCATCAGAGCTTTTTCCGACGAGAATTCAGACCGTGTGTACGCGGCATTAGAGTTGCCAAGCGACAGCTAAGAAACCTTAAGCATTTAGAGAAGATCTGTAAAGAAGAGTGGACCAAAATCCTGCATAAGATGTGTGCAAAAACTGGTGACCAACTACAAGAAACGTCTTACCTCTGTGCTTGCCAACAAGGGTTTTTCCGCCAAGTACCAAGTCATGTTTTGGTTGGGGATCAAATACTAATTTTACTCACTGAACTGCAACTCAATTTATAACCTTTGTACTATGTGTTTTTTTTTCTGGAATTTTGGTTGATATTCTGTCTCTATTTAAAATACACCTACAATAAAAAGTTATAGACCCTTCATTTCTTTGTAAGTGGGCAAACTTATAAAATCTTCAGGGGATCAAATAATAATTTTCCCCAGTGTATTTTCTGTAACTTGCTGGTAGTCTACCTGTTTATTAATAAGGAAAATTCATCTTGATAAGGATAGAGAAAACATCATCAGAAGCACAAGTGCATAAACTTTATTTGATGTATGGTTGGGATTACTCTGACACCTAGTACACAAAATCTGAAAATTGGACAAAAAATATGGCTTTCGGAGCGATCGTCCAGTAATCTGATCATTAGTACACAGCTTTTGTGAGACGATTACTAGTTAATGCAAAAGTATCCAAAGGGACAAACATGAAACATTTTCTCGTACAACACCAGAACTAATGATTTTCGTTGAATCAGTACAGTATTCATCCAAAAAAAATCTTAAGACCAAGACCATGCATGTTCGAAAACAAAGGAATACATTACAAAACAATACAACACATCACATCCAAAGTCGTATTCTGTCGTACGAGGATTTTCATAACTTTAGTAACCTATTGGTTTTCGATACAAGACTAGAATGTAGAAAGAAAAAAAAAAAGTCTCGACAAAAAAAAAAAAAAAAAAAAAAACAGGAGTTGAGGCTCCACTCAGAGAAGATGTGTAGTGGGAAGTTTACCTGCTCCTCCTCCTATCCAGCCCTGCAATCCAGAAGTGCGATGCATAGCCTTAGCACCCTTTCCCTGGGATCTTTTATATGAGTAAAAAGTATTCCAGCACACCCCAAATCTTCTGCCTCATAGTTTATTAAAGCCCCATATTGCACACAAAGAAACAATCACTTATGACTTTCAGCCTTGGTGGTCTTAGCAAGTTACCAACTGCCTGGAGCTGCCTTGCAAAGGAGGCTTTCCTAATGAGGCATTTTAGATTTTTAGATTTTATTCTAGAGTTTCTCAAGGATTATTTTGCAGGTGGGATGAAAGTCTACACATTACATAGAAAATGTTTCTCTGCTACAACCAATTCCAAAAAAGTCATCCCCTCCTTTAACAACACTTTGTAAATGTCTGGGTACTGAGGAGACTAGCGTCAGCGGTAAAGCACTGCTAGTTTTAGCGGTGTTTTACCACTGTTATAGCTGCTTTACGGCCACTATCGGTATGCTTTTAACCCCCGCTAGGGACCGAATAAATGGTTAAAAGCGCCTGCAAAGCGCCGTTGCCGAAGTGCTTTGCATTTGATTTCAACGGCAGGGGCGGTGGAGGAGTTTTGTATACACTGCTCCTGCACCGCCCCAAAGATGCTGCTTGCAGGACTTTTTTTCCTGTCCTGCAAGCGCACCGCCCCAGTGTGAAAGCACTCGGGCTTTCACACTGGGGTGGCCTGAGAGGCGCATTTCAGGCACTATTTTTAGCGCTAAAACACCTGAAAAGAGCCCCAGTGTAAAAGGGGTCTTAGAGATGCAGGCCTTTGAACTGAGCTCTAAATACAAGCTAGAAGGTCCCTCTCCTCTTTAGCCTGGAGGACACGGCGCCCACGGTTGCCAAAAAAAAAAAAAAGTGTCACATTTTGTTGCCCCACTTTTTGAGACGTGTTGCTGCCATCAATCTTAAAATTACCTTATTTTTTTCTTAAAATGGCACATTTTTTCATTTCAAACATGTAAAAAAATGGGTTTATGCGATTTTCAAATCACTGCATTCTGCTTTTATGTAGGTTTTACACAGCGTCCCAACTTTTTTGGAATTGGGTTTGTATATGCAGTCTTCAATGTTGTTACCACCATAGGTTTAACTTGTCAGTAATAATGTATTTTGATACTTTTTTTTGCTATGTGCTTTCTATGGTTTTAATTTTGTTTGTACACTCCTGTTTGATTGAGAGACCTTTCATCGTAATGTATTTTAACCTGTTCTAGGGCAGTTGGCAACTAGCTTTGACTAAAGCCACATAGGATGAAATGTGTAAGCAAATAATAGTTTATGAGTATTATGGCGCTTCAACAAACAATATTATGGAAGATGTGTGGAGTGCTGGCATAGTTAGGTCCTCCAATGAGAGGGTTACGTGGATGGAGGCTTCCCTAGGATGGGAAGCAGCTATGTTAGCTGCTTCTGATAGAGAATATCCTCTGTCAACCTCAAAACCCTTTAGAATGATTGTATTATTGTAATTAAGCATGAGAACGTTTTCATCCTTCAGTAAGTGCTTGCCCTTTTAGGTCCTGTAAATTCTGGGCTGGTCCGTTTAGCTTGCTGCCGCATCCATCCAAACTGACACCATCCGATAGCAGAACATTAAACATCTCACAGTTTAACATTTAGATCTGAGCCGAGTATAAAATCTTCAACTGCACTTTATACAAAACCACAGCTACATTATTTCTATATTTTAGAATAATTTTCACTTACTGGCAACTAAATCTCCCCATGATTAAACATTACTTAAGTCTAATCATTATTCTTTCCATCTTTAAGCGGGAGAAAAGGTCTTTGCACAGTCATTAATGGTAAAGTCGGGATATTTTTGAAGGCGAGTATTTAAATGCATCTCACTGCCAAATTGCTGCATTTTAGGGCTATCTCTACATAGGTTATTGCATTTTTTTCCACTTTAATGGTTTAGTAATGTAACAGATGGAAATGCTACCGTAAAACCAGGGCCTCGCCAATGTAAAAACTGCATAATGAAAGCTATTATAACCAGAGAAGACATCAGTTCACCAGTGGAGAGAAGCCATTTATTACTCTGACCCGACTGGAACTTCTCTATCCTACCCACTCTAATACAAATGGAGAGATTTTTTTTTTCCCTCTACAGCAACTTAATTTATTAAAAAAGTTATTAAGCTTTAATTAGTTTGGGAAAATGCTATCTTGTAACATTTAATCTGGCTCCAAATGGGCTCTTAATTTGTTAATGGTCTAACCTTGTGATACCAAGAGTCTACAAACATTAAATAATGTCTGGAATTTGTCAGGCTCGCAACATTATAAAGCAGGGACTATCGCCAACTTTTTTAGGGTAATATTTAAAATTCATTTTATACAAGGAATACAGTACACAATACTGTGCGATTCAGCCCTGCATCCAGGCAAGCTTTCTTTAGCTATCTAGAACGGCTGGTTTTGAGATGGAAACACTTTCTACTGCACTTTTTACTGCATACTGCACATATGACCAAGTAAATAATACAGTATTACTAAGCCCTGCATCCCCTGTCATATCTCCATAAGAATAAATAGAGAATTCACTTGGTTGAAGATAGTTGTGACTTTCAACTTGGGTGTGTTGGCTGGGAAAATAACTCCAATCGCATAGCCTAGATCCACCACTTAAAATAACTTAGGCCTGTAGGGGTGGAAGGGACCCCACAGGGCCAACCAATTGGGGAGTACCCGCAACCCAGTGGTCAAGAATCAGAAGAACTGTGTCTGTCAATGTACATAAGAGAAATCCATTTTAAATACAGTTGCCCATTAAAGCTGTTGTGAACATACTATGCTATAGACACTTTCTAATATAGTTATAACTATGCAGATACCATAACTGCTTTAGCTTAGTGTCAAAAGTTATATTTTACAAGTTTTTTTTACAAAGTTCTGTCCTAAGACGATGCATCTGTTCTGCTAGTGGGAAGTGAGGTTACAGGACGTTGTGCAGACACACAGTTTGCCTGCATTCCATAGTCTGTTTAGCCTGAGGCAAGATGCAGGCTGCACTTGAGCAGGGGGCATGTTCAAGAGGCAGGCTGTGAATGAGAGAGGTTGTGGACCAGAAGCAGGCTGTGATTCGTTGGGGGGGCTACCCAATACAAAGCATGCTGTGTGTCTGCACCTCTGAATGGCCAGTCAAAAGATGCAAACTGACAATGCTAACAAGCTTCTGTGCTTTACATGGTCAGTTTAGAATAAGGAAGAAAGGTGGCTTGCAGCTTAAACCAGATAATTCAGATGAAAACGAAAATAAAAAAATGATAGAGACTATGATTTTTTTTTTTTCACATACACATAGAATCTTTTCTTTAGGGCAACATGCACTTTAAAGAGGAGCTCCACCCAAAAGGGAAGTTCTTCTTTAAGCACTCCTCCCCCTCCATTTTTTTTTTTGGACGGGGAGCAGGTACCTAGTTTTAACAGGTACCTGCTCCTCTCTTAGTTCTCCTCTACTCCTCCCTGCAGTCTTCTGGTACACGTCACAGGTCCCAGAAGACTGCTGCATCATTTAACATGCGCAGCGTGACTTGTGCACGCCACAGTTGAAATGCCGGCACCAGGGGGAGAGGAGAAGGAGAGAAGCGACGGGTTGGGTGACCACATTGCTGGATCCTGGGACAGGTGAGTGTGTGTGTTTAGTAAAAGTCAGCAGCTACACTTTTGAAGCTGCTAACTTTTACTAAACATAGAAACAACTCGAGCTCCTCTTTAACTAGATCTTACCAAAATAAGCCCAAAGATGTGTGTTAATAGCTGCGTTTTCAGCCCATGTTCTGCCCCTTTGCAGCTGCTAGACAGCAACTGGCAGGTTTAAGTCTGCTGACAGACCATGGAGATATTTAGAACAGAAACCAATACATGTTGATGGTCCCACATCACCTAAGTGCAATGAATGGAATAACTAAAAATTGGAATGTATTGTTATGTGGCTTCCCAACGCACCATCTGTAGATGTTTAGAAATATAAATTACTCAACAATACACAAGCTGAAAATTCCCTTATTCCCTTATCAACAGGCTTTGTGTTGTACCAATGGGCAAATGCATAGGGGTACAGTTCTGGGGCTGGAACGATATTTTGTTTACTTTAACTACAGTCATTAGATATAAAAGGCAGCAATGGGGTAATGTGCCACATATATAAAGGAAATGGACAGGAAGGTGCAAAACTGTTGCCTCTGACTGATTTGGAAGGAAATAAGAATAATGCATACAAGTTCATCAGGACACGAAGCACCGGAGCTTCAATATCTGTGACAGTGGTCTGTTGTATTGCTTTTAGCACTATAGTAGTTTTGTTTTTGGATTTTAAATAAAGGTGAATGTGTGTCAAACATCTTCCCTAATAAAATAGCCTATCATATATAACACAATAAATAAATATTATCCCTATAACACCACTGTCCTAGATGTAAAGAGGAAAGGATCGCCGCTACTCCCGACCAGCCCAGTTCAATAAACGATAAGTCTCAGTGGTCTGTCCTAATACCAATCCGTGAGGTTAGTAAATAGAAAGAGGAAGAGGAAAGGATTGCCACTACTCCCAACCAGCCCAACCACAAACAATAATGCATTTCACCCACTGGGGCTTAATCATAGGGCCCTATAGTTAAGCCTCGTGAGCGGGGCAAAGAGCATCAGGGTGTGTGGTTTGGTGGAGACATGTAGACCGAGGTCGCTCTTTACCGTTTATTCACTTGAGCTGGTCGGGTGTAGCAACGATCCTTTCCTCTTTACATTTACTAACCCCCCCCCCCGGATTGGTATTAGGGCAAGCCTGCCCCCCATGTTTACATCAGTAAGTACAGTGGTATTATAGGGATAACATTTATTTATTGTATTATATATGATAGGCTATTTTAGTAGGGAAGATGTTTGATACACATTCAACTTTATTTAAAATCCCAAAACAAAACGACTAATTTAATAAATAACAGTAAGCAGTGGCGGCCCGTCCATACGGTACGCCGTCACCCTAATCCATGCAATCGCCCTCTAATCTACATGCAGGGTGACAGATGCATGGATTCCAACCGGGGGGGGGGGTTGTTGGGGGGGTTTGAAGCACGTGATTAGAGCCTGAGCCTCCAGTTGGTGCAGCCTTAGCCCACCTAGTTGTGTGACAATAGCAAATTAATATTCTCCTTCTGGCCAATCAGGAAGCAGGTCCTGAGACCTGATTGGCCAGGGAATCTTAGGACTCCCTGGCCAATCGGGTCTCAGGACACTTCAGCCAGGAGGAGAGGCAATGACCCGGCTCTTCCTTACCCCTGCCTCTTAAGTTAAGGTCAGTCTCCCGCGGTGGGGGTTCAAGTACATCTAACGTGGGGGGGGGGGGGGCTGTGTCGATCGCCTTACTGTCCATCGTCCATCTCCCGTGGCGGGAGCGGGGTAGGGGGTTTGGGGTGCCTTTGGCGTTTGCCGACTTCCCATCAATTTGTCAGCTGCCACTGACAGGACGTATAATAAAATATATACCTCTTCTTTACAAATGTAGTCTTTAGAGCCTTGCAAGAAAAAGATCTACAGGGATTTACTTCTCATGCCGCACAAACCTCTGCTGCCTGTTATGTGGTAAGGGGCATCCTCCTCTGAAATACAGTGGGCCAACATCTATTCCTGGTAGACAGCAGCAGTAGCAGTGCCAACAGTGACAGCAGGAATTTGAATGAGAAACCTCTCAGCACTGGATCTACAAGCTGGTACAGTACTACTTACCGTCGTAACGCATCACCTAAACTAAAGTATGTCATTTTGCGTAATTGTAACAAAGATGTAAAATGTTTTCTTTGGGAAAGCATGATAGAAATATATCTGTCATTATAATTACTGCGGCCCAGTGACAGATGTCTACAATGAAAAAAGGCCACTCCTTGGTGGAATATTTGTGAACAGGTACAATGCATATTGGAAAATAATGACTATTTTTACATGCCAACAATTCACATTAAAATTGTTCCTTGTGTAAACTGCAGCGTGCATTCATACTAAAGATAAATTGTAAACGTTTGCATGGCTGTTCCATATTGTGACCTTGGTTTGGCCTGGCTTTCATTGATAGGGGTGTGAGGTTATTCACTGATAACTTTTTGACATCAGTCAGAACTCATTTCAAACCATTTTGACAAATACAAGCTCCATTATGTATCAGGACAAAACAAATATTCTCACGTCACTATTCATCCAATGTATATAGAGGTCCACCTCCTCCTCACCCCTTATTGAAATAACACAGTCTAATGATTCACTAATTGTCCGCTAGTGAGCGCTTTCATGTTCATTCTCAATACTTCCTCTAGATCTTAGGTGTATTTGTTTTGGTCTATTTATATTTATTTTTCTGAGGTGAATGCCAAGTTCTCTGGTGGTAATACATATATGCCTCAAATCGACTTTTAATGTAAAAGGTCATGAACTAGCAGAAACCCTTTTGCCCTTGTGCCTTTTACAACAAAAAGATTATTTAGTGTAAGTACACACACCTGTGCATGATTTAAAGCAAATGTTTAAGGTAAAGAATTTTCCTGAAATATATCATTCAGAATTTTGTTATATTTTATTTTACTGGGTTTACAGTTGATTTTCTCTAATCCAGCCAAAAGTAGAAATTCGTACACAACCAAATATTTTGCAAGTAAAGGGCTTTTTCACACTGGCAGACTCCGCCAGCGGATCCACCTGCTCAGGCGGATGACAGGTCCGTGTCTGCTCTGCTTCTGCACAGCGGACACAGACACAGCGCACTTTCCTCTAGGGGCAGGCAGATGTAAAATGGACCGCATGTCCATTTACCTCCGACTGTCATCTAATCTGATCCGCCAGGCGATTTAATACCGGGCACTTTCACCCCTTCCTGCCCAGGCCAATTTTCAGTGCTGTCGCATTTTGAATAACAATTGCAGCACTGTGCCAAAAGCATTTTAATTTTTTTTAGACTGATAGAGCTTTCTTTTGGTGGTATTTAATCACCACTGGGTTTTTTATTTTTTGCTGAACAAATAAAAAAAGACAGATTTATTTTTTTTTTTTTTAGTTTTTCTTTTTAAAATTCTGCATATAAATAATTTTTCTTCTTCACTGCTGTTGGGCACTGGTGAGGCTGCACTAATGGGCACTGATAAGGCTGCACTGATTAGGAGGCACCGATGGGCACTGGTGAGGCTGCACTGACAAGCTGTACTGATGAGGAGGCACTGATGGGGCTGCACTGATATTCAGGGCATTGATAATCAGTGCCTTGATTATCAGTGTAAATGTGCCGTGCCAGCCTTGCCAGTTATCGACTCTCCTTTCCCCACACAGTTTGTTTACATGTGATCAGCTATGATTGGACACAGCTGATCACAAGGAAAAGGCCTGCCGTGACTTGCCCTTTAACTCGATCTGTGATTAGCTGTGCAATGGGTCACAGAACGTGTGCGGGAGGCGTGTTCTGTGAGGACATCCATGGACGCCCTCCCAGAACAAGAGAGCCACGCTGTAGCTGTTTTTTGGCTATGGCGCAGTACTGAGGTGGTTAAAACAATAATTATTTAATGTAACCCAATACACACACACACATATATATATATATATATATATATATATATATATATATATATATATATATAATTAAAACTTGTCTTTATATTAGCTTCCTTGGTACAGCAGAACTAAGGAGGTGCAGGACTATGAACCAATCGGGGCTCAATTGCTAAAGGCTTGTGTTGATGACAAAATGCAGCATGTTTTCAGGTGCATTCAGCTTGCAATTGTGAATGGTTTGAGATGCTTCTGAGTTCCTTTAGAGATTCTTCTGCCCTCCTTTCAAACTGCTTTTGCATGCCCATTGATTTGTACTGAGAGAACAGTATGAGGGGTGTATAATGAAGATACTGATTAAAAAAAAAGGGACTGATGTAAACGTACAATATGTAAAGCACTGCATAAATGGTCAGCGCTATCCGCTATATAAATGCTTGTGGAGGGCAGGCTTTTCTGAGCCAGTTCTCCTCAGCTTCTATAAGACTGCCAGTGCGAGTGTTCTGACTTACCACATCTCTCTGTGGCAAGAGATGTGCACGGGCCGTGACAGAAATGCCTTACAGAGGGTGATAAAAACAGCACAGAAGATTATTAAGAGGGCGTATTTACCGAGTACTGAAGAACTGGGGGAGAGGAGGTGACTTCAGAGAGCTATTTATATCCTGAAGGATGGCTCCCATCCTGCGAATGCCTCGTTTACAGTTTTACCCTCTGCCAGGTGATTTAGGGGCATTTCCTCTCGTACAACCAGGCTGCAAAACAGCTTCTTTCTGCAGTCCCTATGTTTTTTTGAAAACTAGAGGCTTTTTAGGGTAAATTAGATATGCAGTATGTATTTATTATGCAACGTATGTGTTTTTTTTATGAAGGTAATAACCACGTGAGGTATGTGATGTCTTTTATGTGAGGAGGCTGCATCGGCATTTCATTTTATGATTTTTAGAGTAAAATTATAATACATTTTTCTGATTCTAATAAATAATATAGACAACCAACCCCCCCCCCCCTCAATTAAGTTATTATTGTTTACAATTGGATGGCAGGATTAGTTGCAGCTATGGATTGCGGCAACTATAGCACCTATAAATTGTTTGCCAATAGAAACTGATACCGCAGAAAGTGTAAGGAAATCCAGTTGCATATTAGTAGATGAAAAAGAAAGGCATTATTCTCTTGTAGAACTAGATGCAGAGTCAGTATTAGTGTTGCACCGATACCACTTTAAGACCGAGTACAAGTACCAATACTTTTTTCAAGTACTCGCCGATACCAATTACCAATACTTTTATACGGTCATGTGACTGTACCCAAATACATTTTTTTATCATTTTTTTTTTACACAAATAGAGCTTCTTTTGGTGGTATTTATTTAAACACTGTTTGGTTTTATTTTTTTGCAAATAAGCACTTTCTCCTTCACTGATGTGCGCTAATGAGGCTGCACTGATGACTGGCACTGATGAGAACTGATAGGTGGCACTTACCGATGGCTGGCACTGATTTGCAGCACTGATAGGTGGTACTTATGGTCACTAATAGGTGGCACTTATGGGCAATGATAGGTGGAACTGATTGGTAGGCAGTGGCCCTGAAATGCAGCACTGATAACTGCTGGCAGCCTGGCATGATAAAATTAAATCGATAAAGAGTAGAGTATACAAGAGCTCATCTTGCTACACCCTGCACTCGGCCACAGTAAGCCTAGTCAGAATGCAGCGGCGGACATCTTGTTACACCCAGCCCATATAGTTAGTGAACTATATGGGCTGGGTGTAACAAGATGTCCGCTGCAACCTTATGACTGCAGGCTTACTGAGGCCAAGTGCAGGGTGTACCAAGATGAGTGTTGCGGTGTACAGTTTCTGACAGGGACTCGGGCCATCACTTCCGTTAATGATTCTGACGGGCCGCGTCACCGATTCTGATGGGCGGCACATGTGGCTGCGACCCACACCCCTGTCCCTAAACTTCCATTCGGCTGCAAGGACTCACTCTCACTGTGCCAGGACTCGTGCTCCGCCTACTGACTTCCGGGAACCTCTGAATGCAAAGGTATCGGGTGAAGCATCGGGAGCATTTGCCCGAGTACAAGTACTTGGGCAAATACTCTGTATCGGCACCGATACTAGTATCAGTGCAACCCTAGTCAGTATAGTAAATGCAATTGTCGGCTCTGACATAGCAGCTCACAAATGATTTATTACTAACAATAAACTACAAAATAAGTTGCTGAGAGTTAAATTCAAATTGTTTGATAGGGAAGGTGATATTAAGTATATAAGCCCAGAGTTTCGCTTTTTGCCAGCAGTCTATAAAGCTACCTGCATCTGATGGTTGGAACATGGAGCAACGATATAAAAGCTTTCTAAGCACAAATATGCATGTTCGGACTGGCTGAGAGTGCATGTTTAGAAGGAGGCAGAGAGAGAAATGTTTAGACACCACGCCCACCATAAGGTAATAGCAATAAGCTGCTAAATTTCTACCTGACCATTTAATTTTTCACAAAAAAGACCAGGCCAGGACAAGGTTGGGAAACATTTATATCATTTACATCATCACTGCCCAATCTGATCGAAGGTAATTTCACATCTGATTTCATAAGCAGGAACTGACGTAATGTTATTCAGCTGAACTAACACTTACTTTAAAACCTAATAATGGGGGCCGAGAGCAACTCGTCACAAATTTCAGTAGTTTTCGCTTTTCCTCATCTGTAAAGTTTTCAACAACTCTCCAGAAAAATTTAATTACAGGGTGATCAGCTGAGTATCCTCCTAGAATAAAGCACATTATACAAGAATATGCAGATTATAAAGAACATAAGATTATAAAAGAACAATTTTACAAAGAAATGAGAACTGTATAAAGGGCTTTCTTATGTTGCTCAGATACAGACAAATATATATATATGAAGTCAGATACACTTGGCAATACAAACAGGTTGACTAACAAATATATCTGGGTACAATTTGCACTACCCCTTTAATGCGCAAGCAGTTTTTTATGGATCCTATATGAACATAAACTTTATTTTCTATATTTGGCCTGGCCCTTATGACAGTGCAATTATTTAGAATGACACCAACAGGATGCTGTTGTCAATTTATAATTTCCTTATGTAACCACTTTTAGCTGCTGTAATAGCTTTATGAATGCCTCTGATACAAATAATGTTGTAGTAACTACAACATGCCCTTTATGAAAGCTTAAGCATCCTGATTATTACATAAAAGTCCCTTTTAAATAGAGATAGGGTTACTAGGTGATGTAAACTGTCCTATCTGGTAATGGAGATCAGTAATGCAAGAAAGGTTCTTCATTACGTCCGCAGAGAACATTTCTAACCATGGCAATTGATGGTATTTATTAAGGATGAGCTCAGACATGTTCGTAAGTCCACGTGCCCACGCCTGCCAGGAAGCTGACACTCCGCAGCGCTAATCACAGGTAGTGAGACATTTCCCGATCTGTGCAGCCGTGGTTCGGGAAAGGTCTCACTGCCTGTGATTAGGCCTGCGAAGTGTCAGCTTCCTGGCGGGCGTGGGCACATGGACTTGCGAACACGCAACAGAAAGCCCATCCAGAGATTTAGTCAAGAACGCTTGAGGCAGTGTCTGCACTGCACCCACGATCCACTGATTGCAGGTGCAATTCTCTGCACGCTCCTGTGACAAACATTATGAAAGCATGTCTTTCAACAGAAGGGCCTTATAATGCCTTAAAGTATAACTAAAAGGCAAAACTTTTTTTTTTTTGGGGATTTCGATAGAGTGGGGAGGGATTAGAACGGTTGTACGTTTTTATTGCTGTCTGTGTTCCGGTTAAAGAGATTCACCCTCTCGATTTGTCTTGTCTTGTCTCTATTATCATTGAAAGTAAAAGAAAATCCTGCATTTTGGGTTGTCCCCAGAAAAGTAAGAGAGGAAATCTTCCAATGAGGACACTAGTTCTGGTGACCTGGGAGTCCCCAAGGAATTCCCTTAATTTGTAGGGATTTCCTCTCACTTCCTGTTTAGTTATGGGATACGAAGTGAAGAGAAATCTCCTCAATGGGACACAGATGGTGAAAAAAATAAAAAAAAAACTTCACCTGGATTATAACCTTCCCTTATTCTATACAAAAAAAAAATAAAAAAAAATTTGCCTATAGTTCTACTTTCATTTAATGCTGAAGGTTTATTGCCTGACTAGTGCTATTTACAGATTGTCTATTTACTGTATTTCCTACTGGTATGTTGATCTGGCTTATATCTCCTGTATGCCTGTATTTGTAAGTCATATGGTTAATGTGCTGTCTGTTCCACTCTGAAATTAAGAATTTAACGTAAATGAACATTTTCTTCTCCACAAAACTATATGCATTTTTTATTTAAGGAGGAAGGACACTGTTATAGACGATTTTTCTTTGTGAATATTTTATACATACTACTAGGTGTGTGATATGACTGAAGTGCTCTGCTTAATAGTATATTTATTAGTGCATACGTAGAATTAGGGTTGGTTTTGTTTTACTAAGTCCTATAAACTTAGAAATGAGATACATACCTGAATAGTTTGTGAAGGCCTTCAAGTCATCGAGACAGATTGGTACCTGTGCTCCTGAAATTAACACCTAGACGTAGGAGAGAATTAAAAAGAAATATCACTGGTAAAACACCCAGCCCACAGTGATCTCATAGAATATATTCAGAGCCGTGTATGTGTGTATTAGTGACATTATATTATCTGGTCAAATTATTTCATACAGAAGAAGTTGATTTTATGCATATATTTGCTGTGTGTTTTATGTTACATAATTTTCTTTTTTTTTTTTTTACATTTCTTCTATATTCCTCTGGTCCACCCACCTTTCAAATTCTACTGGTTGCTTAACTGTGCATATCCTCCAATATGAGGTGCCCATACATTCAGTGTAATTGTTCAATAATTAATTTAAACATTCTGATTGGATATACAAAAAAAAGGAGTGTGGACATTTTAACTGCTCTGATTTTTGAGATTCAATGGAATCAAAGTAAGCAATCAGACAAGCAACATATTGGGGTTTCTGGTGTGTCCAGTATAGTTAGCGTATTTATCTTAAAATCAGGGGAAAATCGTGGGTGCGTGTTATACACCGATCCCCCGCCTATCCGGAGCCCTGCTGACATTTACGAGCAGAGCCGAGTGTACTGTGTACTCTGCTCCGCTCGCAGTCACGCCCAGTCCCTCCCGCCTTCCTACCCTTTACGTCCCGCCATTGGCCCGGCGTTGTGTCCATCATAGAAGCCGGGCCAAGGGATGGGACGGGGGCGTTACTGCGAGTGGAGCCGGCTCGGTCTATGTCGGCGGCGGTAGGAGCCGAAGATCGCGGCGGCGGGAGGAGCCGAAGATCTCAGCGGCGGCGGCAAGTTTAAAAATAAAAATCAATCATGCTGCAATTTTTAGAAAGGCTGCAGGGGGACAGTGCAAGGCTTCAGGGGGGGGGGGGCACAGTGCAAGGCTTCAGGGGGGGGGACACAGTGCAAGGCTTCGGGGGGGGGGGGGGGGACACAGTGCAAGGCTTCGGGGGGGGGGGGACACAGTGCAAGGCTTCGGGGGGGGGGGGGACACAGTGCAAGGCTTCAGGGGGGGGGACACAGTGCAAGGCTTCGGGGGGGGGGGGGGGACACAGTGCAAGGCTTCAGGGGGGGGGGGACACAGTGCAAGGCTTCAGGGGGGGGGGACACAGTGCAAGGCTTCAGGGGGGGGCACAGTGCAAGGGGGGGGGGGCACAGTGCAAGGCTTCAGGGGGGGGGGGACACAGTGCAAGGCTTCAGGGGTGGGGGGACACAGTGCAAGGCTTCAGGGGTGTGGGGACACAGTGCAAGGCTTCAGGGGTGTGGGGACACAGTGCAAGGCTTCAGGGGGCACAGTGCAAGGCTTCAGGGGTGGGGGGACACAGTGCAAGGCTTCAGGGGGGGGGGGGGGACAGTGCAAGGCTTCAGGGGGGGGGGGGGGGACACAGTGCAAGGCTTCAGGGGGGGGGGGGGGGACACAGTGCAAGGCTTCAGGGGGGGGGGACACAGTGCAAGGCTTCAGGGGGGGGGGGGACACAGTGCAAGGCTTCAGGGGGGGGGGACACAGTGCAAGGCTTCAGGGGGGGGGGACACAGTGCAAGGCTTCAGGGGGGGGACACAGTGCAAGGCTTCAGGGGTGGGGGGACACAGTGCAAGGCTTCAGGGGGGGGACACAGTGCAAGGCTTCAGGGGGGGGACACAGTGCAAGGCTTCAGGGGGGGGACACAGTGCAAGGCTTCAGGGGGGGGACACAGTGCAAGGCTTCAGGGGGGGGGGACACAGTGCAAGGCTTCAGGGGGACACAGTGCAAGGCTGCAGGGGGACACAGTGCAAGGCTGCAGGGGGACACAGTGCAAGGCTGCAGGGGGACACAGTGCAAGGCTGCAGGGGGACACAGTGCAAGGCTGCAGGGGGACACAGTGCAAGGCTGCAGGGGGACACAGTGCAAGGCTGCAGGGGGACACAGTGCAAGGCTGCAGGGGGACACAGTGCAAGGCTGCAGGGGGACACAGTGCAAGGCTGCAGGGGGACGGTGCAAGGCTTCAGGGGGACAGTGCAAGGCTGCATTAATGGGCATTTAAATGTAAGTTTTCTTTTCCTTAAACTTCCCTCCCAAAAGTTTTTTTTTCCTTAAACTTCCCTCCTAAACTTAGGGTGCGTGTTATACGCCGATAAATACGGTAATAAACTTTTTCAGTTAAATTATATTTTTCTGGCAACCATTCAAATCAAACAAGCATCAGAAGTATGTGGCACCTTCTGAATAAAATACCTCAAAATACAACTAATTATTTTAAATGTTTCTAAAATAAAAATTGATCCATGTATAGTAAGCATCAATCCGATTTGCACAGCAGGTAAGAAAATGTAAAAATCTATAAGATAATTGGACCAAAGTGTTTTTTATTTGTCTAGGCATCTGCACTTAAATCTCTTGTTCTTATGTCATTTACGTGTTTATGTGTTTAATAAGCTATATAAATCTTTATTGATATATGAAGACCTCCCATAAAAATTACATACCTGGATTTCTTGCTGATCGAACATCCTGAGCCATTCCAGATTCACCACATTAGCCAGGCCTTGCCGGAAAGCCAGGCAGTGCTGGCGGATTTGCTTATTTAGACGGTAGTCTGCTACAAGATGGATGTAGGCAATTCTATTGGCACTTGTTACAGGGATATCTTTCCCTCCTAGCTTCAGTTCCACCACCTGATCAGAAAGTAATTTATCACAGGGTCAGCACTATGAACTAGACTAGAGAATCTCCACAGGCCACCAATCTCATGTAAAAGTCTCAAGGCAGGTTTGAATCAAATTGGTGGCTAGGAGGAAATATCTCTAGTATTTGAAACTCAATCTTTTTTGCTACATCAGAAGATAAAATCCTTAAGAATGTTATTAGATGCTCACTAATGTAACACAAAATTACCCGCTAACATGAAATGCTTTCTAGGTTTGGACAAGGGTTTACTATAGACCATATTTGCTTTTATATTACTTGATCTCATCTTCTGAGTGTATACACAAATGTAGACTGCTGCAGGCTTTGCAGCCTAACACTAGATGGCACCCTTCAGCAGTCACTGCAGGCTCTTAGCAGGCGCTTGCATAGGTTCACTTGCTGAATACTTTGAAGTCCAAAACACAATAGTCTCCAAATCGAAACATTTTTGGCTGGGCAGGGTGCCGATCTAACATCTATGGTTGCCCCTCAGCTGACCTCTCTCAAGGAACTGCTATCCTCTCCAACTCTCTGATCACAACTTTATTAGTTTAACTCTCTCCAGGTCTTCCACTACCTCTCCCTCCAACTGCCTAACAGTTACCCATAGAAACCTTTGCAAGCTCTACCCTTCTCTTCTCTTCTCTACTCTGGTACTGACCACCTCTATGACAGAATCTCACCCCTGTCCTGCCCCAACCTAGCCACTTTAGTCCACAACAGCTCACTGTCATCCTCCCTAGACAAGCTCGTAGTGGTCAAAATCAAGCCCTGACCACTACAACCTTGTCAATCAGAACACACCAGAAGTCTCAGAAAACAAAGACGTCTTCTTAAGCGTCTGTGGTGCAAGACTAAGTCCCAGGAAGACTTCAACCAATATAAATCTGCCCTCCTAAAATACTATTCCTGCCTCCCCACTGTCAAACAGACCTATTTCATCATGCTCATTAACACATTACCATCCAGTCCCCATCAATTCTTCTCTACCTTTAACACTCTACTCTGTCCTCCACTGCCTCTACCCTCTAACTCAGTCACTGCCCAGGAGATTGCCAATCACTTCAAAAACAAGATTGATACAATACGGGAGCAGATCTCCAGTGCACAGAAACCTCCCCACTCAACACCCCATATCCACAGGTACAATCATTGCTTACCTCATTCAACCCTGCTAGTATTAATGAGGTAGTTAAACTTTTTCCTAAAGCCCACCAAACGACCTGCCCTCTGGATCCTGCTTCCTCGCAAATGCTATGCTCACCCACTCACACTATTCTACACTCTCCAACTCACATTTTCAAATTCTCCCTCCCTCTCCCCCTTGGGCATCTTCCCCAACTCTCTAAAACATGCGCTAGTCACCCCTATCCTTAAAAAGCCCTCACTTGACCCCTCCAATCTTAACAACCTACACCCCCATCTTCTTACTCTCATTCTCCAAACTCCTTGAAAGACTGGTCTACAATCGACTGGAGGAACCATCCGACTATGAACAAACTTCTTGATCCCATTCAGTCCGAATTTCGCCCTGAACACTCCACAGAAACTGCTCTCCTTAAACTCACCATTGACCTACTAATGGCTAAAACCAATGGACACTATTCTGTACTACTTCTCCTGGACCTCTCTGTTGCCTTTGATACAGTGGACCACCCCCTCCTCAAAAAAAAAATTCCACGCCTTTGGTCTCTGTGACTGTACTCTTTGCTGGTTCTCATCCTACCTATCCCACTGCTCCTTCAGTGTCACTTAAAAACTCTACTTCCTCCTCTTCCTTTCTCTGTTGGGATCCCCCAAGGTTCTGTTCTTGGACCTCTCCTTTTCTCAATCTACACCTCCTCCCTGGGTCAGTTGATTGCTTCCCATGGCTTTCAATATCATCTCTACGCGGACGACACCCAAATCTACCTCTCCATCCCCCAACTCACTTCATCTGTCTTCTCACACATAACCAACTTACTAACAGATATATCAGCCTGGATGTCACATCACTTCCTCAAACGTAACCTATCCAAAACCGAGCTCATGATATTTGCTCCCCCACGTGCCACTTCCCCTGATTTCTCTGTCAAAATCAACGGCTTAACTATCAACTCTGAACTATCCTTTCAGCCCCACATCCAATCGCTGTCCAAAGCTTGCCGCCTCAACCTCCACAACATCTCCAAGATATGCCCCTTCCTAACCAATGTCATCACCACAAAGCTTCTAATCCACTCCTTGGTCATCTCTCGCCTCGACTACCAAACAATACAACTCCCTCCTCCTTTGCTTAGCTCTAAATAGGCTATCCCCCCTTCAGTCCATCATGAACGCTGCTGCCAGGCTCATCCATCTTACAAACCGCTTTGCGTCTGCAACCCCTCTCTGCCAATCCCTCAATTTCCTCCTTGTCACCTCATCCCATGCTCGCCTCCAGGACTTCTCCCTAGCTTCTCCCATCCTCTAAAATGCTCTACCCCAATCTGTCCGACTATCTCCTACTTTCAGACGATCCCTGAAAACACATCTCTTTAGAGAAGCCTATCTGGCCTCCACCTAATAACTGTACATTTATTTTCTCCATCAGCACATTCCCCACAGTTATTACCTCTTGTATCTCTTGACCCTTCCTCTTAGATTGTAAGTTCTAATGAGCAGGGCCCTATGATTCCTCCTGTATTAAAGTGTACTGTATTTGTACGGTCTTCCCTCAAGTTGTAAAGCGCCGCGCAAACTGGCTGCGCTATATAAATATTCTGGTCAAGTAGAAAAATTAGCCCAATTGTCATTGTTCCATTATAAGTGTTGCGGCAGCATCTGGCTTATCCCCATTTCTACATTAAACGTGTATGCTTGGACAAGCCAAGTGTTTTGTATGTGGCATCTTCACAGACATTTGACTGGGGGAACTTCTTTTACGTCTGCACATTTGACTGTCCTGTCTTCCTCTTCCTGTCCCCTAAGGGCTGCTTGGTTCAATGCTCAAGAACAGCTGCCCTCCAGAAACTTTGCAATAAAAGCAGTGCTTTCCATAGCTGGTTAAGAATATACACTATCTGAAAGCTCCAGCTCCACCCTGAAAAAAAATCTGTAGCTCCACAATTCTGAGGTTACTTGTGGGTTTCCCTCTCACACAAGGCCATAATGAAGATGGGGCTCTCTTGCAGCTGGAATTTCTAATGAATCATTTATTGGGGAATGATGCCATTTTCTAACCCTGTAGCGCTAGAGAAGATTGCCAGAGATAACTACCCCTGGAGATGGTCTGAAATTGGGGACATGCTACAGGTGTGGTTAAAGTCTGAAGGAATGCTGCAGGAGACTGTTAGAAACTGGGGACCACATGAGACTGCTTTAGATCACTGCCATTATGTCACCTTTTCAAATTAGTGCTCCCAATACTGACAGCTGGGCCTGAGAGTTGCACATCTAAAACCGCAGGACCCCATGTGGCCCGCAGACCGCAGTTTGGCACCTCGACTCTAGTAGTAGTAAGCAGCCAGAATGTGATTAAACTCACCAGTATTCCCTAACTTGAGTCTCTAAGCAATCCAATATTAGTGGAGGATACTATCCACTGGTACTCACCAAACCTGAAGTATCATTTTCATCTCCAATTGGAAATTATTTTTTTACTATGCTTGATACAAGATGTGTGCAAGGCATAATACAAAACAGTCATAATCTATTTTGGCTGCAGAACAATTCTGGATTAACGACTTGCACATTAGAATTCAGCTCGTCCCCTCAGTAAAAGTTTTAACTGTCCGTTAATGCCCTCGGCATCCGGGATTATTGCTTTATTATTACCTAGCTAAATACAAATTGAATACAAAAAGGGCTGCTTAATGCCAGAAGCAATTTTAAGATAATGTCTAATCTTTACGGTATCTCTTCACTGTAATTATTGGAAGGTTTAGGTCACCCAGGCAGAAAATCTTGATATATACAATGCTCATCCAAGAAAGATTCATAAAAATCAAAGACTTGAAGGAACCAAAAAAAAAAAAAAACGAGATAAGGCTCAGGCAGCAGCTGGGTGCATGAAAGTGCCACATAACACTTTGACGGCTAATAAAACAATCCATCAGAGCAATGATTGTCTAGCTGGTTTAGATAATTACACATTTTCCTCATTCCAAGCATATATGGTAGAACAAATAATAACAAATCAAACAACTCCATTACATGCTCTCTTATCTAGATCCCAAATAATATGAATGTGACAATGGAATTAATGATTAACTGGCTGTGCTGGGAACTTACCTGTGCTTCTCCCAGGTCATTATTGACCACAGTAAAGTTTAACCCAAGTTCTTCTACATCGCCCTCATAGCTCTTCAGGAAAAGAAGGTTCTTGTACATCTCAGGATCCAGAGAGGCCAGATGATGAATGTCTACATCAGCACTTGTCCCCAGTAACTTGGATAGGAAGAAACTGGCAAAAGGCAGCTCTACCAGCATGTTCTCGTATAGGGCCTATGGAGAAAACACAGCTAAACGTTAGCATAACCTCTAACAAGGAACTTCTCTTATTATTTGCTCCATTTGATCTCTTAAAGCGGAACTAAACTAGCTCATTTAATAGTTTCCCAAAACAGTTATGGCTCATTTACACTTGCTACGGCTTCAACACACATTATCGGCTATAGTTTACATTTGCTTCAAAACCATACTTCGGACAGGCTTTGTTAAAGCTCCCGTCATTAAATAAAATGGTTAGCTTACAGTCCTGTTTACACCTGCTTTTGCTTTGCTTCAATTTATAAAATTATACCCCATGTAGCTTTAGTGGTGCTTCAAAGTGTCTCCAAACCCCCATAGAAGTCTATGGCAAAGCTCGCTTGAAGCCCCACCGTAGCCTCATCGAAGCCCCACAAAGCCTCATCGAAGCCCCAACGAAGCACCAATGAAGCCTCATCGAAGCCCCAAGCAAAAGCAAGGTGTAAACAGGACCATTTTTTTTAGTGACAGGATCTTTGACTGGTGTTCAGAGAGCTTTAACAAAGCGTGTCTGAAGCCATGTTTTGAAGCAAGTGTAAACTAGCCCTTACAGTCAAGGCAGGTAATGAATGATAACTGTAACAATTGCTTGTATTCTCAACTGATGTGTCATATCACAGATCACATGTGCAGCACCATATCTAACAGAGGCCAAGATGGCAGCTTCCTTGGCTGTAAGAATAGGAGGTTTTAGTTTTGATTAAAAAATATACACCATTGAAAGCATTTTGTTATATTTGATAAGTGCAGAAAACCAGCTACTGTTCTGAGTTATGTACTCTCTGCAGTGTTATTTCAAGCAGCAATATCATCCCCTCATCTCTTTAAATTTTTTATTTGTAAGGATGTGCAACAGATAACAGTGTGACATTGACTTCATACAACTTACAAAGTAATCAATCCAAGTTTTTATAAATCAGTTTCAGAAGGCATCCAGCTGATGGTAATGCAGTGCATATGTGTAATACGATAACTGATAAAAACACATATAAGCTTGTATTGGTATCCATCCAGGGCAGAACAAGAAAAACTGTCCATTTGGAGAGAAAAGAGCCACCAAATTCCAGATGGCGTCTGCTAGGCATAACCTGGAGCACTTCAAGAGTAAACTCCAATACATCATTTTTACCAATAGGTACTGTAAATATCTCCTAAATGTGTACCGTTCAGGAGATGTTTACTGTAGATGCAGCTGGTGACGTCACCGGAACATGCGCTCTGAAGGGACGGCCACCTGGGTCATTCCTTCAGAGTCCTGTGCCATATACGGTGTCTGCCATGCGCATGCGTGGGAGTGACATGATCGTGGCTCCGGCCAGTCTTCACAGCCGGAGTCCGCAAACCCAGAAGGAAGACTGGGTGAAGATGAAAGCGCCTTCAGCGGTGACAACACACTGCTGGAGGGCTTCATTCTAAGGTAAGTTTCACATAATGGGTGTGATAGTATGTGATGAATACTAGCCCATTATGACATGGCCTTGCAGGTTGCAAAAAAAACAGCAGTTTACTCCCACTTTAAGGTGGCATAGTACAGGTTTTAGAGGCATGTGGAAGTGATTTGCAATGAATCCGAACTGGATTTGGGGACCTCAGGATTTTTGCTTTTCATCTATTTAGGGGCAGAAAGGGAGATGACAGGGAAGAGAGAAAGAAAGGAGAAAAAAAGGAAAGGGGAAGAGGGAGTGAAAAGGTGAAAGCAGTTCCATCAATTTAATAATTGTGAGTGATATACATCACGTATATTGGAGGTTTTCATCAGAGAAACAAAAGGGCAGTTCACCTCTAAACTACAGAACACCTCCCCCATGTTATGTAATGGAGCTGAAGAGAATCAGGAGGCGTTTTGTAATCTCAACACATTTCCTGTCCTAGGTTGACAATGCTGCTCCTCCATAGATACAGTACAGTGTGTGAGTGAGTGTGTTACTGGCAGAATCACCAAGTGACAATAAGGCCCCGTCACACCTGAGCAGAGCAATTTTCAGGCATTTTTAGTTGAGAGTTTTGCAAGAGCATTACAAGCATTTTACATATGTATTCAAGCTTCAGGTGTTTTTATTTTAGCCAATAGAAAGCACTAGGGGGAGGAGATTAGGGTTGGAGACCTGCTGTTTTGCCAGAAAACATGCAACAAATGCTTGTAAAAAGCTCATATTGAGTGTTTGTCAGGCATTCCCATTGAAGTCTATGGGGCCAATCTGCCTAAAAGAAGCTCATATACTTTTTTTGGAGCGACAAGCAATTTGCTTCAGGCGACAAAACGCTCAGATGTGAACAAGGAATGAATGGGATTTTGTTTGATGAGTGCATTAGAGGTTCACACTTGTACGATGCGGGAACCAGCGCAATCACAGCGCCGGTTCCCACATTGCATCTCTCCCACAGGCAGTTCACACTGCCCTCTGCGAACCGCTGTGGGTATCAATACATTGTTAATGTAATAAAATCTGCATAAACAGTTAATCTTAGAGTGGAGAAATTGCTTATAGTGACCAATTTGCCCTTTTTTTTTTCCACCAAAAACAGGCCCTATTTAGTTATAATGGTAAAGTTCTGGGTTATTCTCTAGCTGTTTTATATAAATAGACTCCTATGTCTTTTAGGCCCCTTTCAGACCTGCGGATCCGTATTTAGCCATTCGCTTGCTCAGTGGCGGATGACACTGTGCAGGGACGGACCTGTCAGAGAGACCGATCTCCTCTATGGGGGGATCGGATGATTACGAACCGCCTGTCCGTTTTCATCCGATCCGATAGACGGATGGAAAATAGGACATCCATCAGTCTGGATTTTACGGAGTAGATCGGATGTCAGCGGATATGTCATCCGTCGCTCCATAGAGCTGTATGGAGCGACCGTTCAGATCCGCCTGAAAAAAAACTGACAGGCGGATCTGAACGCTCCGCACATGTGAAAGGGGCCTTATGCCCCGTACACACGAGCGGAATTTCCGTTGGAAAAATCTTGGATGTTTTTTCTGACGGAATTCCGCTCAAGCTTGGCTTGCATACACACGGTCACACAAAAGTTCTCTGAACTTTCGACCGTCAAGAACGCGCTGACGTACAACACTATGATGAGCCGAGAAAATAAAGTTCAATGCGTCCGAGAATGCGTCGAATTGTTTCCGAGCATGCATAGGAATTTTGCATGTCGGAATTGGTACACGCGATCGAAATTTCCGATCGGAACTTTTTCCGACTGAAAAATAGAGCACCTGCTCTCAATTCCACCAGCGAAAGTCCGATGGAGCATACACACGGTCGGAATTTCCGACCAAACCTCACATCGGACTTTTGCTGGTGGAATTTCCCATCGTGTGTACGGGGCATTAGAGTACTACTACTAGTTATCTGAAATATGTTTTTATATAAACAATAATCCCCTACACATTAGACATCGGGGTGAGGGTCCATGCACACTGGGCTTAAAAAAACACCAGTTCTTTTGGCAGAAAAAACACTCATATACAGCATTTTTTGTAGAGGCGTTTAGAAGCATTTAGTGTTTTTCTTCTGCCAGAAACACTCTTCTGCCTCTAAATGCAGAGCTTAAAATATGCCTCTAAACGTCCTAATGTTCATGGACACTTAGGATAACTTTGAGCTGCTTCAACAGGCAAAAATGCAAGAAGCAGCAATTTTTAAGCCTAGTGTGCAAGTGATAGTGGAAATGCTAGCTCTGTGAACCAGTTCGGATGCACAGAGGCCCGTCTTTGAGTATATAACAATTACCTAGCCACATACCATTGCAGGGTGTATGAATCACAAGGATGGCTGCACAGAAGCCTGATGCAGAAACTGGCCAGAATTTTAGGGCCATCCAGCCCATCTGGCAAAAATCCAACTGCTGTTTCTCTTTTGAGAACGACCGGCTGCAGATATCTGGAGCCCCCCTGACATGGGAATCTTCACCTAGTTCTGCCCCAGCCAGCTGGACCAGTTCTCAAACCTTTCTCTTTATGGCTGTCATTAGCTAGACTGTATCAGTATTCTTGTGTACACATTGTATCTCAACAGATTATCTTGTTGGCTGTAGGGAGAGCATTTTCACACGTCTCAAATGTTCTTTTACAAAATTCTATATAAGGTGAGTTAAATTGTAAGGCAATTAAGGCTTTAATGACTTCTAAATTTGTTAAGTACTTGTTCAGTTATGTGACCCCTGCTGGGCTGCCAAGGTCTTCACACTACAAATGACCCCAATATGTTTACACTCCGACAGCTCTCCAGGAAACAGGAAATTCATAAATTTCAACCAGTCTAGAGACTAGACTACACTACCGCATGAGAACAAAGTCTACTTTCAGGTTATAATACTTATGTAACCAGAGGCACCCTATGACAGTCATACAGCATGTGCACACAGGTTTGAGTCAATGATGGACATTTTTTCATATAGTCCAAGAAGAAGAATAACACGCTAACTGAATCATCTTTCCACCAATCTTATGGCCAAGTGACAGAAATCTGTAACTTAAGCAAATGTCATGGCAAAATGTATTACAGTAAAACTGCATCTGATCATTTTTGCTTGAGAATTTCTGCTAAAGCATTTTTATCAGATACAGAGTGACACCATGATAAAAGATGGCTGATCAAAAAAAAAAAAAAAAAAGTGGTTGGGGGAATCGTCCCCGCTGTCAGAATACACTGATCAGCAGCCAATCAGAAAAGCATTTACCAACATTCCTATTAGAGAGAAGCCGATTGTTAGATCGACTTCTCTCTAGTGGGAATGGCCATAGAAATTGGATCAAAATTGATCCTTTTCCGGCTGAATTTGAATCTATCTATAGCCAGCTGTAATCTTTAATACTTATGCCTTGAAGCACTATGCCCATTAGTTTGAATCCCAACCAGGACACCACCTAAATGGAGTTTGCATGTTCTATGTGTGCGTTTTCTTCAGGTACTCTGCTTTCTTCCTAGACTCCAAAAAAACACTCTGGTAGGTTAATTGGCACCGTCTGTCTAAATTAGCCCTATTATGTACACGTATGTGAAATAGGAACCTTGGAGAGGAACCCCCTTTGAGGGCAGGGACTGAATGTACAACATGAAAACTGTTGGCGCTACATAAAATTACAGGTATTAAATACATTCGCTCTTGAATCTTGGTATGCTTTCTGTATTTGTTCCAGATCTGTGCAGTAACCCAGTGTGAAAATGTAACTCTGTGCAAAAAATTCCTGTAATAAAGAACATTCACTGCTGCACTCTCTTCTTGTGCAGGGTGACTGGTCTTGTTTCCGCCCCCTCCTATAATTATCTGCAGGCCACTTGTAGTGGGTGGAACTGTTTAGTCCCTCCCACAGCTCTGCTCTCGGTACTGGCTATGTATCAGAGTTTTGGGTTGCACCGATACGTTTTTTTTTTTTTTTTTATCGCTGAGTACCGATTCTTGTGCTTAAGTATTTGACGATACCAATTACTGGTACTTTTGCAGTACAATTTGAGCCCATAAAAAAAAAAAAAAATGAATGGGCTCAAATCGCACTGCAAATAGTTGCGCACTGACTGGCATCACTAATGGCCACTGATTGCTGGCACTTGTGGGCACTGATTGCTGCCACTTGTGGGCCCTGGTGGGCAATGATTGCTGGCAGTGGTGGGCACTTAATTGTAATCAGGGCACTGATTACATACCTAGATGTCCTCTGCGAGGAGATGTCGCTGATCGGCTCTCCTTTCCTCACACTCTGTCAGTGTGAGGCCAGGAGCACCGATTACCAGTTTCTCTGTGTTTACATGTGACCGGCTGTGATTGAACACAGCCGATCACATGGTTAACCACTTAAGCCCAGATCATTTTGCACTTTTTGCGATTCGGCACTGCGTCGCTTTAACTGACAATTGCGCGGTTGTGCGACGTGGCTCCCAAACAAAATTTACGTGTTTTCTTTCTCACAAATAGAGCTTTCTTTTGGTGGTATTTGATCACCTCTGCGTTTTTTTTTTTTTACGCTATAAACAAAAGAAAGAGTGGAAACAATTAAAAAAAAAAATATATATTTTTTTGCTATAATAAATATCCCCCAAAAATATATATAAAAAAAAGTTTTTTCCTCAGTTTAGGCCAATACGCATTCTTCTACATATTTTTGGTTAAAAAAAAAAAAAAAAAAAATCGCAATAAGCGTTTATTGATTGGTTTGCGCAAAAGTTATAGCGTCTACACAATAGGGGATAGTTCTATGGCATTTTTTCAAATTTTTTTTTATTAGTAATGGTGGCGATCACCGATTTTTATCCTGACTGCGACGTTATGGCAGACACGTTGGACAATTTTGGCGTGATTTTGGGACCACATTTATACAGCGATCAGTGCGATTATAATTTCACTGATACTACTGTGTAAATGTGACTGGCAGTGAAGGGGTTAACACTAGGTGGCGCTGTAGGGGTTAAGTGTGTCCTAGGGAGTGTTTCTAACTGTAGGGGGGATGGGTTAGCTGTGACACATCACTGGTCACAGGGAGCTATGATCAGTGACACTGTCACTAGGTAGAACGGGGAGATGCTTGTTTACATTAGCATCTCCCTGTTCTTCCTCTCTGTGAGACGATCATGGATATCGAGTCACGGAGCCGTCGGCCTAGCAACATGGCGCGGCCGTGATCACCACACTGTGGGCGTGCAAGAGCGGTCATTCTGGGAAGCCGTCATATGACGTCCACCCAAAACGAGAGCCGTACCACCCAACTGTCATTTGACGGTGGGTGGGCGGCAAGTGGTTAAATAGTATCTGAAATCAGCACTGTCCAGACAGAAGGTCAGGGGTTATGCAGCCTCACAGGACAGTCAGAGGAGAATGAAAACTCCTCCTACAAGCTTTAATCGGTGCTCCGCTGGACACCGACAGAAGTCACAAGCTGGCTATATACTGCGGATGAGAAAAGGTATTTAGCAGTTTATATTTACTAAAATAATTTTCCTTTCCATGATCTGTGTACTGTGGGAGACCAGATATAGTGAATGAACGGTTCTGGGTTTAGTAACACTTTAAATCTAATCTTTGTGAAGGCATTAATGAACTTCTAACCAATGGATTACAGGGGCAGTCCCGAGTTACATACATCCAACTTATATACGACTCATACTTACAAACGGAGGGAGACAATAGGAAGCGAGAGGAAATCTACACCTAGGAAGGGAAATTCACTCCTGTAAGAGTTTTCATGGGGAAAAGGTGTCTCCACTGAAGTTTTATCACCAATTCTTGTTTCCACAACAACCCAAAATGTTCAAAATCCAATTTTCATAGGGACAGAAAGTGAGGTGAAATCTGCTGTCACTATGCCTTGCAGTTAAACTCTGTGAAAGCCAACTGGATGTATAAGAGGGTAGTGGGAGTCATACAACTGCTGTATAATTACACAGAGGTCCAACTCATTTAGAGGAAGGCTGTATTATTTATGAAATGCCATTTAAATTAGATTTAGCAATGAAAATGAAATATATATTTGAACAGATTCCTAAAGAGGATGACTGGTATGTGTTTAGGGTATGCTCTGACAAAGGCCCACAAACAGTACAAGTGGCATATATCTGATGAAACACAGGTAGACTAATCAATTACATACAGTATGTAGAGCTCTCCCTGGTTTTACGGGTACACTGAGCACTGCTCACAGTCTGGACTGTCGGTTGAGCAGTCACGTCAATCCTTACACAGTATACCATGTCAAAATCTGGCAATCTTGAAGTCAGAGCTTGACATCTTTTATGTCTTTTATGTTTGAAGCTGATCACATATTTTAGCATTCAGTGGTTTCAGAAGCTGCCGTGATGAACTAAGCAGGTGATGTACAGACATTTTAACAAAGTCAAACAAGAAATACCAATGAATGAAAAAAAACATCATAAACCCCAACAGAGGCTCTGATTCGTGTTCTCTTTAATGCAGAGCACAAAGTAAAGCTAACAATTCACTGCTCATATAAAGCCGTTTGGCTTTGGGAAACTCTGGTAGAAGGAGTGATGGGAAGCCACCAGGGCTGTGTTATGATGCAAACGTCTAAAAGCTCTCACAATACACCGCTAATGCTGCGTACAAACGGTCGGAATTTCCGACAACAAATGTTCGATGTGAGCTTGTTGTCGGAAATTCCGACGGCGTGTAGGTTCCATCGGACATTTGTTGTCAGAATTTTCGACAACAAAAATTTGAGAGCTCGTTCTCAAATTTCCCGACAACAAAATCCGTTGTCAGAAATTCCGATCGTCTGTGCACAATTTCCGACGCACAAAATTCCACGCATGCTCGGAATCAAGCAGAAGAGCCGCACTGGCTATTGAACTTCATTTTCCTCGGCTCGTTGTACGTCACCGTGTTCTTGACGTTCGGAATTTCCGACAACATTTGTGCGACCGTGTGTATGCAAGACAAGTTTGAGCCAACATCCGTTGGAAATAAATCCAGGATTTTGTTGTCGGAATGTAAGATCGTGTGTACGCAGCATAATAGTTCACAGTTTCTTCTTTCTAGCCAGGCTTCCAGTGCTATACCTACATGAGAATACAGAGTGAATGGCCCAAGTCAAATAGAATGTCATGATTTATTCAAGGTGTGTGTGTTTTAAAGTCCTGAGAGTGTAGAAAGAAAAAAAAAAAAAAAAAAAAAAGCAAAGGGGAGGTGTGAAGTATAACCATTCAAGATACATCAATGGCAAGGTCACTGTTTGCTATACCACCAACAAAAAGTCCATTGTAATTGAATGTATATATCAAAGCAACCTGGGCTACAAACTACAAATGACCTTTCTGACTCATGTAATCTAAAAGAAGAAAATACCCTCCATCCATCCCTCCCCATCCTTATTTTGCTTAATAAAAAAAAAAAAAAAAAAAAAAAAAACACACAGGTTAGCACATTCAATATTGAAGTGTATATAAATGATTGCGTTAAGCACCATGACCGCATCAGCAAAATGGATTATAAATTAAATTTCCATAATGTATGCAACACAAATATCAGTGCAGACATAAATCAAGGTATTTTCTAAACACAGGTTAATTGTACAACTCCGCAAACTGTCTATTTTTTATGCAAAATAATCCACTTAACATTTGTCATATTGGTCTTAATAAGCAGACATTTGCATCAGATGCCCTGGCGGGGCTATCAATAACTCCCCCGTCAGGAGAGCGAGCGCTAGGTAGATTGAAGAAACGTGTACGTTATTTTTCAAGTGTCTGTCTCCGGCGGGTGTTTATTGCCAGAAATCCTGCCAAAATGATTTGAAATAAAACGGATTAATTATGGTAGAAGCCTTTTAATATAAGTGAGTGAGCTAGGAATGTGATTAATGCAAATTGTGTTGCTATCATGAGAATGGATGGGGGACAACATCACAGGCCAGATCTGTTTGCTGCCAAATAACTTTGGTAATTTACTGCATTAAGAATCAATAAAAAAATAATGCTTTTCAAATGCATCACTATCAATCTGGAGCTAGTTCCAGAGAGAACATTTATATTTCCATCTAATAACTGAAAACACTCGGCTAAACTCTTTTAGACCAACTTTTCAGGATATTAAATGTAAATACAGCCTGCAGAGCTTTTTAGTGTTTTCGGTGATTGCTACTGGTGTGCATTGCTTGTGCTGTCCAGAAAGAAAACCACAGGATACTGGGGAATCACCATTATTTACTGCTGGTCAATAGCAAATACCTAAACAGGTCACAAGCAACCCTCATTACCATTATACTGAATTTCTGCACTGTATAAAACCAACCACTGGCATCAGATGGTGCTGGGATGTTAGGAAATCATCTATCTGCTTGCGTCTTGGTTTAATCCCCACATTCACATATAGGTTCATCCTCATGTTCTGCATAAAGGCCAATCAGCTCCTCCAACTAAAAGGGTAACCCAGTCTCAGCCTACTCGAATATTAACAGCCTGTCTAGCAAAAATCCTCTGACGGTCCCCTGCACAAGCACGGCCAGTGCTAAAGGTACGTACGTACTCCCAGACTCTGAATAAGACCCACACAAGTGCTTGGTAATGACAGTGCATGTGTGCCCAGTGCTGATGGGAACTACTGCCAAAGAGACTGTGGACATCAAAGGAGGGCACGGCTGTGCTAATGAGGTGAGCATCTGAATGAGAATTCTTTTGGTTAAACATAGTACACATTTATGCTGCGTACACACGATCGGACATTCCGACAACAAAACCGTGGATTTTTTTCCGACGGATGTTGGCTCAAACTTGTCTTGCATACACACGGTCACACAAATGTTGTCAGAAATTCCGATCGGCAAGAACGCGGTGACGTACAACACGTACGAAGAGCCAAGAAAAATGAAGTTCAATAGCCAGTGCGGCTCTTATGCTTTATTCTGAGCATGCGTGGACTTTTGTGCGTTGGAACTGTGTACACACGATCGGAAAATTTGAGAACCTGATCTCAAACATTTGTCGTCGGAAATTCCAACAGCAAAAGTCCGATGGAGCATACACACAAGCTCACATCAAACATTTGTTATCGAAAATTCCGACCGTGTGTAGGCATAACAGTTTTTTTTTTATGTTCAATCCAGCAGGCTGAACAAACGGAAAAAAAAAATACTTTAGAGCGCGGGAGGAGATCCTGTACTAACAATCTGATGCTAGTACAGCGATCTCCCCACTGAGCTATTTTGTCTGACAGGGGGACGGCCTTACCGCCATAAAAAACGGTCAGCTCTCTCAGTCATCAGATGCCGATTGGCAGACCTTTATCGGTGATGCCCCTTCGACAGAAGCAGGACGTTCAGCTGGCTTCTGTCAGCCTGGCTGCCGTACACACATGCCGAATGTCAGACGGTTTCTATTGAACCGGCCGATACTGCCCGAGTGTACTGGGGCTTTGGATTTGTTCAGGAGGGCTACCTTTCGTTTTCTTAAAGTAGATGATAACTAAAATTACTGTATATGCTATAGCACTGTGTATTTTTTAACTCAAAATACTTCACTACACTACTACACAAAATATTTCACTACTCTATAGTTTTTTTTCCATCCATTGTTGCATTTCAGGGCTGGTGATCTCATGGAGCCTAGGCTAAGGCCCTACATTATATCAGGACATGATTTTACCAACAGGTTTTTTTAGAAATGTTTATTCATCTACTAAGAAGACATAGGGTACAGAGCTGTCTAGGCCATTCCATTAAATCTGCACACTGAGGTGACAGGCAGAAATCATGGGGTCACACTAAAGTGGCATTTCCAAATTGGTACACCAGCTCCAAGTACACCACTTCTGAAGTTGACCATAGACATTTAAATTTGTCCAGTTAAAAAAGGGAGGGCCAAATTTTGATCCATGTGTGGCTCTCCCTTCTCGACAGAAGTCAATTGGCGATCAGCGGCTGCAGTCATTTAGATAGTCCCACTGTCAGAATACAATGTCCCAGTGGGGAAATTACTCCATTCACTTTGCTTGTGTGCGAAACAAAAAAAAATTAACCATCTATGTTCAGCTTTAGTGCATGTAGTTCAACCATTTTAAGCACAAATTTTGAATGAACTGGAAACAGTGGTCTTTGAAAATTTGGACAAAGGTGGTGTATTTTTGGACAAAAAAGTGGCAAACACAGCTGCTGTACAGGGACAGACAGAAGAGGGTGTATTACGGAGACTATGTATATCATTAGTCATACTAACCATGCAAAGTTTTTCTCTACAAAGTCAATTTACACCTCTTTATAGATGTGATGTACTAGACAACAGATTTCCAACAGTTTTTGTTATATATTTTCTTAAAAATTAAGTGCAAAAGCTTGATAGTAAACAAAGTCAAAATAGGACTTTTTCGTCATAGTTACCTGTAAAATCATTTTATTGGAGTACATCATGGGACACAGAGCAACCATAATAATGATTATATGTCACCTACTGGTGGATGGACACTGGCAGATAGTCAAAAAGGAAGTCCACCCCCATATAACCCCTCCTACACAGGAAGGACCTCAGTTTTGTAGCAAAGCAATGAATATCCCAAAAAAGATGGGAGGGACCTCTGTGTCCCCTGATATACTCCAAGAAAAGGATTTCACAGGTAAGTATGATGAAAAAAAAAAAACAATTTTCTTCATCGTACATCACGGGACACAGAGCAACCATAATAATGACTATATGGGATGTCCTAAAGCAATGCACTTGAGGGGAGGGAGACACAATCACAGAAACTGCCACCTGAAAAGCACCCTTTCTGCTGCCCAAAACATACTGTGGCCAAAGCAGTATCCTCCGTGGCTTTGATATCCATCTGGTAAAATTCTGTGTATGTATGAACAAAAGACCATGTAATGGCCTTAAATCCTGAGCCACTGACACCTGATGGCGGATGGCCCAAGATGCCCCCCACACACCTGGTAGCGAGCGCTTTTACCAAAAAAAGGAGGTGGGGGACCTTTCCCTTTCAATCCATAGGCTCAAATAATTAACTGGCAAATACAATGAAAATAGTTAACTTGGATGCCTCCTGCCCATCCTGGGCTCTACTGGCAGCACAAACCAGGATTCGTGACCTGAACCGACAAATCAAGCAATTCTGACTGCCAGAACTACCTCCAGAGTATGCAGTGATCCAATTCCTGCCAACTGAGGATCAGAAAAGAAGGCAAGACATTGTCTTAATTCAAGTGAAAACTAGACACCATTCTAGGCAAAAAATGGATGAGGACGCAATATCACCTTAACATGATGCAAGACCAAAGACGGCTCCTTGCATGAAAGAGCCGCCAACTTGGACACTCCACGTAGTGAAGTGATAGCAACCAAAGAAGCCACCTTCCGAGATAAGGGACTAACAGAATCTCCCGATTGGTTCAAAAAGTGGCCTCTGCAAGGACAGTCAAGATCAAATTCAAGTCCCAGGTACACAAGATTGTCCTGACAGGCGAGACTGTCTATGTTACATGATGTATGAATCAAGGAGTGAGAAACAACAGCCTCTGGAACAAAAAAATGTATAGGGACGAACCCTGACCCTTAACATACTTAAGGCTAATCTCTTTAACCCTACTGATAGGAAAAAGAAAAAAAAGATCTCCCACTTATATTTCTGCGGGTGCCACTTCCTGGCTTCACCCCAGGCAAAAAAATATTTCCAAGTCCTGTAATTGAAGTTCTCCGAAGCTGGCTTCCAGGGGCTCAACAGTGCTGGGATACAGGACTCAAGACCATTAGGTCCCGCTGGACTGTGAGTGTCCCAGGAGTGACCCCCGCAAGACTCGCTAGGTCAGTGTACCAAGCCCTCCTGGGCTAATTCGGCTAACATTATTATCAGTGTTACCCCTTTACGGATTCTTCGCAAAAGATGTGGCAGAAGTCGAAACAGAGGGAAAGCGTCAAATAAGGGAGAACTGGTCCCTAAGGCCTTACCAGTGCATCTACCCCGATTGCCAGTGGGACCCTGGTCCCGGACACAACCTGTCCCAACTTGTTGTAGAACTTGGAATCTAGTAGTCACCTGCAGAGTTCCCCCTGCCACTATTCTATACCTGGAATATGCACCGACGATAGAGACAGCACTTGTGCTGTCCAAGACAGAATGTGGTTTACCTTCCTGAGCCGCATGACTCCTGGTGCCACTGGGAGAACTGACAGTCAGATCTCTCTCTCTTTTTTTTTTTTTTAAAAGAGAAACTGCAAAAATGCAGACTTACCATTCCTGCTGCAGGACTCTGAACATAACAGGAGTCCAATCTTCACCCATCACAGCAAGCTTTGTCATAAAAGACCTTCAGGGACTGGGTCCCCCTTAGTGGGGGTCCACTGCCCTGGACCTGTATAGCACCCTGCAGGAAAGCACCTTGTTCAGAACAAACACTACACAGGGCTCCATTATGCAGGGTCAGCGCCATAGGGCTGCATTACAGGTAAAATCTTGGGGAATCTTCTCTCCTTCCAATGAGACTCGGGTACCATCCATTTTGGCTGATAGCTTTTTTGATTGGATCCGAATAAAGTCCATGATTCTAAATAGAACCATTCAAACCCCCAAGTATGCTTCAAGAGCACATGTATCACATCAGTGTCCATTCCACCTTACAGACACTGGCGAAAAAAACTGAGATCCTTCCTGTGTAGGAGGTGTTATATGGGGGTGGACTTCCTGTTTGACTATCTGCCAGTGTACATCCACCAGTAGGTGGCATATAACCCATATAGTCATCATTATGGTTGCTCTGTGTCCCGTGATGTACGATAAAGAAATGTGGTTTTATTGGACCAAAGTGAATATCTGAGAAATAACAAAGTCGGTGCACACAGGTATCTGACCCTTCATACAGTTACTTGAAAAAGGATTCACACCCCTTGAAATTTTCAAAATTTTGTCACGTTACAACCAAAAACTTAAATGTATTTTATTGGGATTTTATGTGATAGACCAACACAAAGTGGCACATAATTGTGAAGTGAAAGAAAACCGATAAATGGTTTGACAAATATCTGAAAAGTGTGGTGTGCATTTGTATTAGGCCTCTTTTATTCTGATACCCCTAACTGAAATCTAGTGGAACCAATTACCTTCAGAAGTTACCCAATTAGTAAATAGAGTCCACCTGTGTGTAATTTAATCTCAGTATAAATACAGCTGTTCTGTGAAGCCTTCAGAGGTTTGTTAAAGAACCTTAGTGAACAAACCGCATCATGAATGCCAAGAAACACACCAGACAGGTCAGGGATAAAAGTTGTGGAAAAAAAAAATCCCAAGCACTCCACCAATCTGGCCTTTATGGAAGAGTGGAAAGAAGAAAGCCATTGTTGATAGAAAGCCTTAAGAAGTCCTGTTTGTAGTCTGCGAGAAGCGATGTGAGGGACACCGGAAACATGTGGAAGAATGTGCTTTGTTCAGATGAGACCAAAATTAAACTTTTTGGCCTAAAGCAAAACGCTATGTGTGATGGAAAACACTGACACTAACACTGTACATCACCCTGAACACACCATCTCCACTGTGAAACATGGTGGTGGCAGCATAATGTTGTGGGGATGCTTTTCTGCAGCAGGGACAGGGAAGCTGGTCAGAGTTGAAGAGAAGATGGATGGAGCCAAATACATGGCAATCTTAGAAGAAAAGCTTGTTAGAGTCTGCAAAAAAGACTTGAGACTGGGGTGGAGGTTCACCTTTCAGCAGGATAACGACCATAAACATACAGCCAAAGCTACAATGGAATGGTTTAGATCAAAGCATATTCATGTGTTAGAATGGCCCAGTCAAAATCCAGACCTAAAACCATTTGAAAATCTGTGGCAAGACTTGAAAATTGCTGTTCACAGGCACTCTCCATCCAATCTGACAGAGCTTGAGCTATTTTGCAAAGAATGGGCAAAAATTTTACTCTCTAGATGTGCAAAGCTGGTAGAGACATCCCCAAAAAAGAAGACTTGCAGCTGTAATTGCAGCGAAAGGTGGTTCTACAAAGTGTTGACTCTGGAGGGCTGAATACCAATGCACGCCACAATTCAGATGTGTTGGTCTATTACATAAAATCCCAATAAAATACATTTACGTTTTTGGTTGTAACATGACAAAATATGGACAAAGGAGTATGAATACTTTTTCAAGGCACGGAATAAAGACTGCATTTTATTAAAGCAGAACTTCACCCAAAAGGGTACATTTCTGCTTGTTTGCGTGACAAACCCCCCCCCCCCCCCCCGTCGTTAACAAACTGTTTTTTTGGGGGAGCAGGTACCTGCCATAACCTAGTTGGAGCCTAGCTTCTCTTTAACAAAGCACTGCAGGGTTTTTTTTCCTTTTAGCTTTGAATAGAGTAGGGAAGAGTTAAAATCCCCTTAAAGTGGTGTTGCACCCAAAAAAAAAAAAAAATGCTTAAAATTCCTAAAAAAACGAAAAAATTAACATTTGGATTTTTTTTTTTAAAATCACCTCTAAATGCCTGTTGCTAGGGGGTCCCTCGTAGTCTGCCTCCTTCAGTGCCTGGGCTGGTGACATCACTTCCCCTCAGAGCAGGAAGGGCTCAGCTCTGCCCCCTCATTCCTGTCAGTCATCTGGGACATGTGACAGGTCCCAGATGACTGCGTGGCCAATCACGGCACGCGGCGCAGCTCGCGCATGCGCAGTGGGTGAAGCCACAGCCTGGTACTCACAATTGCAATGCTGGCGCCGCCGAGCGAAGGGGAGCATGAGTGGGGCTTCCACCCCCCGCATCGCTGGACCCTGGGACAGGTAAGTGTCCGATTATTAAAAGTCAGCAGCTGCAGTATTTGTAGCTGCTGACTTTTAATTTTTTTTTTTTTTAATGGATACTCCTCTTTAAGTGTATTATTTGCTGTCTGTGTTGGGAAGATTTCTCTTCACATCCTGCACTGTAGCCATTTTTTGGCTATGGCTCACTATTGAAGTGTTTATTAAAGAAGGACACTGATATGATGACATCTTATGTATCTCGATTAGATCTAAAGATTTTTTTTTGTATGAGAGAGTAGGACAGTATTCCTTGTCAGGTTTAGGCAGTATAGAGGTTAAAAATTGCCAAGGAGTACCCCCAAACAACATAAGTTTTTGTCATCAATTGCAGAGTTGTTGGAGAATCTCTAAGTAAAGAACAATCATTCCCATGTAAACACAGGACACGTCCAACAATCAAACCTCCCAAGGCAAACCCTGGGGAGAAGCTGAAGTGGGACTGGTGGGTCTATGATTATAAGAGGGACAACAAACTCTTATTTATGGTTCTATTGTCAATCAACTATTTATTTTTTACGTTTAGGTAACAAAATGTTTCCAACCTGTCATATCAGATTTTCACTGTTCTCTGCGTTCCCACTGGGGAGAGTTCCCCATGCCTAGTATGATCACTGGGACAAAACATGAGGTGAAATCTTTAGCAGAAAAAAAAATTCTTTATCCAGAAAAAAAAGCAAGTCTTGAATTTAACTTTTAGTAATCTGGACAAGCCAAATAAAATGCAAGAAATGAAATTGGATTGGTTGTTAGGGCTGCATGTTAAATGTTATTCAAATCCTTTACAAGAGGGACCATAAATCTTTCCTATAAACAGGACATATTTCCATTTACATAAACACAAAGTCCTTCAGGCTGGCTAGCATATCACCCTACTAGGTGGTACCATGCCATATTTTCAGTTTATTTTTTTCTTTTTAAACAGGTACCCATGCCAGATTGTTATTACATCAATAATAAACAGTGGCATCATTGCAATGAAATTACACAGATTTTACTATCCTTTATTGTTTGCACAAGAAGCTCTCTTTTAATAGTGCTTAAAAACCTCAAAGCTATTACCGGCAAAAAAAAAAAAAAAAAAAAAAGCTACAATATAAAAATTAATACTATATTTCGAGTAAAAAAACACCCTTGTTTACGGATATTATGTGTTGATTTTAAATCACAAAAGTTGCAGCCAAGCAAAACCATTCAATTAATAAGAAGAATTAATTTGAATAATACCCTAAAGTTAACTAGGCAAAGCTTTCTGCAAAAGATCAGGATGTTATTACCGTATACTGTACTTTAACACTTTATTTATTCACTGTCCGTGGGGCTGATTTACAGGCAATAAAATGCAATCACTACACAAATGCAGCAGGAGAATCATTCGCTAATGGAAGTTTTAGCAGAGGAGAGCACTGACAAGAGCTAATTCTTCTCCACTCTATACTTTATCACGGTAAACATTCTCTAACGTATACATTAAGGAAAAGTTAAATACGTTATGACCCCATAAATAGCTCTATCAGTCAATAGGATACTTAGTGTAAAAGGACCAGACTCTATTGGTCAATTAATACTTAGGTAATTATTACATAAATTCAAGCTGGACAGAGATGGGGACGATCAGATGTGCCCAGTTCATGTAGGACGAGAACAGTCATTAAGAAAGGACGGTGAATTTATAACACCACAATCCCTATGCTGTTAGAGGACATGGCTCTTCTTCAATATCTTATCCCTCAAATAATTTTGATACTATCAGTTACATTTTCTAAAGTATTTTCTTTACCAAAATGCTCTAATTTCAGAACTATATGTTCTACAAAAATAGTTGGCATCATTCTAAACTTACAGCATGGACTGTAGTGTTTCATATCAGAATACCCCTTTTAGATTAAATTTTTTTTAAATTTCAGCCAATGTACTAAGTTGTGTTGGAAACACTAGCAGGAGTAAAGAATAGTTTTACAGTTTGTGGTTAGGAGCTTTGCCAGGATTGGCCCCCTGGCTCCTCTTCTGCGTGTTGTCGTCCTATTTGTGTGGTTGTGGGCACCATTGGGAAGGGTATGGGCGACAAATTTGGGGGTTTTGGGGATACCACCACTTTACATATGTTTTTTTTTTGCTTTATATGTTTACCAGTTTCTCATGCTCTTCAATATCCGGGTACATGTTTTTAAGCATTTGCTTCTTTGAATTACCGTATATACTCGAGTATAAGCCGACCCAAATATAAGCAGAGGCACCTAATTTTACCACAAAAAAATGGGAAAACGTATTGACTCAAGTATAAGCCTAGGGTGAGAAATGCGCAGCTACTGTAAGTGGAAAAGAGGGTCAACAATGCCCATTTGCAGCCTCACTGTGCCCATTTGCATACCTCACTGTGTCCATTTGCATACCTCACTGTGTCCATTTGCAGCCACAGGTCCCCCGAACTTCAAACTCAGTAGTTAAGGGCTCCTAGATGCCCCCTAGCTGCAGCCAAATTTGGGGTCTCTGGACCCAAAGGGTCCCGAAATTACATTGCTGCAGATGGACACAGTTGACCGAATTTGATGCCCCGTATATCAGGGCCACTTGGAGCTAGGAACCCCAAATTTGGTGTGCAAATCCAGTGGAACTAGTACTACAACATATCCGAGATACAGGGCCCCAAATTCGGTTCAGAAAATGTCAAGCACTTTTCTGCAGCAGGAAATGACATTTTCCGAACCGACTTTGGGGCCCCGTATCTCGGGGCCACTTGGTGCTAAGAAACCCAGCACAAAAAAATGTGCTGAAAAACTCGGCTTATACTCGAGTATATATGGTATGTAGGTTATGCATTTGTGTTCTATACATTCTCTCCTGCTTTTGTTTATGGAAGTTATGTTGTCCTAGGCTCTACCTACTTCTGACTACATACGCTGTACATGGAGATTTTCTTTTTTTTTCGTTTTATAAACTAAATGGCAAAGATCCTAAATCAGGGTGGACACAGACAACACATTTTCCAAAGTGTCTGGTTCAAGAGACCACCAATACCTTCCTGGCTTCAGAAATCAAAACAAATACATTATACTTAGAGTTCAGAACAGAACATTTTTAATTTCTTCCTCTATGTCCTGCAATTTACCAAAGGTCACAGATATACTGTATTTTTAGCCCCATAAGACACACTTTTGCGTGGGGGAAAATATCTCTGCGTCTTATGGACAGAATACCGACCAGGTACCGCCCCCCCCCCATGTTATGGGACTGGTAAGGCTGCATTTCTTTGGCACAGGTCAGGCTGCATTTCATTGGCACAGGTTAGGCTGCATTTCATTGGCACAGGTTAGGCTGCATTTTATGGGACTGGTAAGGGTGCATTTCTTTGGCACAGCTCAGGCTGCATTTTATGGGACTGGTAAGGGTGCATTTCTTTGGCACAGCTCAGGCTGCATTTTATGGGACTGGTAAGGGTGCATTTCATTGGCACAGGTTAGGCTGCATTTTATGGGACTGGTAAAGCTGCATTTCATTGGCACAAGTCAGGCTGCATTTTATGGGACTGGGTAAGGCTGCATTTTATTGGCACAGGTGAGGCTGCATTTCATGGGCATTTGTAAATATTTTAGTACACCATTTGGTCCAGAATATGTTTTTTCTTGTTTTCCTCCTCTAAAACCTAGGTGCATCTTATGGTCAGGTGCGTCTTATGGAGCAAAAAATACGGTATATTAAAAGGTAGTACTGATAGTACAAAATTAACCCATGTGGGTTATAGCCAAAGATATTTTTGGTGCACAGCTTTTACTCATATGGTTCAGACTAGCAATTTTCCGACAGGTTTTCAAATACGTTGTCTGTGCATACGTATTTAAATGCCATGTCAAAAGTAAGTGGTCAGATAATTCCCCCCCCCGATAACCAACTTACCACTAGATCCAAGCCTACGGACAGATGTAGACTATATGTTCTCATAGTATGACCACTATGGACATTTTGAAATGATCCTTCATACACTTTTTTTTTATTACTTAACTCCTTTATAGGGGATGGTCTAGGTACAATAAAAGGTTGCTGTACACAGAAGTCAATTTTTAATCTAACATGGAAAACCACTGTAATGCCCCATACACACGGTCGGAAATTTCGACCACAAAATCCGTCAGATTTTTTCCAACGGATTTAGGCCGACACTGGTGTTGCATACACACGGTCGGACAAAGTTGTCGGAAAATCCGATCAGTCTGAACGTGGTGACGTTCGTTGCATACGACGGAACTACGTAGAGGCCAGTAGCCAATAGCTTTGGTCTCGTAATTTGATCTGAGCATGCGTGGCACTTTGTCCGTCGGAATTCGCTACACACGATCGGAAAAAGTCCGATCGGACTTTGTTGTCGGAAAATTTGAGAGCAGGATCTCAAATTTTTTCAGACGGAAATTCCGATGGAAAAAGTCCGATGGCGCCCACACACGGTCGGATTTTCCGACAACATGGTCCGATAGGACAATTTCCGTCGGAAATTCTGACCGTATGTACGGGGCATAAGAGTCAATGGCACATGAAAAGTCAAAATTGGTTAGGTCAATGGGCTCCATGAGCATAATTATTACTGGTCATGTGGTGTATATTTTTACAGACTCTTAGTTTTAAATTGCCCAGAAGGAAATGTACAGATTTTACATTCCATTACGTTTCCATTTGGGCACAAAACATACACAAAAAGCAGCGTCAATACAAGGATTCTGAAAACGATTTGATGACTATTGACGGCACCAGGTAGATTTGAAGATTGCCCGGTAGTACCAACTAACATGCTAAGAATGTGCTTAGAGGTAAAGGAAGACAACTAATAAAGACTATTTACAAAGTTAATGTTTTCAGTGTCCTGCTTGGCAACATTAAATTTGCTGGAAAGTTGGATTTACACGTTTTTTATTAAATCCTTATTATTTAAGTGGCAATAGTGTTTTATAGCCAAGCATTTCAATCCTTAAAAAAAAAAAATATTTTAAATTATTACAAAGAAATTGTTCTGCGTCTCTTTCTCATTTGCTGTCACCCTGAAAGCAGGATTTGAGAAGTTAGGGAGAAAGAGTGTAGTTCATTTTAGTAATTATTACGCAACAAATTTTCCTCCACCTTCGAAATGCTCTATTGCAGATAAAGAAATTAATTCTGTAATTGGAAATAGAATGAACGTGTAAATTACAATTCTTTCAAAAGTACTGTGTGTAATATATCCCCTGCTCCAAGTGATAGCCATTAGCTTTCCACTATATCAAAAATGACTAGATCTGGCTGAAAAGAAATTCATATTTCTGAACTCCTTTTAATTATCTTGGGTTCCACTCTTTGAATCTATTTCCCATATACATTTGGCACAATCCTACTTAAACTCATATATAATGCCCAGGAGTCCTGTTATGAATTAAATGTAGATCCTAAAATCAAATCAATTCAAACACAATTCTTTGTGCTATTAAATCTTGCTAAACAATTTATCATCACAGCTCCATTAAAATTATGACCTCATCTGAAGCAAGCAGCTTTGCCTCTTTTGTTCTAATAAAATTACCCAAGAAAGTCACCATTTAGGAACTCTTCAAGAGGTTAAACAAGTTTTATTGTTATTTAAAGGCACTGCAAAACAGATATCATAGGTATCCTTAAGTATATACTCCCATCCACTATACAGTGTTTTATTTATACAGTGCCTTATAATCTCTAGTGAGCACACAGGACAGGTGCTCTGGGAGGGTGAGCAGCGAGAACTGGGCTGCTGAGAGAAAGACTCTAATTGCATCAGTGCTTCTGCCTATGAGTTCTGAGGATGAATTGCTCCACAGTGCCTGCAGTTACAGGAACAAGAGAGGTTATTATTTTGTTTTAAATCTTATTTACAGGTTGTTAAGCATATGGAAATACTTTAAAGTCCATAGCTAGGCCACAGACTCACTTTTAAGAAACTCTGTTGCTAAAGCAAAACAACAAGCTAATAGACGCTACAAGTAGCTTTCAGGTGGACTAATAGACATTAAAAGGAGTCATTCACAGTCATTTATTGCTCTTGGCCTGGACAACCACCCTGACTCCTCACACAGAATCCTGCAGGCATTGCACAACTCTTATAGTGGAGCTGGACTTTTTTGGCCAACTCAACCAAAAAAGGGACATTCAGTATAAAAAGAAGAGACATGCAGCAAATTCAGCAGGGGCTGCCCCCTTGGACTTTTAAGGCCGAAATGGGAGTAGTAAAGTAGGTAAAAGGCAGCACAGTGCCACTTTTATTGAGTACACAATATATAATACATTTTATTAACATGAACAGCAACATTAAAAAAAATACACGGTATACCAATGAACCAGTTAATACATAAATGTATATATCAAACTCAAGGCTAATAATCCAGGCACTGCCAGAGTCAAGCTGAGGTCAGTCCCTGAAGATTTGTAGCATACATCCCGACATGTTTCGGAAATGTATTGGTATATGTTTTTTCCTTCATCAGGGTTGTTTTACATTTGGGTGACTATCTTTATCTGCAACATAGACATAGTTACATAGTATTTGTACTATAATGCATAAGAACCAAATAGTTTTACATAGTGAACTGTAGGGTATTTAGGCTTAGAGGTACTTACATACAGGGTTCATTGAAGGACATGGGGAAATAATAAAAACAATTGTAAATATTCCAGGTTGGCTGAGAGAGTCCACATGGACAGCAGGGGTGGATAGGCATGCAACCCTGGGCCGGCCACTGATTCACATCCACAAGATACACCCTGATGACTACATCAGCAAAGAAGTGATAGTGTCTAAAGGGCCATAGAAAAACAAAAGAGAAGCAATGTTTTAAAGTTGATACACAGGCACAGCAAGTGTGCCCGTGGCAGCAAAGCAGAGGCATATATTGGCCAGAATTGCCTATTAGTATGTTACCTTTCAGTATACTGGTGGAAGCGCAGACATTAGAGCGGCTGTACTCGAACCGAGACATGCCAGCTGTGAGTGAGCGCTGTTTTATGAGGAGTCACCTGACGAGGGAGCCAATCATCACAGGGGGTGGTGCTGGTTGTCTGGCCTCATTAGCTGTATAGGGAACAGCTGAGGCCGGACTCGGAGTGTCTCCCTGGAGACAGTGGGAACCCTTCCTCCCCTCCTCCTCCCACGGCCCATATGGAGACAGTGGGAACCCTTTCATCCACTAGCCATGCACAGGTGGAGCCTACCCGCCGGGTGGTGTGAGAAGTAAGGCAGCCCAGGGAACACACCGTGCGCCAGCCAGTGGACCAAAAGGAAAATGTCAGCCAACGTGTTTACAATGCAAAACCATCAAAATCACAGTTAAACAAACAGAAGCCAAAAAAAAAAGCCAAAAAAAAAAAAATCAATGAATAAATAAAAAAATAATAAATGATGAATAAGAAAAAAAAAAATGGAGAAAAGGGTAGAGAGACATGGCAGTTAAATATCAAGTGGACACAATTAACAATAGAAAAAATCATCCATATTGCTTACATGCAGTTATGAAGGTAATAATGCAGTTACAAAATTGTATTGTGAAAGGTACATCACAGTATAAGTAAACCATAATGTCACTAATCATAGTGTCCCCATAGTGTCAAAAGGGGGCACCTGCATAACCAATGAGTCTATGAAACAATGGTGTGAAAGATATAGCATGAAGCAAGGAAGTTGAGATGTTGTTAGAGCCGGGACTTTGGAGGAGGAACTATAGGTTTAATTCACAGCCCCCTGAGACAAAGCCCGGAAGAAAGAATTTAAAGTTAAATGCCTCATTTAGGCCAGGTGGTGAGGTGGCCTGTAAATTAAATATCCATCTCAATTAACATTTGAGGAGACGCTTGTTAAAATCACCACCTCTGGAGTTGAAATGTATAGGGTCAAGTACCAAAAAGTATACCTTAGGGATAGAGATTCTGGATGAACTAGTGCCATATGGCGACCAATGGGAAAATCAGGGTCTCGTTTTGCTTATGGTGGATAGATGTTGGTATATTTGCTTCCAAAATTAATTTATGGTCTTCCCGACATAGTAGCACCCACATTCACAAGTGAGTAGGTACACTATGCCAGGAGTCCTACAATTTACACAATGTTTAGGACGAAAAGTGCATCTGTTGGGCAAATCAATATGTATTGGCAATAGCCACATCCACCACACGCAAAGGTTCCCAGGGTTTTACATATGTCCCCTTTGATGGATTTATATTCAATAGCTACCAACTTGTCAACCACAGAGGGAGACCTCCTATAGGCGATCACTGGCAGGTCAGAGACAAATGGGGCAAGCAGTGAATTCATAGTTAATAGGTGCCAGTACTTGTTCAAGATACGCCTAACTTGTTTGTGCTACGTGGAGTAAGTGGTGATAATTGTAGTTGTATCATCATTCAAGGGTTGTTTGTGTGCATTCAATAAATCTCGACGAGATAAATGAATTATTTTTCTATAGGCTTTCTTGAGGCAGGTGCTGGAGTATCTCCTTTCTAGAAGTCTATTTCTCAGAGTGTCAGACACATTTTTGAAACTGGCATCATCTGAGCAGTTCCGGCGAGCCCTCAAGTATTGACTATAAGGGATTAATGCAAGTAGGGGTTTTGGATGGAAACTTGATGCATGTAATAATGAATTTATTAAAGATTTATGGTAAAGTTTACTACAAAGGCCACCATCTGTCTGTTTTTTAATAAGTACATCCAGAAAGGTGATCTCAGTTGTACTATGTGACATGGTAAAAAACTTAAATGAAATTAGTTCATGTTAATACAGGCCATGAACTTGTGTAGAAGATCCTCTGATCCATCCCAAATTATGAACACGTCATCTATGTATCGATGCCATGCGAGTACATGGCCCATGTACACAGATAGCGAGTCATTAGTAAGCAGTGAATGTTTCCACTTCCCCGGGTACAGGTTGGCATACCATGGGGCACAACATGTCCCCATCGCTACCCCCTGTACCTGGAGGTAGTGAGAACCATCAAAGCTAAAGGCATTATGGTGAAGTATAAATTCAAGAGATGTTAGAATGAAATCAGTGTAACTGGGTTCACATTCGCTAGATCGTGACAACACATGACGTTTCACCGCAAGGCCCTTCTCATGAGCAATGGTGCTACACAGGGCCTCAACATCTATAGCGACCAATTGGGTATTATCCTCAATATGCATATCCTGAATGATTTGCAAAAAAGTGGATAGGTGTCCCATACATAAGATGACATGTTACAAAAGGTTTAATGTGACTGTCCACTACATGACTAAGATTTTCAGTTAAATTGCCACACCCTGATATGATGGGTCTACCTGGGGGATTAGTAGAGTGCTTATGCAGCTTGGGCAAAGCATAAAAGGTGGCCTCCCTAGGGAAGCCCACTCTTATGAATTCCCATATTTGTTTGGATATGACATTATGGAAAAATGCCGCATCCACCATCAGATAAAAATCTTGAGTGAATTTATCTAGCAGCGAACTATGTATAGGTTGGTACCATTCAAAGTTGCTGGGTATTTTTATACACATTTCGATGTAGTGGACACTATTCATAACCAAGACATTGCCGCCCTAGTCAGAGGGTTGTATGACAATGTTGTGGTTACGGGCCAACAAGCTAAGCGCCCTCTTCTCGTCATGATTAAGATTAGTACGAGGTCCAGAAAAGTTTTTCATTCTCTGGATATCAGCAGATACCAGTTTTAGAAATACCGCTGCATTATGATTAGAGCTAGGTGGAGGATATATAGTAGGTTTTTTTAAGGAGGGATCAATAATATGTGTGCTGCCTTGTGCAGTGGATGTATTATCCACAGCTGCGAGAAGAGCCTCTATATCAATGGAGTCAATTGGATTTTCTGGCTTATTTTCTTCCAATAATGATATCAAATTGTCCAATGCTTGTGTATCTTGATTAGTTTGCCCAGGTTCTAAGCTTGTTTCTTAGCATATAGACTTTTAAGCAAGGGGATACTCCAGAGCCTGCCTTAAGAAAGCCTATAGAAAAACAATTAATTTATCTCGTTGAGATTTATTAAATGCACACAAACAATCCTCGAATGATGATACAACTAGAATTATCACCACTTACACGACACAGCACAAACAAGTTAGACGTATCTTGAACAAGTACTGGCACCTATTAACTATGAATTCACTGCTTGCCCCATTTGTCTCTGACCTGCCAGTGGTCACATATAGGAGGGCTCCCTCTGTGGGTGACAAGTTGGTAGCTAGTGAATATAAATCCATTAAAGGAGACATATGTAAAACCCTGGGAACCTTTGTGTGTGGTGGATGTGGCTATTGCCAATACATGGATAGGCGTAAACATATTGATTTGCCCAACCGACGCAATTTTCCTCCTAAACATTATGTAAATTGTAGGACTCCCGGCATAATGTACCTATTCACTTGTGAATGTGGGTGCTACTGTCGGGAAGACCATAAATTAATTTTGGAAGCAAATATATCAACATCTATCCACCATACGCAAACGAGACCCTGATTTTCCCATTGGTCGCCATATGGCACTAGTTCATCCAGAATCTATCCCTAAGGTATACTTTTTGGCACTGGACCGTATACATTTCAACTCCAGAGGTGGCGATTTTAACAAGCGTCTCCTCAAATGTGAGTTGAGATGAATATTTATTTTACAGGCCACCTCACCACCTGGCCTAAATGAGGCATTTAACTTTAAATCCTTTCTTCCGGGCTTTGTCTCAGGGGGCTAAGAATTAAACCTATAGCTCCTCCTTCAAAGTCCCGGCTCTAACAACATCTCAACTTCCTTGCTTCATGCTATATTTTTCACACCATTGTTTCATAGACTCATTGGTTATGCAGGTGCCCCCTTTTGACACTATGGGGACACTATGATTAGTGACATAATGGCTTCCTTATACTGTGATGTACCTTTCACAATACAATCTTGTAACTGCATGTAAGCAATATGGATGATTTATTCTATTGTTAACTGTGTCCACTTGATATTTAACTGCCATGTCTCTCTACCCTTTTCTCCATTTTTTTATTTTTTATTTATTCATTGATTTTTTTTTTTGGCTTGTTTGTTTTACTATGATTTTGCATTGTAAACACGTTGGCTGACATTTTCTTTTTGGTCCACTGGGTGGCGCACGGTGTGTTCCCTGGGCCGCCTTAATTCTCACACCACCCTTACTTCTCACGTCATCACCCCCCGAGGGGCGGAGCTGCACCGCGCGCCTCTGCTTCAGGGAGACACTCCGAGTCTGGCCTCAGCTGTGCCCTATACAGCTAATGAGGCTGGACAATCAGCGCTCACTCACAGCTGGCATGTCTCTGTTCGAGTACAGCCGCTCTGATGTCTGTACTGTCTGTACTGTCTGTACCTTTCAGTATACTGAAAGGTAACATACTAATAGGCAATTCTGGGCACTATTTGCCTCCGCTTTGCTGCCACGGGCACACTTGCCGTGCCTGTGCATCAACTTTAAAACATTGATTGATTCGCTTTTGTTTTTCTATAGCCCTTTAGACAATATCACTTCTTTGCTGATGTAGCCATCAGGGTGTCTTTTGTGTATGTGAATCAGTGGCCGGCCCGGGGTTGCATGCCTATACACCCATGCTGTTCATGGGGACTCTCTCAGCCAACCTGGACTCTTTACAATTGTTTTTATTATTTCCCCATGTCCTTCAATGAACCCTGTATGTACCTCTAAGCCTAAATACAATACAGTTCACTATGTAAAACTATTTGCTTCTTATGCATTATAGTACAAATTCTATGTAACTATATCTATGTTGCAGATAAAGATAGAGTCACCCAAATGTAAAACTCCCTTGATGAAGAAAAAAAACATATACCAATAAATTTCTGAAACATGTTGGGATGTATGCTACAAATCTTCACCGGCTGACCTCAGCTTGACTCTGGCAGTGCCTGGATTATTAGACTTGAGTTTAATATATACATTTATGTATTAACTGGTTCATTGGTATACCCTGTATATTTTATTGTTACTGTTCATGTTTATAAAATGTATTATTATATGGTGTACTCAATAAAAGTGGCACTGTGCTGCCTTTTACCTACTTTACTAGTCCCATTTCTATGTTTTAAGGATGTTGGCAGCCCCATACACTCAATTCCCATAAATAATCTCTCCGACATTCAGTATAAGGTAGAAAACATTATGTTAAAGTACAAAGGATTATTCCTAGGGCGCCACACAAATATACTCTGAAGCTTGTACATACAGAAGTTCCAAAATAACAACTTTAGGCCCCTTTCAAACTAGTGGACCGATTGGTTCCACCTGTCAGTTTTTCTGGCGGACCTGATCCTACTCTCAGTCTCCTTAAGGCATCTGGCGGATCGGATGGCAGTTGGGTGTAAACAGACCAGTCTGTTTACATCTGACTGCCCATAGAGGAGAGCAGACTGTGTCTACTCTGCATAAGCGGAGCGAACAGGGACCAGCCTTCCACCTGATCGTCGGGGTTCAGTGGACAGATTCCCTGCTGAGCTACTGCTCAGGGGCTTAGAGGCCTAAGTGTTAAATATAATGTTCTTCCACAAAAGGAGATGAAAAGATACAATGCATACAAGCAGAAAGCAGGATAATCAGATTCTTCAAGTCACCAAAAATTTCTAGAGAGTAAAGAATACTTCTTACCTTGCCCAGCATCCGGCCCAGAAAATAATAGTGCCTGGCAAAGGAGTCCCCCACTAGCGTCTGTGCAGCAGGGTTGGGGTACAGCAAACCCTCATTAGTAGTTTTGAAGAATCCCTGATTAGGATTAAAACCAGATTTAAGTAACTCATTTAAAAATTCTCTAAATATTCCACCACCATCGATCCCAGCTTCATCTAGGCCATGTGCGTTGAGTAGATGGACACGGATTCTCTTCTTGAGATCAGGTTCTGCAGAGATACAGCAAATTTCATAAAAAAATAGCCTACACATGTTGATTGTATAATACTAATAAACCGGCATAATTCTTTTTTTAAATTGCATGTAAACCCCATCAATGACCTTCTTATATTCGTTTCCTTTTGGTCTGGTAAATATAAAACTGAATGTGTTTTGCTATATGTGTTTAATAGGTGCAATAAAAAAATAAAATAAAAAAAAACTGTTGATCAACAGAAATTCAAAGCTGCCCTGTGCATACTTCCTGTTTCATATCAAAGAGCCCTCCTAGTGATAATCTTTTTCATTTTGTTAAATATGATTGAAAAATCCAAAAGATTTGATCTTTTAAAAACATCCAGCCTGGCCAATTATTCTACTATAAAATAGGTACCTTAAAGCAAATCTAAACTAAAAAAATGGGTTTTTGTACTTGCAGTAAAATCCATTTTGGGAGTCTATTATGGACACAGGGATTCATAAGCAGTGGTGTTTTACTTTTACCTACAGAAGAAATGGACAATGGCAAATCGTAAGCCAGCCCCCACTATAACCCCTTGTCTGCCCAGCATTCCCTAGCTTTCCTTAGCAGTACTAAGGCCATAGAAAAACACAGATGGGACCCACAATGGACATCAAGAAATGGATTTTACAGCAAGTATGGAAATCATATTTTCTCTTTCTCACCCACTAAGTGACACATGACTTCAGATACATTCCGGACATCCAAAAGCAGTCCAACAGAGCAGCAGTCCAACCCCGACAACCAACGGCCAGGGTTATCGAGAAGAGGCCCTTGTCCTCATCAACATGGGGACAAGGAGCTTTGGGGTGGGGGGGCCGCAGGGCCCCCCTTCCCCAAAGCACCCCCCCATGTTGAGGGCACGTGGCGTGGTACGGCTCAGGAGGGGGGGGGGGGGCGCTTGCTCGTCCCCACCCCCTTTCCTGACCGGCCTGCGTGCTCAGATAAGGGTCTGGTATGGACTTTGGGGGGACCCCCATGCCGCTTTTTTCGGCGTAGAGTTTCCCCTTTAAATCCATACCAGGCGACGGGGCTAGCAAGGTGTCAATCTCGCCGATGGAGGCGGCAACATTGACTTCCTTCACTAGTCCCATCTACCTGGAGTCACGTTCAAAATGAACGGACTTTACTCCGTGTGGGCAAGTCCGTTCATTTCAAAAGTCCAGCGGACTAGCACACAGACGGGTGGATTGTCCGCCGGACTGCCGAGTCTGGCAGATAATTTTGAGTCTAGACTTCTATCTAAGTCCGCCGGACTTTTGGGAAAGAAAAAGTCAGCCGGAGTCCACACACGGGCGGATTGTCCGGCGGACCAGAGTTCGATCGAGTGTACGGGGCATAACTAGCCTCACTAGAAGGACTGGGGACAGTCTGCACCTCAGGAGCTGCCTGAAGGACCCACGGCTGAATCTAAATGGATAAGGTTAGGCCTTCCACTAGATAGAAGAACCTGCTAGCATAAACAGCCATGGATAAAGGGGCATGAATTTTAGCCAAAATGCTAACAGCATTAACCTGGTTAAGGGCAGGATATGGGAAGGAATCTGAAGGACCATCCCCAGGAGGATGCTGAGCAGCAAAGGAGGTAGGGCCATTCGGCTGGTGAAGAAGTCCCAAAAAGGTCACCAAACCTACTCAAACCTAGAGCACATGCAGCAGGAAAAAGGATGTTCTGCCTGCTGACAATCCAAGGAGGCACAGGGTCTTCAAGCAACGATCTCCACTGGCCTCAATGGGTCTGAGGTGCAAAAGCTCCTCCTCTCAGTGCAGCTGCTCACAGTTGAGGAGAGTCAGTCTTCAAGGCAATGTCCTTTAGGCCCCTTTCACACTGGGGCAGTTTTCAGGTGGTACAGCGCTAAAAATAGTGCCTGTACACCGCCTGAAAAAAACCGGCCCCATTCACTCCAGTGTGAAAGCCGGCGGGGTTTTCACACTGGAGCGGTGCGCTAGCAGGACGGTAAAAAAAGTCCTGCTAGCAGCATCTTTAGAGCGGTATAGGAGAGGTGTATTCACCGCTCCTACCCATTGATTTCAATGGGATACCGCGGTAATACCGCGGCAATACCGCCGATACGGCGTCGCTTTGCGGGGGATTTTAACCCTTTTTCGGCCGCTCGCGGGGGGAAAAAACCGCCCCGCCAGCGGCCGAATACCGCGGCTAAAACGACGGTAAAGCAGCGCTAAATATAGCGCTGCTTTACCGTCACCGCGGCTCCCGCCCCAGTGTGAAAGGGACCTTAGAAGGACCATTAGAGTGAAATTGACACACTTAGCATTATCCAGCACAGGGGTCAGACAATTTTCCCTGTTGCAGTGGTTCTAGAACTGTGCTGGCTGCCTCAGAGAATACTTTCCCAGCATTGGAGGTAAAAAAAACTTTTCAATAGCAGCTCCCCCTAGCCCCCCCCATAAACACTTACCTCTTCTCTTCCTGATCTCACTGGAGGCTCTGACAGCAGCCATTGGCTTCTGCTGCTGTCAGTCAAACCCGTGAGAGTGCGGAGGCAGGGCCAAGCCGAGTGTCTATGGACACACACAGCCTGGCTCAGGAGCATGAACACACTAGTACCCCTATAACAAGTGGCTTGGTATGGGGGCACTTGCAGAAGAGGAAAAGCAGAGAGAGCCAGGGGGGAACCCCAGAAGAGGGGGTTCGGGCCACTCTGCGAGTTACCACTGCACAAAGCAGGTAAGTATAAACCATTTTTATTTTTATTTTAGAAAACAATGGGGTTTACAAAGACTATAAAGATAGTTAATGTTGACTGAGAGAGTGAAGTTTCACTTTAATGACACAGTGTGATAGTAACCACTAGTATGAGAGGTGCCCACTATAATTTGCAGTGACTGTCCAAAATGTTGGAAATCTTTCAACCTCCAAGCAGCCATTTACTAAAAAGAAAGGCAACAAGCTCTTCATGCAGAAAAAAACTCAGTCAAAAGTCAATCAAATCAAGAAGAGATTTCGTAGTCAGTCTTTGGACATAGTCAGGGAATTCATTCTCAGCCTGTTGTGGTCAAATACACATCTAATTCACTGAAGTTGAAATAAGAGCCACCTGGCACTGTTTGGATCACTACCTAATGGACCTTTTTGGGACTCAATTTTTATGTGAATAACACTTTTTCTTATCTTGTGCACTATATTCTTGCATTTACACAGCATGATTATATTTATTTGTTCTGTGGCGTTTGAGTAATGGTTATGTTTATATAACATTTATTACACGTTTGAGGAGTGTATTATACACATATGGCAGCGCAACAGTTAAATTTCCAATTACACATCTGCCATTCTATTAGCTATTAGCAAGTTTTAACTATAAATAACTGCTTTAGAACTTGAAAATAACACACCAGTAGTTTTCAAAGGAAGCGGGAATTTAAAGGCTCCAGTTTGAAATAAAGGGTCACTTTCAAGGTGTTTCTTTTTAGAGATTGACATTTAACAAGATAAAGCTGGGAACAGCACATAAAGTGTTACTTATAGCTTATTAACCAATCAGAAATCAAAATGCCTAGATGTGTATACTCAGTTACATCTTAGGCCAGTGCTAATTCAAACACGCATTATTTCATGTAAGCAATAGATTTTTGTGCCTGCATATAGGCAAACATACAAAATAGTGATTTTTATGTAAAAATGCACACTAACCATTTTCCGGTGAAAGTTTGTCATAAGCATCCTCATATATATAATTTCTTCTAATGGTGACATTGATTCCATCCAGAAATGGTCCATCGCCTTGTACTTCTTGCTTGTCCGCATAGATCAGCCTTTGGAAGATCTAGAAAACATTCAAAGTTAAAAAATTCCTTCCAGGAGGACATGGGGGTGTCATGGCACAATTGCATTTCTGATTCCACAGTAGACGATAGAGACTGATAAAAGGGTATCTATTGACAGGAAGATATCTCCCCCAAGCACTCTAGAAGCATTTATTATTTACCCCTAAGAGATCAGGAACTGGCCATTTATTGCAAGTGATTCTTTAAACTGGTAGAACTGCTTGGACCAGTAATGGCGAGGTTAAGTTTACAATAAACTACATATGTTTTATGGCAGACTCAATCACTTTGTACAATTATATTATAGGACAGGGGTAGGCAACCCCCGGGACTGGTGCCGCAAGCGGCACGAAAAGCCTCTTTTGCCGACACACGACTCCCTCCCCAACAGCAGAGCAGTGCAGGGAAGAGTCAGTGAGATGCTAATGCATTCCCATCTCACACTTCACCATGCCGCACCTGCACTGAGGGGGAGGCACTGTGCCCTCACACATTGTAAACAATGGGAAACATTGATTGGTTATCTAACTTTGTTGTAGCTGCGATGGTCAGCTCTTGTGATGGGGAAAAGATTGGGTGCAGTTCTGCTAGGGGGGCGGTCCCTGTTTACAGGAGGAAGATGACTGTGATTGGGCACTGACAAAGCCACTACCAATCTCAGAAAGAAGGGATTTCACTGTGATTGAGACAACCACAATCAGGTAACAGTTTATGGAATTACTGTTGAGCTTCTGGGAACTTTGTTGAAAAAAAAAAAAAGATTATATATATATATATATATATATATATATATATATATATATATATATATATATATATAATCACTTACTACTGACCCCTCACCTCTGCATGATCTACTACTACGAACCTCTACATCACCTACTCCCAACCTCTGAACTCTGCATCACTTACACCTGACCCCTGAATTTTGCGTCACTTAATACTGAACCCCGGCACTTTTTTTCAGCTGCGGGGCTCGATCTTGCATACAGGCCCCCTGATTTTAGAAAATGCCCCTGACCTCATCATCGTGCATCCATTCCAGATTCTTGTATGTGACATAACATACAGCACATCACATACAAGCACGTGGGCTGGATGCAAAAGGTGGATCAGCGGGGATGAGTGTGCCAGGACAGGTAGATGCGTCTCATCTCTGCTTCCTTTTACCACTCTGCATAATCACACATATCATAGATGAGAAGAGGGTATAGCAGTGGAGCAGATGAATAGGAGGGTACAGCGATGGGGGAGATGAGCGGGGGGACAAAAGAGCAGGAGGGTACGATGGCGGGGGCAGATGTGCAGGGGGTACAGTGGTGGAAGAAATGAGAAGGGGGTTCAGCGGTGGGACAGAAGAGCAAGTGGGTTACAATGATGGGGCAGATGAGCAAGGGGGGAGGGGGTTCAGTGTGGTGCCAGATGACAAGGGGGTTAAAGTGGTAGGACAGAGGAGCAGGGGGGGGGTTCAGTGATGGGCCAGATGAGAAGGGGGTTATAGAGGTGGTACAGATGAGCAGGGGGTTACACTGGTGAGGAAAAAGAGCAGGGGGTACAGAAGTGGGGCAGTTGTGCAGGGAGGGGGGTACAGTGGCAGGGCAGAGGAGAAAGGAGGTACATTGGTGGGAAAAATGAGCAGGGGGTTACAGTGGTGGGGCAGAAGAGCAGGGGGGTACAGAAGTGGAGCAGAAGAGCAGAGGGTACAGAGGTGAGACAGATGTGCAGAAGGTACAGTGGTGGGGCAGATGAGAAATGGAGTTACAGTGGTAGGAGCGATGGAAAGGGGGTTCAGCGGTGGGACAGATGTTCGGGGGGGGGGGGGGGACAGTGGTTTGGCAGAAGTGCAGGAGGTACCGTGGTGGGAGAGATGAGAAGGGGGTTCAGCGGTGAGACAGAAGAGCACAGTACAGTACAGTGGTGGGACAGATGAGCAGGGGGGGTGGGGGGGTTCAGTGTTGTGACAAATGAAAAGGGGTTTACAGTGGTGGAAAAGATAAGCAGGGGGGGTTAAGTGTTGGGGCAGATGTGAATGGGAGGTGCATTAGTGGGACAGATAAGCAGGGGGTTACAGTGGTGGGGCAGACGAGCAGGGGGGTACAGAGGTGGGGCAGAAGAGCAGGGGGGTACAGAGGTGGGGAAGAGGAGAAAGGAGGTACATTGGTGGGACAGTTGAGCAGGGGGTTACAGTGGTGGGGCAAAAGAGCAGGGGGGTACAGAGGTGGGGCAGAAGAGCAGGGAGGTACAGAGGTGGAGCAGAAGAGCAGGGGGGTACAGTGGCGGGGAAGAGGAAAAAGGCGGTACATTGGTGGGACAGATGAGCAGAGGGTTACAGTGGTGGGGCAAAAGAGCAGGGGGAACAGAGGTGGGACAGAAGAGCAGAGCGAACAGTGGTAGGGCAGATGAGAAAGGGGGTTACAGTGGTGGGGCAGATGAGGAAGGGGGTTACAGTGGTGGGGCAGATGAGCAGATGGGTTCAGTGTTAGGACAGGTGAGAAGGTGGTTCAGTGGTGAGACAGAAGAGCATGGGGGTACAGTGGAGCACATGTGCGGTTCAGTGTGGTAATGGTAAATTTACTAAATATGTTAAACACGACCCACTAGCATGATTTAAGAAAACCGTAGCAAAAGTGGACCCGATAACCTCAGGGTCATTATTCAAACCTTGAATTAGTCTGCATCCATTTTTTATTATTCAGCTCTACCTCTTATTTCCCAAGCCAACAAAAGGCATAGATACATAACAGACCTAACATAAAATAACCTGCTTCCCCAGATTTGTTAAAAGCGCCAACTGACCCGAGATCCGCTCGCACCCACTTACATGATCTCATTTGATACAAAGGGTCTTACCTTTACTCTTTCCTCAAAAGGTACTACAAATGGAAGTTCAGTAAGTATTGCTAATTGTCTCTCCTCAGACACAGAAAGGGGTGCTGGCTCCATGCCCACTGTAACATAGGAAAACATCAGCAATTATATAAAAAAAAGAGAAAGGACGTTTTTTTTTTTTTTTTTTAAACAATAGATTTTTATTGAAGGTATTTAGTTGAGAAAGGAAGGTTTTATCTGAATTTTATAGATCCACTGTTAACTGCAGCTACAACTTTAACCGCTTCCAGCTCGCCGTACGCCAAATTACGTCCTCGGCTTTGAGCGAGGATATTTGAATGATGCCTGTAGCTACAGGCATCATTCAGATATCGTCTTTTAGAGCTGGCGATTCTGTGCACCATAAGAATGATCATAGGGCTGTTCCGCCGCTTGATCGTTCTTACGGGAGGTAAGGGGACGTCCCCCCCAGCCTAGAGGTGAGATGTGGGGTCTAATTGACCCCATATCTCACTGTAAAGAGGACCTGTCATGCCATATTCCTATTACAAGAGATGTTTACGTTCCTTGTAATCGAAATAAAAGTGATCAAAAAAATTTTGGGGCGAAAAAAGTGTCAAGCTAAAATAAATAAAGTAAAATTAACAATAAAATTTAAAGCGCCCCTGTCCCCGTGTGCTCGCACGCAGAAGCGAACACATACGCAAGTCCCGTCCACATATGAAAACGGTGTTCAAACCACACATGTTAGGTATCGCCACGAACGTTAGAGCAATACTTTTGGTCCTAGACCTCCTCTGTAACTCAAAACATGTAACCAGTAAAAAAATGTAAAGCGTCATCTAAGGGCATTTTTAAGTAGCAAAGTTTGGTGCCATTCCACGAGCGTGTGCAATTTTGAAGCGTGACATGTTAGGTATCTATTTACTCAGCGTAACTTCATCTTTCACATTATGCAAAAACATTGGGCTAACTTTACTGTTTTTTTTTTTTTTTTAAAGCACAAAACTGTTTTTTCGCATAAAAAAAATTGCTGCGTAAATACTGTGCGTGATAAAAAATTGCAATAACTGCCATTGTAGTCTCTAGGGTCTTTGCTAAAAAAAACATATATAATGTTTGGGGGTTCCAAGTAATTTTCTAGGAAAAAAAAATATTATTTTTACATGTAGGAGAGAAATGTCAGAATTGGCTTGGTAGGCAAGTGGTTAAAGTGGGCCTAAACTGTAAATTAAAAGTACCTTCATTTAAAATACACCTTTCCCTACATTAATATAATTAACCTGCTTGATCCCATCATATTTGTTCCCTCTCTAACAATATTGTATGCTTACAGTTTCACTGTTCTGTCTAAAATGCTGTTGACAGCAAAGGGGTTAAAGTGTGTGAAAGGCAGAACTGCATGTGCAGCAAAGGTAAGGCTCAATTAGAAAGCCGGAACTCAATTAACTTGGTCAATTAGTCACGTTGATCTACATTTCACCTTCAAGATTTCAATATATGGGGAGAATGATGATCAGATGATGTCAATACACGCAGCATTAAAAGCCCAATGTAGGAGAATGAAGAATTACTGGTAAATATAGCCAGCTGTTCATACACACAGCTTAGCTTAATTAGCTTAAATGGCTAATTACACTAAACCAAACGCTTATTTATTTTTTCTTTAAATCCAACCTTTCATCCATGTTAAAAAAAAATAAAAAAGAAGAAAAAAAATAAAATCTTGCCTAACAACAGGTACCACAAGATACCTACTGTCACCTTTTTACCCAGAAAACCCTCCTCTGTGTGCCCCTCTAAAACAAGTACCCCCATCCCTTGAATCAACCCCTTAAAAAGGAGGCGAGTACTGCAGCGAGGGATGTTTTTTTTTTTTTTTATTTTATCTTCTGCAGGGGTCTCAAAAAAAGAAATTGAAACAGACACTGGAGATAAGGGTGGTACACATGGGATGCATAATCATCCGATTCAACAGAAACAGTTGGACATTCGACCAGTTTGTGCAACATTCTGTCTAATGTCCGGTTTCTGTGAAATGGGCATGCTGGAAAAACAGCCAATCGGCATATAATCAGTACTGGCAGCCAATGTCATTTGGCACTTCCATGTCCAGTGAAAGCACCTTAATGGTGACTGGAACACTCTCACTGGGCAGAGAAATGGCAGTTGGCAGGGTTTCTTACTACAGTAAAGCTGGATGTACAAGGGCCGAATGTCGGTCCAAAAAAAAAAAATGGCTGAAATTTGGCCCATGTGCATGTCAGTCCGGCTTCTGTCAGATGTGCATGCTGGAAAACCAGCAGCCGACCGACTCCCGAGCAGCGCTCTCAGCCAATGACAGAGAGCGCTGATCAGAGTGTTCTGGTGGGGGCCGTCCCCTTGTCAGAACACAACAGCTCAGCAAGGGAGATCGCTGAACTAACCTTGCAAGGTTAGTACAGTGGCTCTGAACAGAGCTGTCAGTTTTTTTTCTTGTAGTAAAAAAAAATCGTTAGTGTGTAGCTGGCTTAAGGCTCCTAGTGAGTTAGTAAGACCTGCTGACAAAGGTGTCTAGTATTAGGCAAATCTTTCGTTTTTTTTTATATTGAAAATCTGACAGTTTACCTTTAACCTAAACTTTTAATTGGGTTACCAAACTATATCACAGCATTTAACGAGCAGTGGGCATTATGTAAAAAAGCTGAAGATATGGAAAATATCATTGGTAGTAAAGCAGACATGTTTTCTTGTTTCTAACACGAAATAGCGATAGCTGCAATCTAATTGGATGCAATAGCTCCACTTTAATTTACACAAAGCCCTAATAAAACATCCCGAATGAATGCCAATTTAAAATCCATTTTATAGGCAGTCTAGATTTATAGTTACCATCTAATGTAGACTGTAAGGGTCCTATCCTCCCCATTCTCCGGTATCTCCATACATGCCTAGCTGATGGTACATACAGTTGGGTGACCTAAAATTGAGAATGGTGTTAAAAATGTATTAATAAGAAACAATAAGATAACAGATTTCTCCAACATATTCTAAGTTGAAACCACTCTCCTGGGCACTCCCAGATAAGAGATCAAAGGCTAGCCCCAAGCTTTTGAAAATGATGGTAAAACAATGTCACAAACTGAGCATCCAAGGAAAAATTGCATAGGCTACTTTCAGTTAAACATGTATGAGTAGAATTCAGAGATTAAGAGCTAAAAACAGCCAAATTTGTATGCAAATCTCACTGGGAATGTCAAGCTTGAGCTGACCCTTGTCCAAACATCACAATAGGTAAGCAAGGCAGGTCATCACATTAAAAAACCAATAGGCATGCGCAGCAGGTGGGAGGGGAAAGAGCCACTCTTGGGAATTTTTTATGAAAGGTTGAGATTTGCATATAGCTTAGCTGTCTTTTCTTCATCCTATGCTGTCTTTTTTCTTTCTTCATCATATGCTCAGGTCAAAGTGCCCAGGCCTGAAAGAGGCATAGAATAACTAATCTGACTATGGAAAACTTAAAGTAAAACTGAAAATGTGCCCCCCTTCCCTGCTACCAGCAATCTCATCAACTGCACCAACATACCTGTCCACATTTTAAGGTGATCTTGGGGGCATGGGGGGGCAAACAGTTATCCTTTAAATCTGATTGGAAATTATAGGTTACTGCACCTTGCATATAAACACTACTTCTTTTAACTGCCTTCTTGGCTAGAGGTAGCAGATTTCTCCCAAGAACAAGGCAAGATGATATCTGCAGGGCATGGAAGCACATGGACCAGCCATGGTCACAGTGGAACAGATGTACTATTTTTATTTATTTTTTCACTTTAAATTTCCATTACACAGAGGAGCTCAAGACTGATGCCAAACCTCAAAGATTGTTACAGCGCATGCACACAGCCACATTGCTCATGCTGGAGGTGCAGAGACGTGCACGAGTCAAAAACATTTTTTTGTCTAATATCCTCTGTAATAAACCTCTTCATGGCCAGACACACAAGTAGAGACAAGAACCAGCCCAAGTTCTTAAAGGAGTCACACGCCTATTTTTCCTAACGTTTCACATATCACCACTGTTGAGAGACTAAAGGCCCGTACACACGATCAGACTTTTTGACAACAAACATGCAAATTAGCCGTTTTGGACCAACATCCGACCATGTGTATGCTCCATCGGACTTTTGTTGGCTGTGCGAATGGACCAACTTTCTGCCAACAAAAGTCAGATGGAGAAAAGTCCGATCGTGTGTACAGAAAACCATAGGACTTTTGTACAAAGTACAAACACGCATGCTCAGAACCAATGCAAAAGATCAGACAACAATACAGAAGTTGAACAAAGGTGGCGGTAAAGAGCAGAAAAACCATGTGATTTGGTGAAAGTTGGCTGAAAAAGTCCTGCTGTGTGTATGCAATACAAGTTCAGGGCCAACGCCCTTTGTACAAAAATCCACGGGAAAGTTTGTACAAAGTCCTATCGTGTGTATGAGGCTTTAGGAGGAATATCATCAGTGATGTCACCTGAGTGGAGGCTGCATTGATCAGCAGAGAGGAATGTGCATTTGACCTGATTTTAAAACAGGTCCAAAGTCTAAGGAGAGCGCGCAGGCACATTGGTGGTGGGAGTCACTGAAAATGGTTTATGGACTGAACAGCAAAATAATACAATACATACATACATACATATGGTGCAAGTATATGTTTCAGGAGATTCACCATATAAGCAACACTTTTCAGAGACAGTTTTTAGTTTTAAAATAGAGTTTATTTATGGTTCACATCTGCGCTTTGAATGTATATAATTTTGAGTACTGAGTACTAGCTGGCGCAGCATATATACATTGGTTGAAAATTGAGAATATGTTTTCAGCATTGGGTTGTTTATGGCCATTCATCTGAATGTGGTTAGTACTCTCTGCTTAAAGGTCAGAATAGTGTGAATACTGGAATACAGACTCTAAAGCTACAGTCAGGTCCATAAATATTGGGACATCGACACAATTCTATTTTTTTTGGACCCATACCCCACTACAATGGATTTGAAATGAAACAAACAAGATGTGCTTTAACTGCAGACTTTCAGCTTTAATTTGAGGGTATTTACATCCAAATCAGGTGAACGGTGTAGGAATTACAACAGTTTGTATATGTGCCTTGTATATTGTTGGTGTGACATCTTACTGTGTTCATTACAGTCTCATGGTAATTTTCCCATCTCAATGTTTGATTTACATTAATATATCACATAGGCCGGTTTCACACTGGGGCGGTGCGGGCGGCGACAGTAAAGCAGCGCTATATTTAGCGCTGCTTTACCATTGTTTTAGCCGCGGTATTCGGCCGCTAGCGGGGTGGTTTTAAAGGGGTTAAAACCTCCCGCAAAGCGCCACTGCAGCGGTGCTTTGCTGGTGGTATTACCGCGGTATCCCCGCGGTGTCCCATTGATTTCAATGGGTAGGAGCGGTATAGGAGCTGCTTCACCGCTCCAAATATGCTGCTAGCAGGACTTTTTTTACCGTCCTGCTAGCGCACCGCTCCAGTGTGAAAGCCCTCCGGCTTTCACACTGGAGTTAAAGGACCCGCTTTTTTCAGGAGCTATACAGGCGCTATTTTTAGCGCTCTAGCGCCTGAAAAATGCTTCAGTGTGAAAGAGGCCATACTGTAGGTGTAGAATCAGATGTTTATCATGAAATGGTTTGTTAACATGCATGGAATTTGCATGTTGTCCCTGCATTCGTGTGGGTTTCCATAGGAATACAACGATATATCTGGTGCCGATCATGGGCAATAATAAATTCGTATTGATTTTACACAAGCACTACACCGAGAGACACAGAAATTGGGGGATATATCGTTTCTTCACAGGAAGTGTCAGGTCTCGCACTATACACAGGTCACGTGTTACCCTGTGCAGTGCCACGCTGCATGCCTCATGTTTCAACAAAAACATAAAATGCTGACACAGGAATGTAAAGATTTACTAAACTACAGGTTGTATGTACAGGGCAACAAATGACACCATGAAACTTCACGATCAATTCACATCTTACGCAGGAGGAAAACACAAAGTTGACGGTTGGAATGTATTTTGTGGAGCACTGTATTGCACGTGCATTGGCAATATTCTAAAGGAATCACACCACATCACAAACAGTACTAGGAGTTGCAATGAAATAAACATTTTACAGTGAGTTTCAGCAACACAAAGATTTTAAGCCAGCCTTAGTGAATATAACCAATTGTAAAATGTAGCAAATATCACACAATCACCATATCCTGCATTATGCTTTGGTGAATTGATCCCAGAGTCTATACAACCCTTAGACCCCTTTCACACTGGAGGCGTTTTTCATGCACTTTAGCGCGAAAAATAGCGCCTGTAAAGCACCTGAAAAATGCCTCGTCTGCAGTCCCAGTGCGAAAGCCTGAGTGCTTTCACACTGGGGCGCTGCGCTGGCAGGACGGTAAAAAAAAAAAAGTCCTGCAAGCAGCATCTTCGGGGCGCTTTAGGAGCGGTGTATTCTGTGTATACCCCACTCCTAAAGCACCCCTGCCCATTAAAATCAATGGGCAGTGCAGCTGAAGCGCCTCAGTAGCAGTGCTTTTAAGCCTTTATTCGGCCTTTATTCTAGCGGGGGTTAAAAGCGCCTCTTAAACGATGGTAAAGTGCCGCTAAAACTAGCAGCGCTTTACCGCTAATGCGGCCGCTCTGTCAGTGTGAAAGGGCTCTAAAAGACGAAGACTACTACCTGTGCTGTTTACCATACAATCAGCTCTGAGGAAATGGAAACTTTTTTATCCAACAAACCATTCAAAAGGTGGTTATAAAGAAGAAGAAACTCACTTTGTCAGCTTTAATGTTCTCTTGCTCTGACAACCAGTGATTGAGTGGACAGAAATTTCTCCTGGTATCCCGAGACTTTAACATTTTTACTAAGTTTGTTATCACCTGCAGACAATGAACAGAAATTTCAACAGACTATATTAGTACAGTACTTTATGTGCTATAAATCATAAAATGATAAAAGTCTTAAAATGAACTCCAGACAAATTCACAGATGAAATACATATATGGGGCTGTGTTATCTGCCAAATGATTCTTACCGCTATCCATTCACTTGTGAGATGTATACACGTCTGCCAGACTCCACAGCCAAGGAGGATGTACTTTATCGGTTACAAATATTGAATACACTGCTGACACCATCATGTTAAGTCACAGAAGCTGACTGAGGTCATCTCTATGCTCACTCTGCTCTCTCCTATTAGCATGATCCTTGCCAGCATATTTGCACGCAGTGCACCCGATTGCTCCTAGTGCAACCGCACCCCTCCCAGAGTGATGCTATACAGGGGGTTGTAAGAGGCAGAGACTGACCAGCTCCTTCTGCTACTTCTCCCTCTCCTAGTCTAATCTCTACTGAACAGGGAACTGCAAGAGAATTTTTCCAAGTTGAAATCAGGTTCTGCTTGCATTTAGAAAATACATAAAAATTATATATTAATCTATAACTGCATTAAAGTATTAAAGTAGAATTCTGGGATAAACCCAACTAATCTTAAATATGCTCCTTCTCTCCTCCTATTCTGAGTAACCTGTGTAAGAAAGATCTGTATACAGTACTTCCCTATTTTTAAGCCGCTCCCGTCATGTGATTTCCCGTGTGTCAGCCAGCGACGGCTGCAGGGAGAGGAAAGAGCGCACATCAGCAGCTGCCAATGCCTGGTAGCGATGACGGCATTTTAAAAAATGAAAATAATAAACATTGCATACCTGCCTACTCTGTGCAATAATATTACACAAAGTGGCACCAAACTTCTGGGGTCCCCCGCTGGCGCTGTCCAATTCTCCTATTCTTTGCCTGCCCCCACAGAATGTGTCTATAGGCACACACAGCTCAGCTTGGTCTTGCCCAACCCCCGATTTTGGTTGATAGCAGCAAGAGCCAATGGCCCCAGCTCCTGCCAAATCCTCTTGTAAGAAAAGGAAGATAGGGGAGAAGACCTGCAGGCGGACACACGGGCATATAGGACTCAGGTGGGTCACACAAGTTGTTTCGATCAACTTGTGTATGACCAGCCTGTTGGATTTATTGCAAGTGGCTATTATAGCCGCTAGCAGTAATCACTGTGTTTTCCTGGCAGCTTCCCCCCACCGAGAGAACACAATGGCTCCGTGGGAGGGATTCCTCCATCAACACTGACAGTAGGAGTTGATGAGGGAAATCAAGCGATTTTCTTTCTTGAATGAAAGAAAATGGGCCCATCTATGACGACTTAGTGCAGTCATTGTATCGAAGATCTGGTAAGCTGCAAAATAATAAAATGTTTGCTTTTGGGTTTAATACTGCTTTAAAAGCCACCAGTGCCAGGTCCTAGATTTGAAATTATTATCTTAAACAAATTCATTTAACTTTCCAGTATATTTTTGGATAGCAGAAACTAGACCACCAATTGGGAACCCATGAAAAAAAACACAGGGAGCGCAATATGTATGCACAAAGCATCCTGGTAGGGATCAAACTCGTGACCTCAATGCTGAAATATAAAGGAACTAAAAACACCAAGCCATAATGCTGCCCTCTTTAAGTGCTTGACAGACAAATTAATGAAGAATTCAGGAGCTATTAATTCCAGCTATGAGCCACCAGGCACCATTAGAAGCCAGAGATCATGGGCTTCCAATCACAATCAAAAAAGCTGAAAGATAATCAGTGCCACTCGTCATTTTTGGTGCATGGCTACTTGGCTTCCAGGATCTGTCCAGCTCTGGAAACAGAAAACTGCATCAGATTTGCGAGTCGGAGGTTTCCTTAAATAGGAGCACTCGTTAAGCACATTAACAGAACTGTTCTGCTCTATTTGAGACTTAAATGGAACTCGGGCAGAAGACTTGCATCAAAGCCTTGCATATTATGACACATTAACGCCGTTTTCCCCTCTTATGAAAACATTACCATTTAGTCTCAATTCAGCTAATGTTCATTGGGCCTATGCTTGTAAGTGAAATGTGTTGTAAAATCAGACAGAATGGGTTGGATCAAGGCTATTGTAGGCTTGTAGAATGAATAAGCATTGCTTAATTAGCCCATCAGGTTAAGTGCACGCATTAATGGGTCCTTCCTAAAGTCTAGCGTGACATCTCTCTCCAAACATGGCCAAGAAGAAAGTTCCATTAGCAATATTAATACAAGCTTAGTTGATCATTTTCATTCAATTAACTTCTTTCAATTAAATAGATAGCTTGACAAAAGCAGTGATAAAAGACCCGGAGGGACAGCTGATGACTTGAGCTGAACATTACTGAGCGAGAGGTCGCTAGTATTAAACGGACAGTAAATCTAGCATTCAATTTGGAAAATGCATTTCTCCTGCTCCTGTGTCTTTAATGAACAGATTTTTTTTTTTTTTTTTTTTTAGCTGACTGGATCTGTTTGCTTTGGAAGAAATAAAAAATCATCTTACTAAATCAAAGTCCTTCGTTCTTTATACTGGAACTATTCAGGGTTTTTTTTTTTTTTTTTTTTAAAGTTCCAAGTGCTGACCTTAGTATAAAGAAGAAAGATGTATTCTCCATGTGTCACCACCAAGTGATTTGCTTTCCATTTGCTCCATTAACCCCAACATTAAACAAATCCTGATGTGCTACTAATTAAGCAGGACTTTAATGTGTTCAACAAAAAATTGCAAACAGGAAAAATAACCAATTTGGTTGCCTTCCAGCTGTGGAGTTAAACATGACATCATAAATACCCAATGTGTGAAGATTGTGAACATATGTGAGAGTTAATATTTTGATGGTCCCAACATGACATGTTGGGATTTACGCAGAATTATGCCCCCTACACACGGTCGGAAATTCCGACGGAAAATGTCCGATCGGACCATGTTGTCAGAAAATCCGCCCGTGTGTGGGCTCCATCTGACTTTTTCCGTCGGAATTTGACGCAGGATCTCAAATTTTCCGACAACAAAATCCGATCAGACTTTTTCCAATCGTGTGTCGAGAATTCCGACGGACAAAGTGCCACGCATGCTCAGATCAAATTACGAGACCAAAGCTATTGGCTACTAGCCTCTACGTAGTTCCGTCGTACGCAACGAATGTCACCACGTTCAGAATGATCGAATTTTCCGACAACTTTGTCCGACCGTGTGTATGCAACACCAGTGTCGGACAGAATCTCTCGGAAAAAATCCGCCGGATTTTGTGGTCGGAATTTCCGACCGTGTGTACGGGGGCTTATGCATCCTTTATTTCTGCCCATACCCCAGTGGATCCTCCAATTTAGTTCAGCCGCCACTGCATAAGAAATTCAAATTTGATCATTGCTTAGATAAAGTACATTGTTTAGGGATTAAATAATAAATTCACAATTGTGAAAACTAATCAAGAAAAACCATTCTGAATCGTCAGGTTACCTGGCTGATTTTCTGGCTACTTTCTGAATCACTGAGCCATAACTAGCAGATCAGAAGTTCTGACTCCCTCTAAATAAAGTTGCTGCATACTCATGCCAGGAATGAAGGCAAAGACAGACAGAATTCTAAAAAGCAGAAGAGCACGGAAGCCTACATATTACTAAAGTCTATTTTTATTTTTTTTTGTTAAAAACAACGAACATGTTATACTTAATTAACTGCTCTGTGTAGTGGTTTTGCACAGAGCAGCCCAGATCCTCCACTTCTTGGGTCCCTCTTTGGCACTCCTAGCCCCTCCCTCCGGTTGAGTGCCTCCACAGCAAGCAGCTGTGTGTTCATTCAGACATGGAGCCGTGGGCTGGCCCGCACCTTCTCTCTCCTCATTGACTCACTGACTTTGATTGAAAGCAGCAGGAACCAATGGCGTTTCGCTGCCATCTTAGCCAATGAAGAGTGAGAGTCCGGGACAGCTGAGTCTCTTGTGCAACATCGCTGGATCGAGATAGGGCTCAGGTAAGTATTAGGGGGGCTGTTGCACATTGAAGGCTTTTTATCTTAATGAATTGAATGCATCAAGATAAAAAACCTTCTGCATTTACAACAACTTTAATGGGATAAGGTCACCTTTAGGAATAGGTTTTTGGGGGGGAAGATGTAACATGTTCCCACTCCTACAGCTGCTCAGCGATCCGCTGCATCTGTGTGACAGCAGTACAGGGAGAAGTTCCCTGTACCAGCGGTCACTTTTTGAAAAGAGGGTGGCACGGCAGCATCATTCATTCACAGATTTCTGTGAATGTATCAACTACATGTACGGTCATCCTTTGAGGATGTCGGCTTGTACTTCTCAATGAACTAACACAGCGCTGTTTGTGCTCTGGTAGTTCATCGATTTTTCCTGTCAGTGTAAAACTGCTTGCCCATACATCGTAGACAGCTTACACCGACAGTGTGCAGAAGACTTGCATGGCATCAGCGATCTGTTGATCGCTGGTGCAATGCTTTCCAGACTACTAAAAGAAAATGTAAATGCACATTTTTTACCTGCAAAAAAATGTTCACTTATTTTTATTTTTTTTAAAGGTGACCTTATCCTTAAACACATGCATTCTTAAACCCATTCCCACTTGCAATCTATCAATCTATAAAAACAGGCTGAGGATACGGTAATAAACATTCTCCACTTGACAGCTAGAAGAGAACTCATTGCATGGTTTCTAGCTGTCAGACAGATTTCTCAGTGGCAGCTTTGTTTCCCACTAATATGTGGGAACCAATCAGCTGGTTGCTGATCAGGTGTCAGCTGTGACATAAGTGATCATATGCAAGCCGAAGACTTCAATGGAAAAAATGGTTTCAACTTGCAGAAGCCACTGAAGCCTGTGGATAGCATTGCTCTGCTGTTTATACCTGTGGCTGTCTGATACAGTTATAGTATTAAAATAAAATACTACACTCATTTAAAAAAAGTTTACTGCCTGTCTAAAATGATAAAAAAAGAGCAAGGTTTTTTATATAATAATGTACCAAATCAATATTAGTACAAAACTGCAAAATATAATTATGTATTAATTAAATATCAACAAACATGCCAACTAGTATAGGTATCTGAATTTAGCTTGATATTATCCTTCTGCAATTCTCTGTATAGCAGTTCCCCAAAGGGAAGCAATAGAAACCAATCAGGCTCTATTACAGGGCACATGTATAGACAGGGAACACACTGACAAGTGGTGGCAGTAGCGTTATGACCTCATCAGTGAGCTGCTTCTATTTCTTGTAATGAACAATAGGCTGGGGGTGTGCTTGGACCAGGGCTGGCCCAAGACATTGTGCTGCCTGGGTCCAAGGATGAAATGCTGCTCCCCTCCCCCCTAATAAACAGACGGCAGTTTGAGATAGGTGAAATGCTGACCGTAATGCCCTGCAAACTGATGGCACAAAACTGCAGGAAGAAAAAGTCCTCTTGGGCGTTAATTTGCTGCCCCTCAGATGCAGCTCTAGGCTTTGTGAGGCATAACTTAAACTTGAGGCCCCACTTACGCTCATAATGGAAAAAATAACTCAAGTGATAAAATTTGACCGTATAAATTGCATATATTAAAGAGCCTAAGGCCCCTTTCACACTGGCTGATAGAATTCAGCTTTTAGCTGCGGATAGATCAAGTTATCTACCGCAGCTAAACTCACACAATGCTTTCCTGTGGCCCCATTCACACACACTATTTAGAAATGGTTTTGTTACATGGGGTTTTGTGCGGTTAGAAAAAAATAATTTGACTATCCAGGACCGATTTATTGCAACTATCTGCACACAACTGCAGGTAATCACAGTGTACTATTTCTCCTGTGGATAGCAGCAGCAACAATGAAAGAAAAACAGGAATGGCAAGAATTTTCCAACGCAGCCGCATGTAAACTCACATAAATGCAGCTAATTGCAATGTACAACTGCAAGTGATCGCTGTGCCTGGAGTCTTGGAATTTCAAAATAAGAAAACATGCTTTTAAAAGTGGCAGAACAGCCGTCCGTGTGAAAGAGGCCATAATAAAGTGCTTGTGTCAGTGTCCTCTATCTCAACGCTGGTGTCAATGCACTCTCCGTGCAGAATGTCTTTGAGCTGATGTCAGTGTCCCATATCTCCGTGCTGGTGTCACGGCACTCTCTTAGTGCACTGTCTTAGAGTTGGAGTCAGTGTCAGTATCTTAGCGCTAGTGTCAGTGTTCTCTATCTACGTGTCCTCTATCCCAGTGCTGGTGTCATGGCACTCTTTCTTGGTGCTGGAGTCCGTGTACTCCATCTCAGTGGGTGTCAGTGCTCTGTCTCTCTCAGCGCTGGTGTCAGTGCACACTCCAAGTGCTGGTGTCAGTGCTCCATCTCTCTCAGTGCTAGTGTCAGTGCAAACTCTTTTAGTGCTGGTGTCAGTGCTTTGTCTCTCTCAGTGGGCACAGACACCTGCATTACAAAAGTGTGCACTGACACCAGCACTGAGATAGTGGGCACAGACACCAGCATTACAAAAGTGTGCACTGACACCAGAACTATCTCAGTGCTGGTGTCAGTGCACTCTTAGTGCTGGTGTCAGTGCACTCTCTTTTAGTGCTGGTGCCAGTGCTCTGTTTCTTTTAGTGCTGGTGTCAGTGCACTCTTTTAGTGCTGTCAGTGCTCCGTCTCTCTCAGTGCACACTGTGTCAGTGCTCTGTCTCGCTCAGTGCTGGTGTCAGTTCACACCCTCTCTTAGTGCTGGTGTCAGTGCACATTTTCTTAGTGCCGATGTCAGTGCTCGGTCTCTCTCAGTGCAATTTTTTTTTTTTTGCTGGTGTCAGAGCTTTGTCTCTCTCAGTGCTGGTGTCAGTGCTCTGTCTTTTATTGCTGGTATCAGTGTCCTCTATCTCAGTGCTGATGTCAATGCTCTGTTTCTATCAGTGCTGTACTCACATAGAGCTCCTTTTACTCTGCCTCACAGAAGAGAAGGGGCTGTGTGAGTTTCACCACCTCAGAGGTGTCATCATCCCTGTCGGGCAGCAGTAGGTCCTGGCAGACAAGCCTCAGGTGTCCTCCGGCTCTGCACCTGTGTCCTTAAAATTTGCGCTGGAGCTGGAATGAATGCAGCCGACTCGGGGTGGGGGGGGGGTTGGGAGGTATTCTGGCTGGGGAGGACACTGGGCTGAGTGGCGCTGCATGGGGCAGGCAATAGGGACCCGGAGGAGCGGGGAATCCAAGACCAAAGAGCAGCCGGTTCGGTAGAGCAGGGAGCTCTTCTACCCACCCGCAGAGGTGGCTCTTTTTTTTTAACAAGAAACCAGAGGTGGCTCTTTAATTAGGCTGCCGTGAGGCAAGGTGACCACCTAATTAAAGAGCCGCCTCTGCCAGCTGCCGTACAATGGGCCCATCGGGACCCATAGCAGGCCTGGCTCTGGCTTCGATTTAGGATTCTGGACTTGTATCAAGCCTAGAGTTCAGCCTGAATGAGTAAATATACATTTTACGTATACTTACCCTTTGCTTGCATGGGCAAAGCAGAGGTTTGGTTTAAGAATTGCACCGACTATAGCCTTAGTTACCTTGAAAAGCTGGATCCACCTTTTTTGTTCTGTTTGTATACGTTGCTGCATCTCCAGATTAGTTGTTACTCCAACACTTCGAAAAGCAGCCATATATTCCTCTCGCACTTCTGGCTTTGTTTCTGGATATGCCAGTTTGATGATCCCTAAACAAGCATCTCTTAGGCAGCGAGACAATACTACCAGTTCCTCTAATGTGAAAGGCATCATTGAGGAATTCTGCTGACCGACAGCTGCCAAAAAAAAAAAATTTATAATAATATATGTATCATTACTGCTCAGAGCGTGAGAAATGGGATGACTTGCAGACATGTGCCTATAATATCAACAATATTACATTACTATGTAAATGGTTGAAACTGTGAACATAAATGACACTTGGGTCTCATGCACACTGGGGGTCCTTTAAAAGCTTTTCTCTTGGCAAGACAACCCGAGCAGCGCACTCAGCCATTGGCCAAGAGCGCTTATCGGATGCCAATCGGCAGATGTTCCCGAACGGCCGGCTTCTGTCAAACTGGCTGCCGTATACATGGGTCGAATGTCGACTGTTTATCGAACCGGCTATATTTGGACCATGTGTAATATGCTTTACCAGAGGACTGGACTGGGAGAGGGAGGCACAGCACTCTCAGACAAAAGGCTCTACTGCTTACAAAGAACAGACTGAGACTCCATGCACACTGGCAAAAAAAAAAAACGGATTCTACAGGCGTTTGACGTTTTTTTCACCTGCCTGTAGAAGCGCTTCTATTGCATTCTATGGGTTTTTGCACAGGCATTTTCTGACAGGGACGTTCAGAGGCAGGAAAAAAAAACCTGCTCGATTCTGGAGAAGTTTAGGAGCTGTAAAAACATCAATCGCTCTTAAACTCCTGTTATCTCTTGTGAACGTCAAGTTTCACGTTTTTTTTTTTTTTAGTTGGGAGTTAACTTTCGCAGAGGGGAGTGTTGGTAAAGTGTTTATAAAGCTTCTTTTTTTTTTTTTAAATAACAAACATGTCATGCTTACCTCCACTGTGCAGTCATCGGTTCTGGGGTCCCCTGGTGGCGCTATCAGCTCCTCCCTGCATCGTATAACCCCCTAAGAGAAGCGCTCTCCAGGGAGGGGGTTACCTTGCGGGCACGCTCCTGAGTCCAGCATTTGCATCCATAGACGCATAATGTAGGATACGGCCACGGCCCCGTGTCATTGGATTTGATTGAAAGCAGCGCAAGCCAATGGCTGCGCTGCTATCAATTTATCCAATCAAGAGCCGAGAACCCCAGGCAGGGAGGTATAGCGCGTCTCCACTGAGGGATCAAAGGGGGTCAGGTGAGTAAAATGGGGGTGGGGCTGGGGGGCCAGTTACTGTCAGAAGTTTTTTCACATTAATGCATAGGATGCATGAAGGTGAAAAAACACAACCCCTTTAAGTGCAAAAAATACCTGTAAACTCAAATGCTCATAAACTCTGATAAACTCACCTAAACTTTGTACAATATGCTCTCAATTGGTGTTTTTTATGCCACGTTTTTCAAGCTAAAACGCTGATGTCTTTTTCTGCTCCTAGTGTGCATGGAGCCTTACAAAAGCAGAGAGCATAGACATGACCTTAATAGAATAAGGCTGAGACAGGTCCTAGATCAGGCTGTATTGTAATCTGCAGGTCCAAAAGCAGGCTATGCTGTTTGCAAGGGAAGCCTGGATCACAAGACTGACTAAACAATCATAAATCCTTTGCCAGATTAACCAGTTTACATATACTATGTATTGTACAGTTTTCTTTGAACTTTTAGCTAATACTGAAGTGAAACTAAAAGGCAAAACTTTTTTCTTCATTTTGGATACAGTAAGGTAACTCTTGTCAGGTCTGTGTCTCATCGGGGAGATTTCCATTCACTTCCTGTACAATAGCTAAAGGAAGTAAGGAGAAATCCTTCTAAAAATGAGAAAAATCCCTGGTCACCGTAACTAGTGTTCTAAATGGAAGATCATCACTCTCTTCCTGGAGACCACTAAAAATGTGGGATTTCCTTTCATTTTTGGTGATAATGGTAAAATGGAAAAGGTGAATGTCTCCAATAGGAACACAGACAGCAATAAAAACATGATAGAGAACACCTATCTAAAAAAAAAAAAAAAAAAAAAAAAAATGCCTTCAGTTATACTTTGATATACAATAATAACTCAAAATGTATATTTCATTAAAAACACGTAGTTTTCCAAAAAAAATAAAATAATAAAAATAGAAAAAAAAAACTCACCTTCCATGGGATCACCAAAGAATTCATTATCATGTATAGAGATAAGGGAATGACTAAATAATGAACTGAAGAGATAAAAGAGAGGGATGATTCGGTTGGAGTCTTCAAATGACATCGGAGAGCCTCTAGATATCACTTGCAGTAGCGGTACCATGGACCTATTTGGAAATACAAACACTAATTAAAAGCAATGCTTGACGACCATCAAAGTTATTTATGCAGAAACTTTCCTTCACAATGATAATGTTACAATGTTTCCATCAGCCTTTCTCAGGCAAAGATTGCTAGGGGTTCCTTTAGCATTGGCTGCGTAATGTCAAGCCCCCGTCATTACTGGCTTACAGAGCCAGATGTGTTGGACCAGTGTCAATCAATGCAAGGGGTCCTACAAGGACCACCAGTGTAACGGGCCATCATTCCACTGACCTTCCATGTAAAAGGGCCCTGCTACACTGACCACCAGGGATGGGTCGAACACCCCCGTTGGGTTTGCAGCAGAACTCCCGAACAGGGGAAATGTTCTAACCTGAACAGTAAACCCCACTGAAGTCTATGTCAAAGTGCAGGGCGAGCAGACAGTGGGAGGCCTCCCAGGAGGTGGAAGAGTTTATTTTTTTGTGTCCATCGGGCGTCGTGATTGACTGTGGATTTACATTGAGGGACACTTTTTTTTCTTTTTTTAATGAAGGATTTGTCAGAACGGTTTCCAGTTTTTCTTACTTTTTAGTTTTTTTGGTGAATGGGTACATGTACGATGTACCCGATACCCATTCGCATGGGGGGTAAAATCTGGGGGCTCCCTTGTTACTTCCAGCCCCCCGCCCACAGCCCAAGGTTGCCGGGAAGAGGGAAGGCGCAGAGTCCCCCCTGCCCCAAAGCACCCCCCCCCTTTGTTGAGGGCATGTGGCCTGGTATGATTAGGGGGGGCGCTCGCTCGTCCTCTAGCTTTTCCTGACCTGCATGCTTGGATAAGGGTCTGGTATAGATTTTGTGGGGGCTCCCTCGCCGGTTTTTTATTTTGCCACTGTGGGGAGGGCCATGCTGGTTTTTTTTTTTTTGTTTTTTTTACTGGCACTTTTTTTTTTAATTAATATTATTATTCAGCTGTAAGAGGGGAAACCCATTGACAGCTGATGACTCATTGGTTGTTAAGGACACAGTGGGCCGCATTCCTGGCCCCGTTCCTTAACAGCCAGCTTACACTGTGCCCTGATTGGGCAAAAGCTTTGCTCAATTCGGGCACAGAATGCACTGTGCAGTCGCCCATCCCTACTGATCACCAGTGTAAGGGGGCACTATACAAATAACCAATGTCAGGTCGCCTTTCTTCCCTGACCACCAATGTAAGGGGACACTATATTGATCACGAATGTAAGGGAGGCATTTCTACACAGCCCATCACCTAAAGGCTAAAAAAAAAAAATATATATGTCAAACTTTCCTCTGGCCTGGTTCACACTAGAATGCAGCACATGAAAATCCATGTACCATGTGCATTTCCTGCTCCATTTTCAAAACGCACTACCCTTGCAATATGCAGTGGGTATCAGTGCAATATTAATGACACCTCAAATGCAGGTCGCAAACGCAATGTGTTTGACTGCTCCAGATCGCATGGTACCAAACTACCGTGCAACCTGATTGCAGTGTGTTTCCAAAAGTAGTGCATAAATAGATGGGCACCACACTGAATCGCATGTAAATTGCACAGGAATGTGGTGCCCATTCCTGTGCAATTCATAGGCAATTTATAGTGTTAACCTAGCCTTTAGGTTAAAAAAGTTGAGAAAGGCTACTTTATCTACATGCACAAAGCATCATTCAGCATACCATCAATATAAAAATGATTATGGTTACCTTGGAGAAAAATAGATTTTTAGACAATTTTTTCCCCTATCTACACTACATAATTTAATTGATTTTAGAAGATTTCAAAATGACCACATAGCTGTACAATCTATTTCAAACATTTTGATTATTGTAGGCATACATACCCTGTAATCATTTTTGTTGTCATGGAAGATATTAAGTACCAAAGGTGTCTTAAAAATCTAGCATTAAAGGCGAGACTGTATAGAAGTCTGAAAAGAAAAAAATATAAACAGCAAGTCAGAAAACAGGACTTCCTACATCCTACTGCACATAATCAAATCTTGTAGTTTCACAATGTAGTCACCTGTGTGTGAAATCAGAGCCATTCCAGGAATCTAGTAAAGCCAATCTGTCAGGTGCTAGTGCTATCCAGCAAACACGGCAACCATGATAGTGGCAATAAATAAAGTCAGCAAGCAGCCCGGGGGGGGGGGGGGGGGGGGGGGTTTGTCTGGGAATTCCTCTCTTGTAACACAATATAAAATACAAAATATCCATTTCTGGAGCAGTAACACTTTATGGTATGCCCCCCTACAGCCCCAGTGTTACAATCGGCTTTCTCCTATCAGATATTGCTGATTAGACTGCATAGTCACTTGTCAATCTTCCTGGCCAGGTCTGCACATGCCCTTTGCACTTTCCATTTGTACGTATCCTATAATGTTTTAGGCACAAGTCCCAACAAGGAAATCCATAGAAATGAAAGGGAGTTATGATATAGGGGATGTTTAGCTTTTGTGGTACATGCTTTTGCAAAGGGAGTTCACATCAGACAAGAACTATGTTTAAGGGCTCGGCAGCCAACTGTTATTAAAAAGGGAAAAAAAAGAAAGTCTTTACACAAAACGGATTGCCCACGCAGGGGTTCCTCTCCAGTAAACACAAATAATGAATTTCACACTTATACGACTTGTCCCACGATTTGGGACAGCAAAGTAGCATGAGAAGTCGTTCCCCATGATTTCCAATGACAGCCATTCATATTAATACGACTTCAAGTCATTCCGATTTCAAAGTAGTCCCTGAAAATTGAGTACTGTCCGTGATACTTTTTTTATTTGCACTAACATATAATTTTTCATGGACGAGCTTTCGGGGTCCCCTTCTTCAAGGTCTAAGGTCTGTACTGCTTAGACCTTGAAGGGGGACACACCCCGAAAGCTCATCCATGAAAAATTATATGTTAGTGCAAATAAAAAAGTATCACGGACAGTACTCAATTTTCTCTGTCACAATTGCACTAATACGGCTACAATCACTTAAAGTAGTCCCTGAACTACTTTGGTCCGATTTTGATGCCACTTATACAGGCATTCCTTGAAAAGTGTGAAAGGGGCCTTAGGTTCACTTCAGCCTCAGTTGCAGTACCTCAGTGCACAGGCAGGCCCTCTGCTGGCCTCTAAATAAGGATCACCACCCCCCCCCTGGGTTTTGCATGCTCTTTCAGAAACCTCCAAACTTCCTACAGCCCCTTTGGACCTGTTAGCCACCTCAGCTGTCTCAGCCTCCTAGACCCTCTCTTGGTCTCCCAGGCCCGTGTAGCTGTCCACACTTTCCCAGTCCATTGGGCCGGAAGTCCCCCACACAAGGGATGAAGTCTCAAATAAAACAACCAGGTAGAGCTGCACGATTAGTCGTCAAGAACCGTTATAGCGATTTTTGTTCCCCGTGTGATCTTGACAAAGGGTTTCCACATCTTCCTGATCTTTGGTATGCAGAGAATTTTCTCTCTGCTCTTCAAAACTCAAAGTCTGGGTAGTCTGCCAAGTTTTAAAACATTCTATCAGTGGAATGTTAAGTCTAAACATTGTATCAATTTGTCTTTTACATCAAAGGAATAGACTTCTGTATGTAAATTAGGAACTTTAACCACTTAAACACTAAACCTTTTTCTGACAGTTGTTTTTTTTCCAAGTTAAAATCATTTACTTTTGCTAGAAATTACTTAGAACCCATATATTATATATATATATATATATATATATATATATATATATATATATATATATATATATATATTTTTTTTTTTTTTTTGTAGAGACCCTAGAGAAAAAAATGGTGGTTGTTGCAATATTTTATGTCACACTGTATTTGTGTAGCGGTCTTTCAAATGCAATTTTTTTGCAAAATTTATAAAAAGAAAAAAAACGAACCAGTAGTTAGCCCACATTTTTTTTGTATAATGTGAAATATTTTACGCCGCTAGAATCGTGATCTTTATTCTAAGCAAAAAAATTGTGATTCTCAATTTGGCCAGAATCGTGCAGCTCTACAACCAGGTCATCCTGACAGGGGTCTGTCTCCAAGCGGCAGCAACTCCACTGATCTATGCTCAGATCTGGCTTATAACGATTCTGCCCACCTCTGCACTCGCACAGGCTGTAGGCAACTAGTAAATCCCGTACACAGGACTGAAGGTTCTGTCCCACCAAGGATGCTTTGGAACCTTCAAACTCCAGGTCCCGATGTGAAACTGCCAAACAGAGAGAAAACTTTGAAGTGACTGGCCTCTGGTGACACCCAGAGATGAAACGAATGCTCCTACATAAGTTGTACCTGTTTATCTACAGTCGTCTTTCCCCTACATCCATTCAGAAGTCCAGAATTTACACAAAATCTCGGAGCTCTGAAGAGCAGGGGGTGGAGAGCTGAAGTTACATCAGTGAGGAGAGCTCCGATAGCTGATTGGAGGGAAGGGACACACCCGCCTTCACACATCACACAGGAACAGAGTTGAGGCTGTCAATCTGCTGGAGGTTCCTATCTTGTCACCATTTTTCTCTTGGCGTCAGGAAAACGAATCATCGGTGACTCATGCTTATAGCAGTGGAATGGGACAGTGGTTAGAACTGACATTAAGGGCTCGTTTACACTTGGTTCAAAACACGGCTTCGGACACACTTAAAAGTTCTCTGAATGCCAGGCAAAGCCCGTCACTAAAAAAAATGGTTAGTTAACAGTCCTGTTTACACCTTGCGTTTGCTTTGCTTAAAAAAATTATACCCCATGTTACTTTAGTGGTGCTCCAAAGCCTCCACAGAAGTCTATGACAAAGCTTGCTTGAAGCACCTGAAGCTTTTGAGAGGCTTTTATTTAGCTTTAGCTTCGCTTTGAAGAAATTGCAAGTATGAGAAATCAACACAAACACAGGGCATCTGCCAAGCTTCATAAAAGCATCACTGGAGCATCTCAGAAGCATCAAAAAAGCATGTTGAAGTGGTAGGCGCTTTAATGTATGTTGAAGTTGAAGCAAGTGTAAATGAGCCCCTAGTGCTCTGGATTGAGACAAGCACACACTGAGGGATATGTTTTGTTCATATTTTATATCTGATGTTTACAACCACTTTAAGACACAGTTTTCTCTGCTCACAAGAACACCTGCTAAAGCTCCTCAAACTGAATCTTTGAGAGTCCTGTGCCATTTCTATCTTAATAACCTAAATAAAGTTATAGTTTCCCTCATCACTGGTATTAGTTTGCACAGTTTAACCACATTAAAGATGGCGTCTGCCGTCTCATTGTCCGAGATTCAAGTCGAGGCTTGGTTTTCTGTGATATGCTATATAGTGCGGTGCGTCAGGACGCCGCCCGTGCCGACGTCCTATCTGTGACGAAACGCGTAGGGAGGAGCTACGTTGAAGTCCCGGAATCACGGGCTGCAGAGCGAGACCGGCCGGCTCGCTTTTACTGCCGTTTTTACTACTGAATTTTGTAAGTGTTTACTTGCTATTTTATACAATAAATGCTATAAGGATTTTACGCCATGTGAGCGCTTTATTTTCCCTTCGGTACTGATCCACACTGTGCTCTACTGATCCCGATCCTGAGCTGTCCCTGAGTTTGGTTCACTTCCTGGTAGCCAGCAACGGTCTAAGAGAAGTTCCATCTATCCCCTGAAGTATCCAGGGCCTCGCACTGTCACAAAGTGCACAGCATAAGTGAGTGTCTGGCTGGGCAAATTTTAACAAGCAACTGTGTGATCAGGTCAGCAAGATTCTCTTGGATCATGTACAGGTGAGTATAAGATTGGGGACAGGGGGCAAATTGTATTGGGCTCCTTTCAGAAGGGTGTTCCGATCAGGTTCGACAGTCAGTTTTTTCAAGGTCCATGCATTCCTATATACAGGCGGGTGTAAACAAACTTGTGTCCGTTTATACCCGCCTTCCTCCAGATCCAATCAGTCCCGTTAAAAAAAAAAACATGGGAGAGGACTCCATCCACTTTCGTTAAGCGGAGCAGATTGAAGGTAGTTGGGTGTAATCGAACAGCAGAGTCCGTTTACTCCCAGCCACCCATAGAGCAGAGTGGGCTATGTTTGTGTCCATTTTGCAGAAACTGAGAGTATACAAATGTGTCATCCTCTCACACTGCTCAACTCAGAAGGGGAGCACCTCACAGATCCCCTGCTGATCATAATGGAACCCGCCCGCTCCGCGTGAAAGGGGTCTTAGCGTAATTGCATTTTTAATTAATGTGAAACTAAAGGCTCCTGTAAACAAGTACCAATACATACAGTGGGCAGAACTAGGCCAGGTGATGATTGTCACTGCTTATTAACAAACAAGAAGCTTGTCAATGTCATGTCCTCTGCAGCATCTTCTCATCCCACGGCAGTATAATCAAGCACAGGTCACATAAGAGTGACAACTCAGCTCTGAATTCAGGAGCAGTGAAGCATCATTGCCGCCCTGCCATGGGAACCTGAATTAGGCGAACTTCGCTGGCAAGATCAATAGGTATTTGTGGGACTTTGCAGGGAAACACAGGAGAAAACTTTCATTGTGGAAGCACTTATAATTAAGTGCTGCAGCTAATTTTTGGCAGGCCATAGTTCTACCTTAACCACATTACGACTGGCGCACACAGATGTACGTCTGCAAAATGGCACGGACAGGCATGTGGGCGTACCTGTAGGTCCCTTGCCGCCATGCCATTGCGTGCGCCCGTCGCAAGCTCCGTGAGTCGGGTTGCGGGTCCCGCGGACTCGATCGCCGCGGGGATACCCACGATCATCTCACGGAGAGGAAAAACGGGGAGATGCTAAAGTAAACAAGCATCTCCCCGTTCTGCCTAATGACACTGTCACTAATCAGCTCTCCCTGTAATCGGGAGAGCTGATCAGTGTAGTTACACAGCCCCTCCCCCCTACAGTTAGAAACACTCCCCAGTACACACTTAACCCTTCCCTAGCCCCCTAGTGGTTAACCCCTTCACTGCCAGTGTCATTTTTACAGTAATCAGTGCAATTTAATCGCACTGATCGCTGTAAAAAATGACAATGGTCCCAAAAATGGGTCAAAATTGGTCGACGTGTCCGCCATAATGTCGCAGTCAAGATAAAAATCGCAGATAGCCGCCATTACTAGTAAAAAAAATATTAATAAAAATGCCATAAAAGGAACCCCTATTTTGTAAACGCTATAACTTTTGCGCAAACCAATCAATAAACGATTATTGCATTTTTTTTTTTTACCAAAAATATGTAAAAGAATACGTATCGACCTAAACTGAGGAAAAAAATATTTTTTTATATATTTTTTGGGGATATTTATTATAGTAAAAAATAATGTTTTTTTTTTCAAAATTGTCGCTATTGTTTTGTTTATAGCGCAAAAAATAAAAACCGCAGAGGCGATCAAATACCACCAAAAGAAAGCTCTATTTGTGGGAAGGACGTCAATTTTGTTTGAGAGCCACGTCGCACGGCCGCGCAATTGTCAGTTAAATCGCCGCAGTGCCGAATCGCAAAAAACGCTCTGGTCTTTTGCCAGCGAAATGGTCCGGTCTGAAAGTGGTTAAGCAGAAGGTTTGTGCCTGCATTAATTAACACAGGTGCAGCCATGGGGAAGAATTTCCTTGAAGTTCCCAGACACAAAGCAATGTCCAGAGTTTGGACTGTATGTAGCTGCCTGTTGTCAGAGATTTCTTTAGAAGATACCAAAACTATTGACTACTTGTCAGCGGCAGCATAAATTTGAAAAAGATAAGTAACTTCTGTATTATTTCAATATGCTCTTCATCACTGACCTTGTTTTATGTGTGACAGATTTACTTTACATAAAACAACATTATTTGTTCAATGCATTATATGTATTGCAGTTTATTACCAGTACCCAGCTGTACTATTGATTCACCTAAAAATCAGTTTCCAGGTAATGATCTGCTTTGTTACAAAGCTTAATTACAAGCCACTAATAGCTTGATTCATTGCGGAGTGAAAGGCCCTCTGCTATATACTTAAAGTCAGAAATGCCCACAATACTGCTGTTTTTTTTTCTCCTGAAGGTGACTCTCAAATGATCCACACCGGAAACACAAGTCCATGAAACGCTTGTTGAGTCCTACTATGACATGAGCAGTATTGAAGATGGACCTCCTACCATTTCTGCATGATCTTCATTTGTACGAAGATCAGCCTTTTGTCAGATTCCCTTTCAACACCCCTAGCTATTCTTGCTTAATAACTGAAGGCCTACATAGGCATGGCTTCCAAGGGTTATTTATCAAGAAAGCAGTCTGACTTCATCAAAATAAAAGGATGTTCCAGCATGCCAATACCACCGTCACTACTCAGTAGCTAAATCAAGGTTGGAACTTTCCATTTACTGCCTACTGGTCATATCACTAGGTGCCTGGACATGCGACACAGCAATATGCGATATCTGATCTGGTAATAATTTTGACACGTTACAAGTTTGAAGAAAAAGAAAGAAAAAAACATGCTCAATTGATAATCTTGGGGCTGTCAGATGAAATTATCTGGTGTATTGGAAATATAATGCTAATCTTTTTATTAATGGTTGGTGCAGAGATAACTGTGGGGATGCAGTTTAGGATCAATGCATATTTTTCATACAGACAGAATAAAAACAAGAAGCTTGAAAATAAATATAAATATAGAATAGTAGGGCTTTTGCATTTTATCAGGCAAAGCCAAAATACACCAGATCACTCTGCTTCTTGGCTCACCCCATGGTGCAGTCTACAGGATGCATTACAATCAGAGATATCTGAAGGAGGATAAACGCACAACACAATAAGTGGCAAGAAGCTGCAATCCTACCCGACTCAATATGGATATCGGTAAATTATTTAACCCTTTTTTGGCCGCTAGCGGGGGTTAAAACCACCCCGCTAGCGGCGGTAAATTATTTAGAAATAAAATGAAAGTGGTTCTAAAAGTTATTTTTTATTTAAAATAATAAACACATCATAAACACATCATAGTTACCTGATCTGTGCAATGGTTTTGCACAGAGCAGCCCAGATCCTCCTCTTCTCATGTCCCCTGCCGGAGCTTCTGCCCCCCCCCCCACCTGCCAAGGGCCCCATAGCAAGCGGCTTGCTCTGGTGTCACTCGTCCGTGCTTGTTCTTTGTGTGGCTATGAGACAGCTAGAGTGTGGCTCAGTCCCGCCCCCCACTCCCTCCTCACTGGCTGTGATTGACAGCAATACGAGCCAATAGCTTTCGCTGTTCTGTCTCAGCCAACGAGGAGGGAGGGACCCGAGAGAACCTTGGCTCTCGTGCACATCACTGGATCGAAGTTGGGCTCAGGTAAGTATTAGGGGGGGTGAGGGGAGCAGCACACAGAAGGTTTTTTTTACCTTAATGCATAGAATGCATGAAAGTAAAAAAAAAAAAACTTCAACCACTTTAAGGTAATCTATGATTTACCCTAAAAGATTAAAGTAAAAGTGCCCACTATCCGCTGCCATTATAAATTCTCAACTAAAAAAAAACCTTCTATCCTATTTCTACATCTCCATCTCGACCTGGAGCAGCCCTGATATAGCTCAATTTCTATGTTGTGAGATTCATACCTTACAATAAAATGTAAAAGCCATAACAAATGAGTAGGCCTGCACATTGTCACAGTGAGTAGTTTACAAATGCCTATGCCAGCAGCGACTTTCCAAAGGTTGCGATTTGTGTACCTGGCCAGCAACGGCTGTGTACGGCATGGCTACCAGAATAAGACAACACTGTAGTAACCTGATGGAGCACACAGGTTAATTTTAGAGAACCCCTGGAGGGATAGTTGGCACCGGGTAAACGTGAAATGGCAATATCCTTTATGAAATGACATGAAAAACTGCTATAAACTAGCCAAAGCGTTTCGGTGTTGGCTTTTTTACAGCAGCTTCATGACATTTCAATAAACAAGGATATTGTCATTTGATGTTTACCCGAGTGCCGACTGTCCCTCCAGTGGTTCACTGTACGCAGAGACATCAGCAGCCTTTCGGTCTGAGCACAGGGTGAAGCTGAGGATTGAAGGAAGACAGCAGCACCACTACACCAGTTTGCATCAATTTGAAGCAGAACTAAAGCTGCAAATACTTACCGCCCATCCAAAGAACCAACATCCCGCCAACACCAGCATTTCTCCCAGATATAGTTCAGGTGCCAGGTCTTTGCCCATTTTGTTTAGATGGTGTGGGATCAAGTTTATTTTATCGCAGAAGAGACATCTCTTCTGCAATAAACATCCTGCCCGCTCGCAGTTTGTTATTCCTTACCTTTAGTTCTGCTTTTAGGCATTATGAGAGGGTGTTCTAAATTCAGCCCCCTATGAATGCATCCCTGACAGAATTAGCAGTTTAAACTAATTTTTTTATTTTTTTATTGTTCGGAGTTAGTGTTACTAAAGCCTAAAAAAAATAAAAATCATGTTCAGTACCTATATTATATCTATTCATTGCAGGCCCTTTTAAAGCCAGCATTGGAATGTATCTTCACCTAAATGTCTTTATATTCTCTTGTTTTGTATCTTCTTTTCTGAGGCTGTGGCTACATTTACTTTACATGGTTCCAAAGTGTGTGGCAACAAAGACTACAATTACAAAAAATGGAAAGAGAACAGCCGCACTCCAAAATAATGCCTTTATTTAGTGAAGCTTGATCCATACATCAATCAGAGACACAGGTCCAGAAAAACTGACGGGTTTCGCACCGTTAATGGCGTTTGATCATAGCAGCTATGATTGTTTGCCATTGAACTTTGCCAAGTCAGCACCCTTCATCTCCCACAGACTAGGACGGTGTAAATGCAAGAGGTACCACCTGGAGCGGCAATTACCATGGATTTGGTGTTTTTTAAAGACTACAATTAGACATGACCACGCAGCCAGCACTGGCATGTAAAACCAGAACAGATCACCTATAGCAGGGGTGCCCAACCTTTTGAAGAACGAGGGCCATTTAAGCGAATTGGTAACTGGTCGCAGGCCACAATGAGCGGAGCGGGAGGATGACAGGTCTGTGTCCACGGACACAGCCCACTTTACTTTATGGGCCCTCTGATCCAATCCAATTCGCCCAGACGGAAGGGGCAGATCCCTTTCTATTTGCCCAAACCGCGGGTGCAGCGCAGTGAACCTGTGGGTTTTCTGCGGGTTAGCTGCCCTTTGCCGTAAACTTCTATTAAATCCTGGCGCACTTTCTGAAGGCGCAACAAACCCGTAGGTAATAACAGAAGTCTATGGCTCAATGCAGGTAACCGCCAGCTGCACTGCAACTGCAAATCAGTTTGAAAGCAGCCCAGTAACCACTGCAAAACACAATATACTGTGAATTTAGTAGTAAACTTACCTTTAATAAGCGTCTTCCATTCTGGTATAGCTGGCTGTCCCTGGCGGAGTGCATTTGGTATCACTCCGCCTGTGACAGGAGCGGGCACTTTACAGGAAGCATTGGCTTATGTGGCTCTGCTCCGCAGCCACTTGCTTCCACTACCAGCGGCTTCATTCACAAAACTGCTGCTCTGGGATGGTGGGTCGGCAACCTGTGATCTGCGCTTGCCAACCTGACATCTTAGAGCAGGAGGTCGAGGGCCACATCAGAGGGCTCCGCGGGCCACATGTGGCCCCCGGGCCACTGGTTGGACACCCCTGACCTATAGTAACAAGAATGAGAGCAATCATCACTACCATTAATAACATTGTCGCCCCCAGAGCATCACTCTCTGCTCAGCACTCACATTTTATGCTGGTCCTCAGCGGCACACGCTTGAGGGAGGTGCCTGCATGAATAAACAGGCTACCGTATTTATCGGCGTATAACATGCACTTTTCCCCCTTAAAATCGGGGGAAAGTCGTGGGTGCGTGTTATACGCCGATACCCCAAAAAAAAGTGCCATAAATGGCAAGCGCCGCCGAAAAAAGCGAGCGCTGCCGAAAAAGACCGAATTGCGGCCGAAAAAACCCGAAGCGGCGCCGGAATAGACCGAGCAGACTGTTCGGCTCTGCTCGTAGTCCCGCCTCCCTGCATTCGCTCCGGAAACAGCAGGGAGGCGGGACCGCGAGCGGAGCTGAACAGTCGGCTCGGCCTTTTCCGTGGGTGCTTCGGTCTTTTTCGCCCGCCTTCGGTCTTTTTCGGCGGCGCACGCGACAGAGAGTCTCGGCGGCGGGAAATTTAACACCCGGACCGGACTTTAAATGACGCTGGCAAGTTACAAAGAAACTGGGCATGGCTGCAATGACGCTGGGCAAGCTGCAATGACGCTGGGCAAGGCTGCAATGACGCTGGGCAAGGCTGCAATGACGCTGGGCAAGCTTCAAATGACACTTAAATGTAAGTTTTTTTTTTTTTTTCCCTAAACTTCCCTCCTAAAACTTTTTTTCCTTAAAATGCCCTCCTAAGGGGGGGCGTGTCCGGATGTAGGAGCAAGCAGACGTGCCAGAGTGGAGCTCCGAGTATCCTACTTTAATCCTTGGCCATCCCTACATCCTATACAAAGAAACATAGGGAAAACACATCCCAGAGGACCCAGATACAACATCCTTGTGGCTGTGTGGCTATTGTGGAGGTCCGGCCTGTGAACAGCAGGAAAAAGCCTGGTCCCCCACACCTGAAGCGGCCGCCATCTTCCCGGCCTGTGTTCTTTTAAAAGTCACCATCCGGACTCACCCAGCGAGGTAAGGGGCTTTCCTCACCCTCCAGCTTGCCCCCTCTGTGTGCCTGGTGTGGCCCGCTGGTCCGCAGGGCCGCGAAAAACGTCCGGAACGGCCGCGGCCTAGTCGAGCCTGCCGAGCACCGGACTTTCCTAAGCGGCCGGCCGGCGGAGGAGCGCCGCGGCGGGCCTCGTTTTTGGGGGAAAGATCGCCACTGCAGTGTGGGAGACTCCCTCCATCCCCCGACCTACCTCCCAGTGTGGTGTGTGGGGCCGAAAACACCCGGAGCGGCCGCGGCCTAGTGCGGCCTAGTCAGACCTGTTACCCACCGGACTTTCCTGAGCAGCCGGCCGGCAGAGAAGCACCGGTACGGGAGCGGACACTGCCAATAGAGGGGGAGACTCCCCACATCCTCCAGCCTATCTGTGGGTGTGCACTGGGTACTAAGTGGGGCCGCAATTACCCCCGCCGCGGCCTAGTGCAGCCTGTAGACCACAACACCTTGGGAGCACCTCGGCTGGTGCCAACTAAAGAACAGGGTAGCCATTGCCCTCCTGGTCCTCCACCTTCCCTGTATATACTACTGAGTCATCAGGGTGGGCTGCTGTGTGGGCAGGCTGAAGACCTCTGGAGACCAGCAACCTTCTCATGCTCCACTTTCATTTGGCTCCCTGGGCCTTTCCTGCATATTACTTCCAGCTGACCTACTTACTAAAAAGGCCGCTGTCCGCGGATAGACGGAGGACTGCGGACGTCTGCTGCCTATTCTTCCTTCATGGGCCCTAAGCACCGGCCCAAGGGCTCGTCCACGCCGGGCTGCTCGACCCCTGCACCGGCTGCTCAACCTGATCCCTCTCTTATAGGGAAGCTGCAGAACCTGCTGGCGGAACTCGCCATGGAGCCTGAGGCTTCTCCGAGTGCGGCTCAGTCTACCCCACCCTCCCAGGACAGCACTGCAGTGATCCTGGCCGCCATTGAACAAAGTAAGACCTCTATGCTGGTGAGGATAGACCGCCTCGCTGAAGAATGTAATCTCATTAGAAACGACCTGGATAAAATCAGAGGTAGGCTGACTGAATCAGAATCTAGAATCTCTGCCACTGAAGATCTTACAGCTGCCCACACCAATACTATAGCGGACTTGCAACGCACAGTACAACTGCTTGTCGCTAAATCTGACGACGCGGAAAATAGAGCAAGACGCAACAATGTCCGTGTCTTAGGTCTCCCGGAGGGGGAGGAGGGTGACCGACCGGCAGAGTTTGCGGAAGAATTCTTCAAAAACTTGCTGGGCCTCGCAGATATCTCCCCGACCTATGTCGTCGAGCGTGCCCACCGGGTACCCACGGGACGCAGTATTCCTGGTGCAAATCCCCGCCCCTTTCTGGTCCGCTTTCTCAATTTCAGGGACCGGGACAGGATCCTCTCCGCAGCTCGCAAGCTTCCCTCGCTTCCATACGGCAATTCCTCAATCCTTCTGTTTCCCGATTTCTCGGCCGATCTACAGCGCAAGAGGAAGTCCTTTAATGATGTCCGCAAGCGACTGCGTGAAAAAGATATAAAATACAGTATGCTGTATCCCAGCCGTCTCCGGGTCCCTCACAACGGCTCAGTCAGGTTCTTTGACTCTCCGGCCGATGCAAACGACTGGCTGAACAACCTACGGTGATTGCAAGTTGTTATCCCCATCACAAGTCATTATCTAAGATTCACCACGAGGATTTCATTTTCCCTCCGGATCCATGTCAGGGCGGAAATTTTTTCCATGCATTAGTTTCTGCTGTTTGTGTGGCTTGGAAGTGAGTGTGGCTCCCGCCCCACTCCCTAGCTTGACAGCAATCCCAACTTCGCTGGTCTGTTGGATGGGTGGGGCCCGAAAATTGCCTCGTAATCACGTCGAGTGGGCCTAGTAGAGTAATGGGGGGGAAGGGGATCAGCACCCCAAGTTTTCATTTTCACGCCAATGAACTTCAGCAGAAGCATGAAAGTGAAAAAAAAACTTCAACTACTTTTAGTATTAGATTTAACTCTAAAAGATTTAAGTTAGTTTTGGCCACTATCAACTGCCATTATATATGTTCAATGTTAAAATTTTCTCTTTCTAGGTATTCCATTCCATTGACTGGAGTCCTGATATTACTAATTTTTTCTATTTTTGTTGTGTATCCTACTGACATCATATGTAAATGTCTAATCTAATAGTAGCCTGCACATTGTCACAGTGATAGTTACCATGCCTATGCAGCAGACTTCCAAAGTTCGATTGTGTACTGCGCATGGTGTTGACGCATGGCTACCAATAAGACAACACTGAGTAACTATACACACAGTTAATTTAGGACCGGGGATAGTGCACCGAAACTGAAATGCAACCTTATGAATGACTGAAACGGTATCAACTAGCCAAAGCGTTGGTGTGGCTTTACAGCAGTTTGACATCATAAAGGCATATGTATTGATGTCCGAGTGCGATACCCTCATGGTTCATGTACGCAAGATCAGCACTTGGTCGTCTGAGCACAGGGTGAAGTGAGATGAAGAAAAGAGCAGCCTAACCATTGTCATTTGAAGCAGAATAATACAAACTACCGCATAATGAACCACATCGCCACACACATTCCCATATAGTTCAGGTGCCAGTCTTGCATTTTGTTGATCGTTGGGACAATTTATTTAGAGAGAGACATCTTTTGCGATACATACGCGCCGCTGCGTTTGTATCTTCCTTTAGTATGCTTTAGGCATGAGAGGTATTTCTAATCAGTTGAATTTTGACAGAATAGGCAGTTGAACTAATTTTTTTATTGTTCGGATAGGTTACTAAACAAAAAATACACTTGTTCATATATTATAGCTTTCATTGCAGCCTTTAAACCAATTGGAATTCTTCACCTAAGTCTTATCTCTGTTTGTATTCTTCTGAGGCTGTGGTACATTACTTTTACTTCAATGTGGCACAAGACTCATTCAAAATGGAGGACGCGCCTCAATAATGCTTATTAGTGAAGCTTGATCATATATCATCATGCACAGGTCCAAAAAACCTTTCCACAGTCTCTACGGTTTGCAGCTTAATGCTTTCCGCTACAGCTATGATAGTTTGTATAAGTCAGCACCCTTCATTCCACAGATCCGCCTGGTTAAATCAAAGGTGACCACCTGGAGCGCAATTACCTGGATTTGGGCTTTTTAAATAATGTAGATGGACGATGCACGCACTGCATGTAAAACAGAACAGATCACCTATCACTCCAAAACCTTTTGAATGAAGAGGGCCATTTAGCGAATTCAACTGTGCCTGGCGTGGAGGGAGCTCGTAATTGCCGGGGAGGTGACAGCTCTGTGTCACGGACCACCTGCGGTTTAACTAGGGCACTCTGATCAATCCAATTCAGCCCAAGATAGGGCAGATCCTTTGCGATTTGCCAAACGGGGTGTCAGCCAGTGAACTTGTGGGTTTTCTGCGAGGTTATGTGGAAACTCATAATCTGGGACTTCGAAGGCACACGTAGTAATACGAAGTCTATGCTCAAGGGAACCACTGCCTGCAATGCAAATCGTTAAGCAGCCCAAAACTGAAAACAATTCTGCATTAAAGTAGTAACTTACCTTTATAAGCGTCTTCCATTAAGTCTGTCCTGCGAGTGTTTTTGTCACAGCCTTGAGGAGCGGGCATGACAGGAGCAGGCTTTTTCTGACCCGCAGCTTGCTTCCACTACAGCCAATGGCTGTCAGCAAAACGTGCTTTGGCTGACTTGGTGGCCATACCTGACTTGATACTGGGTCAGCGGCTTGCATCTGAACTAAAAAGAGAACTCAGCAATTCAGAGGCGATTCGGCACATGAGCCCGGGCATGGTTGGACACCTTGGACTATAGTAACAGTAGGAATTATCCTACACATTTAATGAATTCGACCCCTAACAAAATCTCTCTCACGCATCACTTTGCTGGCCAAGCGGCAAGTGTGAGGGAGTTGCCTGCATGCATCAACAACTACCGGGGATCTTATTCGGCGTGACAAAGATTTTTCCCCCTTGAAGATCGAAGAGCTTTGTTCGTGCTGTGTATACCGATACCGCAACAAATGGTCCCAAAATGGGAAGCCCACGAATATAGCGACGCTTGCGAAAAACGAATTTTGCGCGAAAAAACCGAAGCGCGAATGACATACACTGTTCGGCTCAGCTCGTAGTTCCTTCCCTCATTCGCTCCGGAAACAGCAGGCGTCGTACTGCTGACGGGCGACGTCGCTCAGCCTTGTTCCGTGAGTTTGTACAATTTTTGCGCCAGCTCGACTTTTTCCGACCGCACCGACAAAGATCGTCTGGTCTGCGGAATTTAATCCCGACGATTTAAATACGCTGATGTTTACACGAACTGGGCATCGCCTGCAATGACGCTGGGCACTGCAGACGTGGGCAGCCTGAATGAGGGCAAGGCGTCATGCAGCTGGCCTTCATGATCGCACTTGTAGTTTTTTTTGATTTGTCAAATTCGCATCTAAATTTTTTTATTAAGTCCCCATTAAACTTGGTGGTGTTCCCGAAACCTTTATGTAGCTGTAGAGGAATGCAGTGCCATGTCCACCTTGTTGGGCTGGGTTTGAGTACATTGCCTGCCCAGTTCAACATGCACAAGCTTTAGAGACCTTAATGGGATCATGACAGAGAAAGCCAATTAGGAGAACGCCACATCAATTTAAGATATGACCGATTTAGGCCATTTTTTCAAATAGAACGTGTACCGGAATCCTTAATTGGTGTGTCGTGAGTGAACTTAATAAACTGGATAAATTCAGTTCTTCTCAAGACTTCTCATTAAAGACGAAATTCTCTTTAGCCACTTGTCATGGAGTCTAAAGCCTATTTAGGATAAAGTCATTTCACTGTAATCAAATGAAACCAGAGTCAATTGACAAATAATACGCTGAATCTGGACGAACCTGGAACGATCTGAACCTGACCAGAAAGGAGGATCCTGCTTATTTACAACTCCACATGCCTTCTTCGACCTCTCACACATCGCAGGAAGCTTGTCACTCGCAGCAAAAGTACATTAAAATGCCTTGTTTCTAAGCTTGAATTGTAAGTTGGTGCAATAACAAGATTTGCCGTACTGCGGCCCTGAGGGTTAAGACGTTTGCATACAGAATGCTCTCTTAAGGATATTCATAGGTTTCATTTCAATGTAGCACATTGGATTTTTTAATCTCATCCAACTGAAAAAAATTTCAGGTAAAAGTTTTTGGCTTATTACTGAAGTGTCCATTATGTCCGGGATTCAAGTGGAACTTTACCTACTGTAAAAAATTATGCTTTAGCAGCTGGGTCATGGGTTGTGGACAAAATCTACTTTTGACTCAGCCAATCAGAGAAGCATTTTTCCATGCTAGATTTGGTTGATGAATTCAATATTACCGCCATTGGATAACCACCCGGTGTATGGCCACTAGAGGGATGCAATATAAATCAACTTACAGGGCATTTGAGGGCTATGAAGTTAAAGTGAAAACTATGTTTACAAATTATTTAATAAATCTACATTAGAGTGCATAAATAATTTACACATGTGATCTTTAAATAGTCAATTGAGACTCTACTCAGAGCAAACTATCTAAGCCTTATCCCAATGATAAGGATTAATTCCTAATGTCTAGAAATAAACCTAGAAACAGTGGTGAGATTCCCTGCATAGACCGTATACATGAAATATGTGGAGTATCTCATTTAAATAATATCAGAATGTGAAATTAGCAATAAAAATTCATTTGGTTACTGCGACCCGTCAACTTACAACAAACTGTACCAGCTTTTGTAACGTTCTCAAGGTGATGAGACCTGAAAAGTGATCACTCCAATACAGGACCATTTAATAAATATATATATTTTGTATTTACTAATTGAATTTTAGTAGATAATAAAAAAAGTTCAATTGATGTCATAAATCCAGTGATCTATCAAATAAATTAATATAGATAAAAAGTGAAATGGAATAACTGGAGCACAATAAACGCGAATTAGGAACTTCGGTCTAAAGTCCATATGAAATGCCTGTCAAATTCAGTAACAAGCAATTGCAGGACACTCATTAGTACAATTCGTGGTGTGGTAAGTTCTAATTTGACATCCTCATTATACGCACTTACCTGCACGTGGTTCGTGAGGGATAGACCCTTTGCGACACCAGGAAATAATTTAAGAACCTAGTATTCACCATACAGGACCTTCTCGCAACTCAGTAACTTACAACTGCACCAGCGCGGAATAAGCCTTGGGTCATCCTATCATCATCGCTCCTAGGACTCACCTAATTCTGTGGTTTAGAGATGTGTGAAGAAAGACGAGTGTATGCTTTAAATTCATTCTTTATGAATTTCCTAAACAAGAACCCTAGCAATTACTGGCGTTACAAAAGTTAAATAACAATAGCATTGGTTAGATGTAAAATCTAGTGTGCTGGTTTTATATTTCGTATGGTTTTTGTTTTGCGAGTTCCTGTGTTGTTGCTGGTGCTTGCTCCTGGGTATCCTAGGACCGATTTGTGAACTGAACGTTCAATAAAACCAATTTAAAAAAAAAGAAAAAAAATGCCCAAACGGGTAGGCGTAGGTCAACAGGAAAATGACATATATTATACATTGTAGAATGAGGGCAATATCCAATCAGGGGCTGGGGTCTTATACACGGTAGACGGACCCAGATCACTAGAGTCTAATTAACTAACATTGTGAAAAAATCCAACGGTAGAAGCGCCAGGTTTACATTACAACTATAATGCACTATCATGTATGCTGGAACATTTTTAAACATATACAATGGTCCACGACAGTTATCAGCGATCAATGTCGAAACTTATAATCTGGATAAAATTCATTCTGCTACAGCATTCTTTCATTGTAGCAAGACAATCTCACGTCAAATTAGATAGAATTTGCCTTTTGAAATAGTTTGGTAACAATGAAACGAATTCACATAATGTCTGTGAAGTTGAACGTTACCCTGACATCCGACCTGACAGGAAACACGTGTCTTGGTTTCACACATACAAGCCTATAGAACGCTACTCACATTGTAGAGACTGTCAACTTCGCACCGAGACATTACAATCTGTTAAGATTAAATTGTGCAGAAACAGCTTCGCATGAATATCAATCGGTGCATATTATCATTTAATAAACAGAATCTTTATTGGGATTATTTTTAGAATATCAAATTAGACTTCGCATTCTACTAATTTTAAATTATCATATTCAAGAACCAGACGTCTCGGCACGAACCGGGAAAACACTGTGGTATGCTGCATGTAGCCTCAGCTACATAGAGTTTATACCACACATCCAGCAGCCTCACATGTTAGTGAGGGACATCATTTGTGGTAGTTAAACCAGCTGCGATGTTAACGTAAGCAGAACTTTAACAGTAAACATAACCATACATCAGGCTAGGTAATTAACATTAATTTACATCAATCCATAAATCTAATTATACCAAACGAATAGCTATGCAAGTCCCGTTAATGTGACGTGAAAGTTTTAAAGTGCTCGCGCTCATAATCTTCAACGACAAGACAGGTGCCCCACATGGATGTACACTCAACCCGGATGTGGACCACCTATCTCTAGTGTGGTCACGTGCGCTTAATGGGGAATCCACCCCTGGGTGATGTCTTTGGTGGTAGCCTTCGCAAAGGGTTAATCACTGGACCTCCTACTTCTAGTGTGGTCTCTTGCACTTATTAGGAGATCCACCCCTGGATATAATCCTTGTTTAGCAGGCACCTCACTGGGTTCCCAGATGAAGTCACGAGACGTGACATAACGCAGATGAAGTCACGAGACATGATGCAACGCAGATGAAGTCAGGAGATGTGACATAATGCATAGGGAGTGGCTTGAATCAGATGCACACCGGAAGTGACAAAAGGAGGCGCTGAGAACGCAGAGTTCACGGTTTCTTGCTTATTTTTAACCAGTTTTAATGTAAGAGTCCATCCGTTTTAAATTTAATAAACGCACCTATTATTTAACATACTTCACTATTGTAGGCACCCTCTTTTCTTCCCTTTCCCTTACCTATTGTGGCGCCCACTGGAGCCTATAAGGACGGTGTAGTGAAGAACCTAGGTAGTTGGAGAAGTACCTTCTGGCCCCAATACTAGGACATACAAACAGGAAGAAGTCCCAATAGGATGGTGTGGAAAGTTCAATCGCTTAGTGATGCGCTTTTTCTTCATTTATGGAGGTAAGAGTCCTGTGAGGCTATTTCTTGAAGAGACCACTCGTGGAATTACCTTTTATGGACATTACATACATCTTTACATTATTTTTGTCTAGGAGTACATTTTTACACGTTTTAAGTCTGCATTTAGGACGTTACCCATTGCTTGGGTCTGGAGATCCCTCATACATCATTTGTTTACCACCCCCCATTTAGGACTTCCGCAAAATTATTTTTCCATTCAAGATTTGTTTACCATTTATATGGACACTAGTGTTATCAATTTTTGATTTTACACAGATATTTTGATGGACATTATTTTAGCTCACTTTTAGGGGGAGCCTTATGCGATTTCACGTACCCTTTACGGCACTTTATTTAGTTCGTTATTTATTGCACATAGTGTTTTGTGATTTTATATATCCTTTATTGCACTTTATCTAGCTCATTATTTATTGCACTTAGCATTTTAAGTGATTCTTATATCACTGTGCGAAACCACTTTATAAATGTTTGACCTCACTGGGTTAATTTGTGGGCGAAAAAAAAACAGTGGAGGGATACCACATAGAGTAAAACCGTAAAATTTATTTAAAGATAAGTATAAAACAAAAAGGTAAATTCACTCACATTTTAAAAAGGTGCCTAAAACTTGGCATACAGCAAATACTGCAATTCGCGGCTCAGTGGGAGTGGCTCATAGCTCCTGCTATTGCTATTGTCTTGATGATATGAAACTGCCTTTTTCTAACCAAAATAAAAAAAAAATATATATATATATATATATATATATATATATATATATATATATATATATATATATATATATATATATATATATATAAAAACATTTTTAAATTTGGTTTATTATCTTGTGTTCAGATAAGTTGAGTGCAACATCCCTCTTCTTTATCATAATTTTAAAATTTTCACTGAGTGCAAAGTTGCATGCCATTTATAATAAAGAGAATCTGTTGCCTGAAGGGGAAAATTACGTTTGCTTTAAACAGCAATTGAAAAAAAAAAAAAATAAAAAAAAACACACAAAACACTTTTGCCCTCCTTATCAAAAATATTAAATGAATGCAAAGATGCAGAAAGGTCAGCAAAGATGGCCTTTATTTTCTGTGGCTAAGGCAGAAGCATCCCAATGTGTCAACACTGCTCCGATAGTGAAGTCTGCATCTGAGGTCTGAACACCTCTATTTTATTTTGATGAGAAGTACTAAGGGGTGCTTTACAAGGTTTTACCCATTTAGCTTGCTAAAGACATTCCACTGAAACGACTCAACAGGTTGATTAGTATTTGCCTAAAAACTGTAAAATGAAGTGTGAAATTCCATCCATGCAATTATTAAATGGCTCATTAGGATTTCATTTAAAGAAAGGCTCAATAAACTTTAATGGCTGACGGCAAATTCCCTAAATTTGTGTCCATAAACACTTTCCTGCTACAATCACTGAAGATAATGAATTTAGGACAAAATAGACTGCACTTTACACATTTACAGGAAATGTCAAAACACAGTCAACCCCTATAAAGCAGAACAGGGCAGCTGCCACCCACATCCCATGACACGGCTATACAAAACCAGGGCCTCAGCAAAGACAATTCGTCCTTTTCAACGCTGATAGTATTTTGCTGATAAGCCACAAACACAAAAATTAAAATACAATGGCAAATCTCTTAGAAAACACAATCAAGTGGCAATTACAAGGAAGAAATCCTAAATATATTGACACTTTTATCCTCTGAAAGGAAGGTCACCCAATGCTTTGTTGACACATGAAAGCTGGGAATCTGGGAATCAGAAGGAACGTTTCTCACATAATGTATACTATGGTATGTTCAACATCACACCTTGGTGTCAGTGTTCTCAGATTATTTAACAGATTAGCACTGGATAAAAGCCAGGGATTATCGGTGTTAAATTCTTAAGCAAAAATAACAAATATGATCAACAAGTCAAAAGAAAAACGGCTGCAGTGGCAAGAACCTTTAGTTGATCGAAATAATGAATAGGTTAAAAAAATAATAAATCCATAGACATGAAAGAGCAGTCACTGCTGTTGGCCACACCAGACATCAAGCTCATGGCCGCCCACCCTGCAAGCCACCTGCCCTTGAGTATATCTACAGTCAAACATTTTGTTTTCGTTTTGTTTAAAACACTATTTTTTTTCCAGGTTTGTTCGCCATCTGTATCCCATTGGGGTAAAATAGAACAGAAAGCAAGAATAAATCTGTACAATAAATACGTACAAAGTGTAGAGAAATCCCCTTATGAAAAGATTTTTTTTAGGCCCCTTTCACACTTATACGACTTGTCCCACGATTTGGACTGCAAAGTAGCATGACAAGTCGCCCCCCATGATTTCCAATGACAGCCATTAATATTAGTACGACTTCAAGTCGTTCCGACTTTAAAGTAGTCCCTGCACTACTTTGGTACGATTTTGATGCCACTTACACAGGCATTCCTTGAAGTCGTGACAAAATCTCGTCAAAATCGCGACAAAATTGCTGTAAAAAAAAAAGTGTCCCAGAACAAAAGCAGTGGTCCCCACGACAGAAAAGAGACTAAGGCCTCATTTACACAAGGCGGATCCGCTGCCACGGAGTCCGCCAGCTCAGCGGGAGGTCTCTCCATTGATCTCTGCTGAGCCGTCGGATGACAGGTCCCTCTCAACTCACTGAACGGGGAGGGGCTTGTCGAGCGCCGCTGGTTGCTATGGAGAGATTGGACAAAAACGAACAGCATGTCCGTTTTCATCAGATCTCACCCGATCCGTTCCGCCAGGGACGGATCCGAATGTAGGGCCATCCGTCTGATTTTAGCGGATCGGATGTCAGCGGACATGTCGCCGCTGACATCCGTCGCTCCATAGACTAACATGGAGCACCCGTTCAGGTCCGCCGACAAAACTGACAGGCAGACCTGAACAATCCGTTCGTGTGAAAGGGGCCTTAACCAGTTTTGTTTCTTCTACATTACAGAGAATCTGTTGAGAAAGTGTGAAATTTCACTATTTGGTTTTGTAATGGCTACAGCTGGCAGAGGGAATTTTGTTGGGCATCACAAAGTTTTCCTGATAACGATTATATGCAAGCATATGATTCACATTGCCATCACCAAAAGCAAACTAAAAATACAGTTCTGAGATGAGCTGGTCCACATTTACATAAAAGCTGGAGAACTATAGGCCATCACCATCTAAAATGAGAATGATTGAGCATGGCTGTGTTCATTTGATAATATCGTTATGATTGAGAATGGTCGTGTTCATCTGATAATATCATTATGATGGAACATGATTGTGTTGATCTGATAACATCTCTGTCATCTGAAGATAGCTCACAAGAAATTAGTTGACTGACAAATCAACAGTAAAAAGGCTCCAAATGAAAACTCGACTCTCAATAAAGCCACAAATTAATAGGGCAGCTAAGTAGCCTCAGACTTGTAATGCACTTTAAAGATTAGTGGAATCAATAGAGCAGACTTGACATGCCCTGGGGAGCCACAACAAATATGGCTTGTTTGTATCTATAGAAAAACCAAGGTTAAATTGACTTCTAAATTGAATCAAACACTAAATCTTGGCGTTACTTGTAATGCGTTCTACATTTTTTAAAGCAGCATTTACCTATTAAAGACAATTCTCTAAATACTCGGTTATGTGACATGCCAACACCAACCACTCTCAATGGCTCACTTATCCTCAAAACTAAAATCAATAAACAGAAATAAATTAATAGACAGCTATAACAATTTATAAAAAGGTAGCATTCTGGCACAATCACTTGCATGTAAATAACCTTCACACATTCTTCTTTTGCAGAAAATCTAATCAATTACATACCAGTTAGCAGGTTATGGCAATTATTTTGTTTGGTAATATTATTAAAGTGTATGTCTAAGCCAAAAAAAACACAACAAAAAACACAAGCCAAAATGTACTCAGTACATCTCTACAATACATACCAATTCCCCCTAACCAATGCTGCAAGTACAGAAAAATACCCATTAAAACTGCCATAAATCCAGTGTGTGCTTCCAATTTCCTGTTTGAGCTGACAACACATTGGCCCTGTTGTACTGATATACCAAGCAATGTGTTCAGCACTGCCCAGCTCTCCCTCTCCGCCTTGCCATAACATAAGGGGGAGGTGTTTAGTAGTCCACATGGGGGAATTTGGCATGGTTGAGAACACTGAATGAATGAATGACTTGTATAGCGCTACCTATGTGAACTGAATCGCCTCAGGGCGCTTTTTGCCACTGGTGTCCTTGCGTGGTCCTTGCCCTGTGGGGTCCCGACACGCTTACAAACACATACACATACAACAAACACATATTTGGCCAATTTTATCGACAGGATCTAATTAACCTACCAGCATGTCTTTGGAGAGTGGGAGGAAACCGGAGTACCCGGAGGAAACCCACGCAGGCACAGGGAGAACATGCAAACTCCAGGCAGAAGGTGTCGTGGTCAGGATTTGAACCATCGACCCTATTGCTGCTAGGTGAAAGTGCTAACCACTACACCACTGTGCTGCTTAAAACCTCAGTACAGAAGAGAGGCAGATGACAAAAGCTCACTACCAGGATCAACAAGTATTTTTCTCTGCTTGCACGGTTTATAAAGGATAAAAATATGAAGACTGTGCATGCACTGGATAGATGAACTGAATAGTTTTCTTTTTTCATTTTTCCCAAGATGTACACATGCATGAACATGCATGAAGCACATTGTGGATTATGAGAGTTGAACTTCAAGAAAATAGTGCACAGTTTAAATATATACAGTATAGTGATGAGATATACCCTACCTAACAAAGGATTAAAGCGGATTTTCAGAAATGTTTTCAATGTTCCATCTATTAAATCTTCTGCCCTTGTTGTTTTAACTTTGGAGAGTAAAACATTTTTTTTCTGCCAGTAAATACCTTATACAGCCCACTTCCTGTTTCTTGTCTGGTCATTAGCCTAGGCTTATGACATCATGCACAGCTCTCTCACTCTAGTGAGTGTTTGCCAGGAAGAGAGGGGGGGATGAGTCATAAGAGGGCCAATGAAAGCTGCAGAGCTGAAGATGTGCTTCTGTGTGTCTGTGTAAATCCAGGAAGTGAACAGGCAGCAGCTTCAGCTGTCCACAGTTAAAATGGCTGCAGCCAGACTCAGTGGAGGGAGATTTCTGCAGCATATTTGGCAAGTACAGAATCACAGTATATATAAAATAACATGCAAAGTGGTTGGAGGGAAGCCTCAGAATGGCAAAGATGTTTTTATTACAAATTATGTGAGCAGACTGCAGTTCCTCGACTTGTAATTCTGTTCAATCAATCCTGTGATCCAAACATACCCGCCAGATAGCACAGCCAAGTTCTAAACCTCCCCGAGGACTACAATGCAATTTAGAAATACTGTCTGGTCCAGGACCCACCCATCCCATGACTGGAAAAAAAAAAATCAAGGACCAACAGCATGCTCTTGAGGTCATCCCAGTGACTTCCCTCCTGTAGACACTATTCCATTCCGCATTAGAATTCTGGTTCTCCCTCTCCCAGTCTGTTGTGAAGAAGATTGCAGGAAGATGATATTCAGACAGATTAAACTATGGATTGCTAGATGCATGTAAAAATAAATCCTACATACGCTTGTAATTCTTTTGGGACTTACATAAGTCGCATACCTGGAAGAAAAAAACTGGGGCTGGAAAGTGATGTAAAATGTACGCATGAGGTCCATTTAAGTCAGGGGGTCTCAAACTGGTGGCCCTCCAGCTGTTGCAGAACTACAATTCCTATGAGGCATTGCAAAGCTGAGGGTTACAAGCATGACTCCCATAGACAGAGGCATGATGGGATTTGTAGTTCCGCAACAGCTGGAGGGCCGCCAGTTTGAGACCCCTGATTTAAGTAAATGAGAGACTGGATACAGAAAAGAATAAACTGAAGCTTCCTGAAGTCAAGCATTGTCCAGTTTGTCACTCCTCACCTCTATGATTAATGGTTCCATCAATTTGTTAATCATATTGCCTATAACATATTGGTGGCACCACAGGTCCTTTTCTGGATACCAGTGTGAGGTTTAATAAAGCTCAAGTTTAATCTGCTTATAGTTTGCCTTCCATGGTTCTCCCTTTCCCTCTCCATTAACATGATGAGATTTTTCTCATTTTCATTACATACCTTATTTTAGACCCTGTAATGGTCATCACAGGGCCTCCATTATTCTATATGCTATGCAGGAACATCATGGCTGATTAAAACGGCTGTACGTAGCTTCCTGAAAACAGCAGATGGTCCCAGGTAACGTCTAGATGTGATGCTGAGCCCCAATGATTGAAAGAAATAAAAAAACAACTAATGCCGGCCATAGATGGAGCAAATTTCTGTCCTGCAACCATGGGTTGCAGGACAGAAATTAGATAGATTCCCCAATCAACACAATGTTGGTGCGGGAATCCCTCCTGCCAAGCTATTGTCTTTTCCCGGCAGGAGGGGCGGGGAAGCCTTCCCCGCTGGAAGAAAACAGTGATTATTGCTAGTGGCTATAGTAGCCGCTAGCGATAATCTTATGTAAAATCCGGCAGGCTGGTTGTACCCAAGTTGATAGATCAATCAACTTGGGTACATTCAGCCTGCCATACATGGCTCGAATGCTCAGCTGGTCCCTGCTGAACCGGCTGAGATTCAAATAATCTATGGCCGACCTAATAAAAGGGGCTGGTCAGGAAGAGTTGAGCTGGGAAGGAAAAGACTACATGGTGCTGGACTTCTTCCAGCCAGGAAATGAGGTGGGCTTTATCAGACTTGCTGCAGCTTCTAATGCACACGATGAGAAACTCGCTGTGTACCTCCCTTACAGGTCTCAGTAGTGAGGTAAAGATCGACGGGAGTACTGTGAGGGACCAAGGAGATTAATGATTCCAGAAGTGTTCATTTCCAAGTGGGCCTCAACCAGTGAAAGGTGCAGAGTCTGACAGTGGGAAAGAATGTATTGCTCATTTTCCTGGTATATTTTTTCGATTTGAATGCCTAATGACAGGGTCATTTTAATAGTTGATATGCACAAGAACCACTGTGCAATTTTCAAAGTGCCCAGAGTTGCACTGAATAGGTAAAAACAAACGTCAGTGATAGAGGTTTGCACTTGAATAAAGTTGTTGCTTTTATACACCAGGCCCATGCTACCAAAATAAGATCTTAGCACTCAGTGGTTTTGCTAGATGAAACTAAGGCAGGTATTGGGCATACTGAGGTTGATTTACTAAATCTGGGAGAGTGCCCCTATGTTTCAGAGGGTGCGCACATATAGGATCCATGGTCCACATATGGTGGGAATGTCTAAGAGCTAAGAGGATTCTGGGATAGAATCTTTACGATAATCAGAAAGACCCCTGGTCTGTCCATTCTTAAGTCCCTTCACATAGCATTGCTGAACTTTCCAATCGAAAGGACCACTAAAAGTAAGAGGAGCCTCATTCACTTCACCTGACGATAGCAAAAGCATGGAAAAAGACCACCGTTTCAAGTACCCAGGCCAAACAAAAAAGATCATGGCCCATGGCCCAGGAAAAGATGGTCAGATGGTCAGTATCCTCCAAGACACAGTTGAAAAATTTAAGGCCACCTGGGAACCGTGGGCTGACTACATGAACGTATCCCTAACACCTTCGTAGGACCTGATCAAAATTTGTTAAGAGTAGAATTACGGCAGGACATCTTAGTCTTCTCTTTTTTCCATCATCCTCTCCACCTGATCTATTCCTACCCTTTCCCTTTTCCACCCTTCTTTTCTCCTCTTTCCATCCTTTTCTTACTTTCACCACATATAGCGGGCTACCAAGTTCAGAAGGTAACATCCCCCCAGTTCTAGTTAAAAAAAACACACATAACAGAGCCCACCTTGGTGCGGAACAAGACAGTAATCCGATGCACAAGGGGCGAGAGCGTAATGAACGGAACACTGTTCCATAGGGTATGTCTAGACTTAACATCCCAGCTGGAAGTCTACGGAACACATACTTCAAATGGACATAAAATCCCTTATAAGGATAACGATGATGTATCGTTAAGTGATTGAAATATCCTAACTAGTAACATGCTTTACCGCCTACACGATGTACGAATGTTTCTAACCCACGGTAATCTGTATGCTCTGTAATCACACTGTGGCAACCTTCGCATTTTTCTGCCTTCATTATGTTTTTCTTTGTTTCTCTTTTTAAAAAAAATCTCAATTAAAAACGATTGAAAAAAAAAAAAGTGCAAAATCTGGTGCAGCTGTGCATGGTAGCCAATCAGCTTCTAACTTCAGCTTGTTCACTTAAGCTTTGACAATAAAAACTGGAAGCCAATTGGTTTCTCTGCAAAGCTGCACCAGATATTGCACTCTCCAGTTTTTGTAAATCAACCTCGTTTTACCGCATTTGCGTCTATAAGCGTTTGTAAAGATAACATCATATAGACCCTCCCCAAGCTCAGAAAGCATGTATTATTAACTATTTATGCCATTTTGATCAGAGTGAGCAGCAGCAGAGAGAGCAGTTGTACACTTGCATTTGCCTCTCTTTCTGTGTTTTTTTTGGGGGAAATGGATCCCATATTGAATATATGTCAGGAAATGCTCCTGATGTTGCTCCTGATGAGGCAGCAACGTCGTCACAAATTGCGTGAGAGGTCCAAAGTCAGAGCTCGTCGATATTAAACCCATCCGTTGATGGAACAGCGAATGTCCTTTGGATATTTTACAAACATGTATGTACAGCTGCGTACCTACCCCGACAAGTTTTTTAATTTTCCCCGTATGTCCATTGTCACATTTGATCTGCTCTTAGGAAAAGTACGACCCGGTCTGACATGCATGGACACCAATATGAGAAAGTCACTGATTAGATTAGAAATTGGATGAAGGGTTGGGGCAAAGAAGTGGAGGCATTCCTCATTGTCTAAGCTACCTAAAAAAACTAGAGTTTTTTTTATGGCATTGCATCAGTGAGTATATATGCTCTATGAACTATCTAAAGTAATTACGACATTTTAAACCAATTTTTTTATTTATTTTTATGGTTTACCATATTTCTGAGTTTTCTGGTCCAAAAAATTGGGTTCCTTTAAAAACGCCAATGCGGCTAAACGCGGGTGCCGTGTTTAGCCGCGTTTTGCATCTGAAACGTGGAGAAGCAAAGAGTCTGAACCCATTTTTTCGCTTCTGGAAAAACGAGGTTAAACGCAACTGCCTAAAAACGGGAAAAAACGAGACTGTGTACATGGACACATAGGATAACATTGCATGCGTTCAGGGTCACTTGCTCCTTTCAGTTAAGGCCCCATGCACACGAGACGCTGTTAAACGCGCGTTCAGAGGCAGTTGAAAAAAGTATCCAACTGCCTCTGAACGCGCGTTTAACAGCGTCTCGTGTGCATGGGGCCTTAACTGAAAGGAGCAAGTGATGAGCAGTCCATTAGGACGTACCCATAGACAGTCTCACTTATCTTTCAATTGATGTAGGAAAGGTTGTATGTAGAACCAAAAGCCAGAATCAGATTAAAAATCACAGGAAAATTACAGAAGAGAAGCCTGGATCTAGCTAGTGAGTTTTAGACAAATATAATAGTTATTGGCTTAGACAGATTAATCAAAAAGTGTATACTGTTTAATTGAAAGCCTATAACCATTAATTAAAAATTGCAAAGATGGAAATTGAACAAAGTTTTACAGGAAAATATCAAATACGTGTAATGAATAGTTTCCACTATCCTGGGGATTGCTCTATTGTAGAACATCACAGCAGAATTTAAGCCATCGCGTCACTGTTGCGATCATGTCACTGAACACTTTTCCACAATAAAAAAAAAAAAAAAAAAAAAATCACAAATCGTAAAGCTATGATCTTCATTCTCACATCCTGTTTCAATGACATCAGCTCAGAAAAAAAGCTAAATGGTCCTAATCGAAGTAAGACAGCTTCCCTGACATTTTACTTCCTGACAGCAATAAACATCAGTGGGCCAAGACAGACCCTAATGAGATTGCTGCAGCAGTGTTTGTACTGCGCTTGAAATGGATTCAGATCAATGCCTTGCAAAGAACTTAAGATCAGTTTTATGGCTTTTCCGCATACCCTGATGAACAGGACATTACTCGTTATTGTTCAGGTTTGCAGCATCTGTTGGAAGTTCACCAACCACAGCCATAACCACATAATGTTCTACTCCTACTACAAACCCATTAAACCAAACACAATGAATTTGCCTCAATGAAAAATGGAAAATCCTAATTGTCTGCTAATCCTGCCACTAAAAACTGTAATTAATCATCAAAGTCGCACGATTTAGAATGCAGCTTTGATCCAACTTTACAGTCTCTGGATCAAAGTTGCATCAAAGGAGTGCTGCAACTTTGAGTCGCATAGATTGGAACAGGTGCATTTAAAATCAATGGGCTGTGACTTGTCATGCGACTTTATGTGCCCAAAGTCACATGACAAGTCGTACTAGTGGAAACGGAGCCTGAAAGATAAAGTAGCCTCCAGTTAAAGTGCTTGTAACCCCAACATTTCATATTCCTTATATGTTCTTGCTGTACCATGTACTTGTATGAAAAAGTATCCTGTTCTCTTTGTATTCCTTCCTTTATGTGAAATCCATGTTGTTCCTGCCAGTCCCTCTGCTTTCCAAATAAAAACTTGAGCACACTAAGCAGGAGAGCACACCACGGTCAGTTCTCTAGCTATGCTGTGAACTCAGCCTGCTCTCCTCCAATGATCAGACTTGTTCTCCCCCACAGAGCCATTCACTGGGAAGCTCAGTGTACTGCTGTTTCTTCTCTTCCAGCGCCTATGCAGCATGCACAGTATTACAGGCATTTTAAAAATGGCACAGGAATGGGGACCCAGACAGAACAGAGGCAGGACAAAAAGATAAATATGAAAAAAGGATATAGGTATGAATGTTTGGCAATTCCCACCCAGTCAGATTTATGTTTGGAACATCTAGATAAATCTTGCTAAAACAGTAAAAAAAAAAATCTTACATTATGGCTTCAACTTCCTTCAAAAAAAATAGCAGTGAACTTCTTGACATGTGACTGCCTAGGTACTTATGCTCTGCAGCCTCATAGCAGTGTGAGACCATCTACAGCACTGCGCCTCTGACTGGAAGACTCATGAGTGTAATTTGGTGATGTTACTACTGAGCTGATGCTCACTATTCTATTATTCTATTTCACTCCAGTGTGAAAGACAGAGGGCTTTCACACTGGAGCGGTGCGCTGGCAGGGCGTCACAAAAAGTCCTGCCAGCAGCTTCTTTGGAGCGGTGAACTCACCGCTCTTCCACCGCTGCTTCCCATTGAACTCAATGGGGCAGCGCTGCGATACCACTGGCAAAACACCGCTCCGGCTGCATTTTGCGGGCGGATTTAACCACTTTGCGGCCGCTAGCGGGGCAGTTTTGAGCCGAATAGAAAATTGCGCCGCTTTACTGCTGACGCCTAGGCACCGGCAGTGTGAAAGGGGCCTAATACATGGAGAGTCAGTGATGGGCAAAAGACCATCTGCACGGAGCCAACAAAAATTATAGTGACAAGACTTTTGCCCTCCACTTCCCTTTTTTGGGCACAGCTTCCAAATCCAGGTCCCCTTTCACAAAAAGCATCATTAAACAGCTATACATGCAGAATAATCAACAGGACATGTGTTTTACATTGCTGTACAGAGCACATGCTTCTAACATTCTCGTCATCTTAACCGCTTGGCTCAGGTGCAGGTCATTTGACATCCTCGAATTGATGTGGTTATACCGGGATGATGCCTGCAGCTGCTGGTATCAAAATTTTAAAGAGGTCCAGTCCTCCAAAAAAAAAAAAAGAGTCAGCAGCTACAAATACTGTAGCTGTTGAATTAATATAAGGATTCATCAATCGGCTTAACGTACAGGGGCCATCATCTTCTCAAAGGGAAGCTGGCAGTTTCCCTCTGTCAGTGGTCCCGCATTCTTCTGGGACCTGCGATGAGTCCCAGAAGGCTGTGGGGGAAGGAGAGGGGGCTGAGCTTCCTCAGAATCTGACCGGAAGAGGGGGAGTGGGTACCTGTCAAAATAAAAACTCCCCCCTCCCAAAAAAAAAAGAAAAAGTGTCAAAAGTAGAGGGAGAGGGGGTAGGAGGAAGGAGAGTGGAAGTTTCTCTTTTGTATGTAGAATGTAGAAGTGATTTCAGTGGCTATACAGCTACTCGATCACTTCTACAGGCAGGCTCTCCTGTTTGATTAGGGAGCCCGGTAACCATGCAACCACTTTGGTCAAATTCCCTAGGAAAAGTGGAAGGAACGGAAGTTCCCTCCCCTCTCATTTCACATCAGAAACTGGAAGAGATGAGGATTTTGTCACTTCTGGTTTCGTTTTTAAGTTTACAAGCCATTACCAGCTTGTATAAGTATCTGATCAAACCAATTTTGGTTTGATCAAACGCTTTGGTGGTGAGAGGGGACATCTGGGGTATAACAGACCCCAGATCTCTCCATAAAGGAGGACTCAACATGCTTCTTGCTATCACATGGGATGTTGTTCAATCCTTGTGATAGCAAAAAAGTTGATACATTTTTTTTTAAAAAATTTAAAAGGGACAGTGTAAAAATAAAAAAGTTTTAACACTTGCTTACAGGGCACTTTTACCCCCTTCCTGCCCAGGCCAATTTTCCGCTTTCAGCACTGTCGCACTTTTAATGACAATTGCGTGGTCATGCAACACTGTACCCAAGGTTTTTATCATTTTTTGCACACAAATAGAGCTTTCTTTTGGTGGTATTTAATCACCACTGCGTTTTTTTTTTTTTTTTTTTTCCTAAACAAAAAAAGACCAAACATTTTGAAAAGAAAAAAGGAAAACAAAACAAAAATAAAAAGTTTTTTCATAGTTTGTTATACAATTTTGCAAACGTAATTTTTCTCCTCGACTGATGTGCGCTGATAAGGCTGCACTGGTGAGCACTGACGAAACTGCACTGATAGGTGGCACTAATGGGCACTGATAGGTGGTACTGGTGGGCACTGATTAGCAGCACTGGTGGGCACAGATTGGGACCGATGTCCCTGTAACAGAAGCCGGTTACCGTCCTATTCTCCTCACACTGGTCGCGAGGAGAAAAAAAAAAAGGCCAATAACCAGCTTCTGTTTACTTCCGTGATAAGCTGTCATTGGCCGACAGCTGATCACGTGGTAAAGGGCCGCTGTGATTGGCCCCTTACCCCGTTTGTGATCATCCGAGTCTGAAAGACCCGACGATCATAGAGGGCGCATGAGCAGCGCGATCATGGGAGGACGTCTATTGATGCCATCCCAGCACTGGAAGCCTACGCAGTAGTGTCTTTCGGCTATAGCGCAGGCGGAAAGTGGTTAAATAAAATAAGCGTCCCTCCCTCGTACACATGCGAACACATACGTAATTCCAAAAAGCACATGTAAATGGTGATCGGACAACACATGAAGGTATCGCTGCTCCTCAGATTGTGTATTTGTGAACTATTGAGATGGTTTAAAGCCATACCGGGGCCTAAAAGGATTGGTGATCAGTAGGAATTTGATAGTCCGGAAAAGTAGATATGAGAGGGATATGTTACAAAGTGCCAATTTTGTGGTTTTCTAATTGCAATTACTATGTCGATACACAAACCATGGTTTAAAATATTTCTGGTGACCTAAATGCCACTTCTGAAATCACTAACAGGAATGCATTGAAAAAGCATGTTGAGTCATCTTTATGGAGAGATCTGGGGTCTGTTACATCCCAGATGTCTCCTCTGACCTCCAAAGCGTCTGATCAAAGCAAAAATCGGTTTGATCAGATACTTATACAAGCTGGTAATGGCTTGTAAACTTAAAAACGAACAAGTAGTTTTTGGACTTTTTAGGCACTATTTGACAGAATGCATTCTCAGTATCAAAAATATTTATTATAAAGAACATAGACAAATTTCATTACAAATACTTTAAAATTGCTACTTTCCACCCATACTGCACACTTCGCTGCTGGCATTAGAGGGGATTGTTTCCAAATGACGGCTTTGCACCAAATTACTCTGGCTAATTCCTGACTGGTAGATCCAAAATTGTAGCGCTAATGTATAAGCTAAGTGTAAATATTCCAACACTCTAAAAACGATATATCTATTGGGGTGATGACTCCTAGTGCTGGTGTTGATTCCAGTAAAACAGAAATACAAATAATATAGTCCATATAGTGATAACAACAAAGTGTAAGTCCTGCTGGTCCACTCAATGAAGACAAGTTGTAATGTATACTTGACTGATGTAAAAATGAGGCGTAGGTACGCTTACCAGAATCGGTGGATGTGACTACCGTACGGCATACACATCAGACCATCGTTAATGCATTATCTTTTTTCAATCTCTATATTATTTTTTTTTAACCATAGATTTTTTATTGAAGGTTGCATCATATGGGAAGCCACCTCGGACTGGAGCTCCAACGATTTCCAGAACTGTATGCTGGATCAGTCAGCGGGATGGATGGGCTCGGCTTGCGATTGTCCAATGTTCCCAAAATGGATGGTAAAGACCGGGGGAGGGAATAAAAAATGGAGACCACTCCAATGGTGCAGGTCAAAAGGTACGATTTATTCACATGTGCATGTGAACATAAAAATGAAATAAAAAATCTCGAGACAAAATATAAAATTCTGGCAATATGAGGGGCATAGGATAGCTGGCCCGACGCGTTTCGACTAAAGTCTTCCACAGGGGCATATCCCCTGTGGAAGACTTTAGTCGAAACGCGTCGGGCCAGCTATCCTATGCCCCTCATATTGCCAGAATTTTATATTTTTCTGAGATTTTTTATTTCATTTTTATTTTCACATGCACATGTGAATAAATCGTTACCTTTTGACCTGCACCATTGGTGTGGTCTCCATTTTTTATTCCCTCCCCCGGTCTTTACCATCCATTTTGGGAACATTGGACAATCGCAAGCCGAGCCCATCCATCCCGCTGACTGATCCAGCATACAGTTCTGGAAATCGTTGGAGCTCCAGTCCGAGGTGGCTTCCCATATGATGCAAGACCTTCCATCCTTAAGATTGTCTGATGTGTATGCCGTACGGTAGTCACATCCACCGATTCTGGTAAGCGTACCTACGCCTCATTTTTACAGCAGTCAAGTATACATTACAACTTGTCTTCATTGAGTGGACCAGCAGGACTTACACTTTGTTGTTATCACTATATGGACTATATTATTTGTATTTCTGTTTTACTGGAATCAACACCAGCACTAGGAGTCATCACCCCAATAGATATATCGTTTTTAGAGTGTTGGAATATTTACACTTAGCTTATACATTAGCGCTACAATTTTGGATCTACACGTATTTTGACTTTGTTTGTTTGGTTTGTTGGCAGCTTTTGTATAGCCCAATTGAATAGCGCGGTGTTTTCCCAATTTCATTAATTCCTGACTGGACCTGGTGCCTTCTGGTCTCTACTTTACTATATCAAGTGTTGATATATGCTTTATCAGAATCTTTCCCCACCTGCAATCCTCTCCTCCAGCTAGGCTGTTTTGGCCACTTATATATTTCTTTGTGTTATCCTTGGCTAGGACTGACAACGGCAGTCTATTGAAGTATCCGTGCAGCTGGAAGCCCCAGTCCCCCTAGGTGCTTAGGTTTGTAAAGCTGAGTTTTTAATCTCTATATAAATCGCATACGTTTCTGCAGGTGATCTCTATTTCGAACTATGTACCACAATTTTTTATAAAATAAGCTCCTGAAGTAGCGTTAATATACGCGCAACATGTTGAGCCATCAATCCTGATTTGTCATTGTGTTGCCTTTTAACCGTAGCTTTGGATCTCTCCCAGACGATGGAATGATGAATTATGCATCTCCATAAGTTCCACTTATTCTTATTGGTTGATCATGGTAGTGGTATTGTTACATTGTATCTTTATCATCAATTGTGGTAAATTTTAAAGTATTTGTAATGAAATTTGTCTATGTTCTTTATAATAAATATTTTTGATACTGAGAATGCATTCTGTCAAATTGTGCCTAAAAAGTTCAAAGTCCCCTTTTCTTTTTTCTTTCAATTCAATTTCTAGGACGCAGCACACTTTCTACTAATCTGTATCCATATTACCACTATGTGTGATGATACAATGAAATGTATCAATTCTAACAAGTCGTTTTTGCCACACGTAAGAACAGGGCAAAGCCAAGCAAATAATGTCTTAAAGCTAATTTTCATGTTTACTGTCACTTTAAATAGTTGGTGAATGAACACAAAGCTTCCTCTGATTGGCTTAGTCAAAGAACATGATGTCATTAGCGAGCCCCTCCAACTCCAACCAGTCAGAGGAAGCTTTGTATTCATTCACAAAATCAGACCGATTGTGCATTTTTACGGGTGCGAGACGAGAATTCTCACAGCTGCAAATTCTGGATGAACCCTCTTGCACACTGCTATATACACTCTCTGGCAAACTTTGCAATGAAAAACAGGGATTTTTAGTTCACATATATTGCAATATATGTTTAAGCTGGCCAACTGCGTCAATCCCTCGTATGACCAGTCATACTCTGCCCTGCCAAACGCAAATGCTACGTGTCAACGCAAATGTCAACATGGGGCAAACAGACAGAAAAGTGGAGAGAGCTACAAGGTTCAGGTCTAGTCACTGACCTGCAATGCAACAGAAACAAGATATACCTGGGCTCAAATCCCAATAGGTGGTACATGTATATAATCTATCAGGTGCTAAACATGTATTGCAATATGTGTGAACTAAAAATCCTATTTTTCATTGCAAAGTTTGCCAGAAAGGGTGTATAGCAGTGTACAGCGGGTTCAATCAGAATTTCTAATGTTAACATGTGGTCACACCCCTTTAGCACCTGAAAGATTATATACTGTATATACTCGAGTATAAGCCGAGTTTTTCAGCACATTTTTTTGGGCTGAAAATGCCCCCCTCGGCTTATACTGGAGTCAAGCACTTTTTCTGCAGCAGAGAATGACATTTTCTTTCCTTCATTCTCTGCTGCAGAAAAGTGCTTGACATTTTCCGAACCGACTTTGGGGCCCCGTATCTCGGGGCCACTTGGTGCTCTCTTTAATACTGATCTAAAACTACAAACAAAAATTTATGCTAACAGAATTAAACAATTTCCTAGAATGTTATATCCACAGAGACCAAGTTGGATTTGTGCCTAAGCACTAAGCGGGAGACCAAATCAGAAGAGCCATAAATACTGTCTAGTTGCTGCAGTCCGATTTGGATGGAGCTGGGACCAGGCAGGGTATGTTATTATCCTTAGATTTACATAAAGCTTTAGACGCCCTGTCCTGGCCTTATCTTTTCGCTGTTTTACAGCACTGGAAATTCAGTCCTAATTTCCTCCGATTGTTGCGCACACTAATTAAACTGCCAGCATCACTGTCAATGGTTATAGGTCAGACTCGATACAAATACAAATAGTCACCAGGCAGGGCTACCTGCCTGTTGTTATCACACCTATTATTCATAATTGCAATTTAAATATTGCACATAGTGATTTGCCTGAACCCCAACATACAAAGAGATCAGAGCGCAGAAACACAACACAAACGTGCACTTTTTGCAAACTATCTCCTGCTGTTCGTGACCTTGCCTATCAAAACGCTTCCTAATGTCTTACAACTTTGGTGTGCTATCGGGCCTTCATGTGAATCTGACTAAATTGGAAGCTCTTAATATCACTCTGTGGGACCAGATTCTGGCCTCCCTTAAGACTTTATGCCCCTTTATGTGGCAGCCTCGTGCTTTGCCATACTGAGGCATCAAACTAGATCCAAAGAGAACTTCATTGTATCTGGCCAACTACATACTATTGTACACCTCTTTGGAATAGGATTTGAAGACATGGTGAACGTATACTCTCTCATGGATGGGCAGGATAGACGCCGTTAAAATTAGTTTATTACCCCAAATTCTATATTTTTTTGAACACTACCCATCCCCTTGCCACATCTAAGGAAACCCCAGTGCAGTATTTTTTAATTCATTTGTGGACCTAGGGGCTGTAGGGTGTCCTGAAAAACAGTATACACCCACAAATCAACAAGGGGGTTGAGCGTACCCCACTTGATGCAATATTATCGGACAGCACAACAGATTCAATTACCCTAATACAGCCCTCAAATTTTCTGCTTGCCTACTCGCATTTTGAGAGTAGAAAATGAGGGCTGGCGAGGAGCTGGGCTGCCTGGAAGTGGGGGGGGGCGGAGTTGACCGGGAGCTGTTCTCCCGGTGAAAGAGTGCCATGGAGTTAGAAGAGAGCCAGGATCGCCGAGCGGTAATACACGCTGTAACAGCTGCCATTGAAACTGTCTCCGCTCACTCTCACACAGCCCCGCCTCCTCCTAACCCCGCACCTGTAATAGACAGAACGCGGGTCCAATGAGGGGATGCGCTCTGTCTATTACAGGCGCGGGGTTAGGAGGAGGCGGGGCTGTGTGAGTGAGCGGAGACAGTTTCAATGGCAGCTGTTACCGCGTGTACTACCGCTCGGCGATCCCGGCTCTCTTCTAACTCATCATGATCCGGCCGCCCTCTCACTTCCTACACCCTGGCAAGGCTGCAATGGGGGCACTGTGAGGCTGCAATTTGGGGCACACTGATCCTGCAAATGGGGGCACATTGATCCTGACAATGGGGGCACATTGATCCTGACAATGGGGGCACATTGATCCTGACAATGGGGGCACATTGATCCTGACAATGGGGGCACATTGATCCTGACAATGGGGGCACATTGATCCTGACAATGGGGGCACATTGATCCTGACAATGGGGGCACATTGATCCTGACAATGGGGGCACATTGATCCTGACAATGGGGGCACATTGATCCTGACAATGGGGGCACATTGATCCTGACAATGCGGGAACAGTGATGCTGCTATTTGGGGCACAGTGATGCTGCTATTTGGGGCACAGTGATCCTGTAAATGGGGGCACAGTGATCCTGCGAATGGGGGCACAGTGATGCTGCGAATGGGGGCACAGTGATCCTGCAAATGGGGCACAGTGATCCTGCAAATGGGGGCACAGTGATCCTGCAAATGGGGGCACAGTGATCCTGCAAATGGGGGCACAGTGATCCTGCGAATGGGGGCACAGTGATCCTGCAATTGGGGGCACAGTGATCCTGCAAATGGGGGCACAGGGATGCTGCTATTTGGGGCACAGGGATGCTGCTATTTGGGGCACAGGGATGCTGCTATTTGGGGCACAGGGATGCTGCTATTTGGGGCACAGGGATGCTGCTATTTGGGGCACAGGGATGCTGCTATTTGGGGCACAGTGATGCTGCTTTTTGGGGCACAGTGATGCTGCTTTTTGGGGCACAGTGGTCCTGCAAATAGGGGCACAGTGGTCCTGCAAATAGGGGCACAGTGATGCTGCAAATAGGGGCACAGTGATGCTGCAAATAGGGGCACAGTGATGCTGCAAATAGGGGCACAGTGATGCTGCAAATAGGGGCACAGTGATGCTGCAAATAGGGGCACAGTGATGCTGCAAATAGGGGCACAGTGATGCTGCTATTTGGGGCACAGTGATGCTGCTATTTGGGGCACAGTGAGGCTGCAATTTGGGGCACAGTGAGGCTGCAATTTGGGGCACAGGTGAGGCTGCAATTTGGGGCATGGTGAGGCTGCAATGTGGGGCACGGTGAGGCTGCAATGTGGGGCACGGTGAGGCTGCAATGTGGGGCACGGTGAGGCTGCAATGTGGGGCATGGTGAGGCTGCAATGTGGGGCATGGTGAGGCTGCAATGTGGGGCATGGTGAGGCTGCAATGTGGGGCATGGTGGGGCTGCAAAGGGGGCACAGTGAGGCTGCAATGTTGGGCACGGTAAGGCTGCAATGATGGGCACAGGTCACGCTGCAATAATGGGCACTGGTGAGGCACTGCTGAGGGGAGATCATTTTTGATGGCGTGATTAGGGGCGGGGCAGGGTAAGGGTTGGGTGGAATTTTGGTGGCGAGTAACCCTTGAGACCTGGCTAGTAGCTCAGGACTTGAAATTTTGAGCCCTGCCCTAATATACACCACATCTTATAAATCTGAATAGATAACACTTAAGGCGCAAGTGGGGCTTCCACAATCCATAAATCTCCTCATGTGGTTTCCTCTTAATAATCGTAGAGCCATACTAAGTCCTACTCTATCCCACTTTCTCCACCTCTGGGACATCAACTGCAAGTTATTTTCTCTTGCGTCTAAACATACGCCAGTTGCCCCTCTATTTAAATAACCTGTTTCCATTGGGCTCTAACCCTCAGCATTTTCTGGGGTGGATTAACAGAGGAATATAGCAAATTGGCCACTTTTTAGAAAAAAAGAAATGACTGAATGTTGAATAAGTTGGTGAAACCCCAAAAAATTTCATAACTAAAACCAACTAAGATGCACACATTAATATTGACTGACCACGGAGCCCCATAATGTTTGGTTTTACATGAAACTACAGGTTAACAAGTCACCTGCCATCTGTATTTTACATAAAATACAATAAATTTAAATTTCCAACAGAGAAAATGAAACTCAACAATGATTATAGCGTCCTTGAGCGTTATTAATACTCATTTAGGGGGCTTATTCTTTTTTTTAGCAAAAACTGAAACATTTTTCTTGGGGTAAATAATCCAGTAAAATTTACCTGACTTTGGGAACCATCATTCGATGTTGTACCATTAGAGTGTGACAGATGGACGCCATGAGAGTGAAGACCTCCTCACTGGCGGAATCTCTCCACACCATGTTCAGCAAGGTGTTGGTCTGTTGTTTAGTGTCTAATTTCTTCAGACATTCCTCTGTTATATACTGCACAGACATCTTGCCATCACCCTAGACAGAACAAATGTATACTAGTATAAAAGTAGTCAGAGCAGTGGGCTTCACAAAGGCACTGTCACTTTGCCTTCACAGAGTCACCTTAAGGTGAGTGGGATATGATTCCCTCACTATAGTGGCTTCATATTATCAGATGTAGTCTTTTAAAAATGTAAAAATAAAAAACATAAAAATATATACACCGATCAGCCATAACTTTATGACCACCCACCTAATATTGGAGTAGGTCCCCCTTTCCATCAAAACAGCCCTAACCCGTCATGGTATGGATGCCACTAGACCTAAAAAGGTATGCTGTGGTATTTGGCACTAAGCCGTCAGTAGCAAATCCTTTAGGTCCTGTGAGTTGTAAGGTGAGACCGCCATGGATCAGGCTCGTCTTTCCAGCACATCCCGTGGATGATCAATGGATTAAGAGCTGGAGAATTTGGAGGCCTAGTCAAGACCTTGAACTTGTTGCTGTGTTCCTCAAACCATTCTTAAACAATTTTTGCAGTGTGGCAGGGTGCCTTAGCCTGCTGAAAGAGCCCACTGCCATCAGGGAATACCATTTCCATCAAGGGATATTCATGGCAGCAGCAATGTTTAAGTAGGTTGTAGGTGTCAAGTAACATTCACATTAATGGCAGGGTTTCCCAGCAGAACATTGCCCAAAGCATCATAGTGCAGCGGCTTCCCTACTTCCCATACTACATGCTGGTGCTAGCTCTTTCCCAGGTAAGTGACGTACACACACTCGGCCATCCACATGATGTAAAAGAAAAAGGTGATTCATCAGACCAGGCCACCTTATTTCATTGCTCCATGGTCCAATTCTAATGCTCTCATGCCCATTGAAGGCACTTTTGGATGTGGACATAGTTCAGCATGGGCACCGGACCAGTTTGCGGCTGCTCAATCGTCTAGCCACTACAATTTGGACCTTGTCAAAGTCGCTCAAATCCTTACACTTGCCCATTTTCTCGGCTTTCATCATATCAACTTCAGGGACAGCATGCTTACTTGCTGCCCAATATATCCCACCCACTTTCAGATGCCAATGTAACAGGATAATCAATGTTCTTCACTTAACCCAGTGTTTCTCAATCCTTTTTTAAACCAAGGCACCCTTTAAAATTCTGCACAATCCAAAGGCACCCCATTCTAAAATGTAAAAAACAAAAACTAATAGTTTTACATACACACATGTAGAACACACAACTTTACAGTGTATTTATTCTTCCAGGGCAAATATGCCTTTGCACACTGGTATGGACTAGTATTCCAGCATTTCTATTCTCCCCCAGTTTCTCTCCCTAAGGCCCCTTTCACACTGGGGCGTTTTTCATGCGGTGCAGCGCTAAAAATAGCGCCTGTTCACCGCATGAAAAAATCCTGCCCCTTTAACTCCAGTGTGAAAGCCGGCGGGCTTTCACACTGGAGCGGTGCGCTAGCAGGATGAAAAAAAAAGTCCTGCTAGCAGCATCTTTGGAGCGGGATAGGAGTGGTGTGTTCACCGCTCCTATACCGCTCCTTCCCATTGAAAAGAATGGGAGACCGCGGTAAAACCGCGGCAATACCGCCGCAAAGCGCCGCTACGGCGGCGCTCTGCGGGGGGTGTTTAACCCTTCTTCGGCCGCTCGCGGGGGGTAAAACCGCACCGCGAGCGGCCGAAAACCGCGGTAAAAACGACGGTAAAGCAGCGCTAAATATAGCGCTGCTTTACCGTCACCGCGGCTCACCGCCCCAGTGTGAAAGGGGCCTTACTCAGCTAATGCAACTCCAGTGCTGACATAGAGGGACAGGAAGGGGCAAACAAGGATGCTGTGCAGGCAGCCAATGACAGATCAACAGATGACATCATTGGTTGTTAGGACGCCAGTGGCTAGAACGTTGTAACTGTGCACAATAAAAACCTGGGGCTTTGTGTAGCTAAAAGGCAGGCTTGATCTACCCACTGGCTTGTATGCAATTTTTGGCCAATTTTTCGTTTTTTTGCCAAGGCACCTCGAAAGAAACCTGAAGGTGCCATGGTTGAAAAAAGCGGACTTAACCTGTCAGTGGTCATAAAGTTATGGCTGATTGATGTACAATACAATAATATATACACACTTACTTTCTCTGGGATTGCTATTATACATATACTTTATACAGTCCTTTAAATTAAAAGCCTGGGGTGTGGGTAAGGCTTCCATGCCTCCAATGAATCAGCAGTATCGCGAGTGGGTGCGGACAGGACAGTTTAGGATGGACATCAGCAGTGGAGCACCCTTTGGCAATAGTGGACATGAAGTATTATTGCTCTTAATGATTTTACTCTTCAAACACTGTCTTGAATTTTCTGAATTGGATGGAATTACTAAATGCACCAACCTACTAGATTAAACATTGGCACTTACAATTGTAGTGACCATTTTGCTGACATTTTCATCCTCATCTTCAGAGTCACTGTTTAGCTCTTGGTGGTTTGTGCCAGTAGAGACGGGTAGCTGACAGAGAAACATCTGAAGTACTCTCAAGTACTTAAGCATTCCCTCTTCTGTAAGAGTGCCTGGAATGACATGATCAATGTATTAAATTCAAGGCTTTAGGTGCTCATAGATATTAGATGAATGTTATCGGATAACTACATTTTCAAATGGTTCGAACACTAATGGACAGAATGACAAGAAAAATAAACAACTCTATTCCAAAACATATTCACTATAATGAGAAATGTGCACATACCCAGGTATGTTTCCCCAACTGTTAGCACAAAGTAGAAGAGCCAGGGGGCCCGGTGGTTTGTGAGCGGACTCGGATGTTGTTCTTCCAGTAGTGCATTGAGAAATAGCTCATATGGGAAGGTAGAGTGCAGGTCTGCCAGTGCTGGAATGATCAAATGGAAGATCTGATCGGTGTAAGGTGCAGCCAGAAACTCTCTGGTAAAGGCAGAGAAAACATGCTGTCTGAAGAAACAAAAAAACAGCACTGGGGTTATATAAAGAAGTCTACAGTAAATACATGTGTGAATCTTCTAGGCCCTTCCTAGAGAATTATGGCTTTGCAATGGATAACGGTCAATAATATATTCCAGGCACCATGCAAATAAAAACGTATTTCATTTCAATAAAGGTGCTTATAGACAATTAAAGCGGAACTTCCACTTACTTGTCTTCCCCAATCCCCCAACACCCCCTCCGGTGCCACATTTGGCACCTTTCAGGAGGGAGGGGGGGGGGGGGGGGACAGGGACCTGTTTTTGACAGGTCCCCTTCTCCACTTCTGGAAACTGCGCCATCTCTCAGGAGTTCGGTCCCCCTCCTCCTTCCATTGCCGCCGGGCCAATTAGAAAGAGCAGCGCACTTCGCGCATAGACAGTAGGGAACCGGCTGTGAAAGGCTTCACTGCTGGGTTCCCTTACCAGGAATGGCGACGGCTGCACCCAGAGATCGGTTGGGGTGCCGACATCGCAGGCTCAGCAGCTGCAGTATTTGTATTTGAATTTTTGTAGTCTCCCACTACAACAGAAAAAATGTAATGCTTATGGAGCACCTGCAAGTACTTCCATCCGAGGCTTAATCCAGGGTTCCATAGGTTAAAAAAGAATGGTTGATCATTTGTGGAGATGTTTGAACATCATATATATGCCATTATCAGAAAGCTCTGCACTTTCAGTGCTGCCCTAAACTTTTGGATCAAACAAGTAAAGATGATAAATCTACAACAATGACCAATCACTCACGTGTATTATTTATGTTGAGACAATAATGGGTCAATTGTATTACAGTTCCAATGCTCACTGGTAAACTGGACAGCCCTTAAAATGATAATAAAAGGTTGTATTTTGTTTACTAAAATAACAAACATGTCATACTTACCTGCTCTGTGCAATAGTTTTGCACAGAGCAGCACCAATCCACCAATCCTCCTCTTGGGTCCCCCGCCGGTGCTCCTCCACTTTTCTGATAGCCCCCCCACCCCCTCCTTACTGGCTTTGACTGACAGCAGCAGGTGTCAATAGTTCATAGTAAATAATAGTAAATATACAATAAAGCGTGCCCTTCCCGAAGAGCCCGATGCTGGGATGGAGCAACTCCATCGTTAATGCATTTGAGTCATCATCACTGGTCAACCTATCTGTGAAAGAGGAAGACATTGACAGCAGGAGAGGATTCCATGAACATGGCACTGAGAGCTTGGCAAGGGGAAGCGTGGAGCCGACATCCATGGAACTGGACAAAGCCAGAGGTAAGTTTGCCACAATGCGCAAGTGTGTTATAAGTATGCATTTTTGCACATTACTGCAAGATCTTCAGTCACAACTAGGGCTGAAACAACTAATCGATTAATCAACAACTAATCGATTATGAAATTAATCGATTACTATTTTCATAATCGATTAATCGGCCAGTAACTTAATGGGGTTAAAGGAAACTAAAATGAGTCCTTTATAGTACAAAAAGAGCAAATAATTGCTACTGTAAATATTACTTTCACAGTTCTACAGAAAAAACAAAAAAATGAACCCCTTACAGTAGTGATTATCTGCTTTTTTTGTACTATAAAGGGCTCATTTTAGTTTTTTTAACCCCCATTATGTTACTAAACGCCTTAGACCTAGTTCACATCTATGTTTTTTTTGGTGCTTTTTGCAGAAACGCACTACAGTTCATTTAACATGGTTTCCTATTGGACAGGTTCACATCTATGCTTTTTTCAGCCGCTGTGTATGTGGAAAGGGTCAGGGACTTTTTTTTTTATAACGCAAAATGGTGCTTTTTTTGGTTCAATATACTTCAATGGAGAAGCTGCAGAAAAGCATGTAAGGCGTTTTTGCAGCAATTTGTGTTTTTTAATCTGCCCAACAACAAATTGGCCAAAAAACAGTATGTCTCTTCTAATAGTATATATCTCCTCTAATAGTGTATACAGTATATCTCCTCTAATAGTGTATACAGTATATCTCCTCTAATAGTGTATACAGTATATCTCTTCTATCTGTTATTCTCAGAGTGGATTAGAGATTTTGCTCCCTAACCATATAGTTGGTTATTTATATTTACCACTGCATATAGATATTTAAGAATAAACTGCCTTTTTTTTAAACTTTACATATTAACTAAATTATACACCACATTTTTTTCTTTTAAGGTTATTAACCGATTAATCGAAACAATAAATCGACCAACTAATCGATTATGAAAATAATCGTTAGTTGCAGCCCTAGTCACAACCCCCATTAAATCCCACTTTATGTGCCCTCTCTAGGTTTCAAGCAGTGCTTATGATCATACAGATATTTAAAAAAATCAAAGGTGATCATTTTCTTCTCATTCACAGAATAGGGAACAAGCCTTTCAATGCATGTGCTGCATATGATAGCAGATAAGCACAATTCTAACTTTTTAGGTGCTCATAGATATTAGATGAATGTTATGGGAACTACATTTTCAAATGGGTCGTCATGATGAATTTGTCTATGGCAACTCATATATTGAACCTCTACTCCATTTTAATTCTATAAGGACATTCATGTTTATGTGCATGCTGGCAGACAGTGGTGCCTGAGGGTAGTTGGACTTCGTCTGCATATCAAATCACGCTGTTAAATCTATGGGCACCTCTAAAATCAGTCTCCAGGATATTACGATGTAGAGAATGACTGTGGCTGATAATGTCTTCAAGCTGCTTTTTATTACTTTGACTCTGTTTGGACCACCTCCTAATGACTGATCAAAATCCAGGATTTTATCAGAAGATTAATCATCGACGCGTGCCCTGAAAAGAGTTGACCGTGGACAGGGACACTGTTGGCAAAAAGGCAAATTAAATTAAGCCCAATAATTCTCTAGATAAAATCCTAAATGCCAAAAAGCTGCCAGTGGCCAGTGGCAGACACAGCGTGTCTCTTAATCTTCTCACCTAAAGTAATCAGTATAAATTGTGCAGAGCTTTAGGAGATATAAATGATGAGTAATCCTCGTGTTATACAACTTTTAAGCTTGCATTAACGTAACTTAACACTCAGGAAAATGCAAATACAGAACAAGCTGGCCAGAATCAAGTTATAAAGGGAATGTATATTGGTTATGTACATGTTTTCCTTAATTATTATGGTCAAGACTAAAAAAAAAAAAAAAGTAAAACTTTAGTAAGATACTGTATATGTGAAATACTGCAAACTGATATTATGTAATTTAGTCAACAGGTGGCACTCTAGTCTCCTTTTCACATGCGATCCACTGTATGACTCTCAGCTTTGTTGAAAGAAGCTCTTAGTTTAACCGCTTCAACACTGGGCACTTTCACCTCGCTCCTGCCCAGGACAATTTTCATCTTTCAGCACTGTTAAACTTTGAATGACAATTACACGGTCATGTCACACTGTACCCAAATTAATTTATTTTTATTTTATTGAAACAGACAGAGCTTTATTTTGGTAGTAGTTAATCACCACTAGGTTTTTTATTTATTGCTTAAAAAAAACAAAAAAAAAAAACAAGACCAAACATTTTGAAAAGAACAAGTTTTTCTTAGTTTCTGTTAGAAAATGTTGTAAATAAGTAATTTTTCTCCTTAACTGATGTGCGCTTATGAGGCTGCACTGATGAGGAGGCACTAATATGCAGCACTGATGGGTACTGACTGGCATCATTGCACTGATAATTAGGGCACTGGCAATCAGTGTCCCCCGATTATCTGTACAGGTTTCCCCTGAGAGGAAATGCCACGGATCGCTCTCCTCTTCTCACACGACATGCTGTCAGTGTGAGGAAAGGAAAGCCGATAACACGCATTTCCTTATTTACATGTGATCGGACACAGCTGATCACATGAGTAAACAGCTTCATCGGCTCTTTACCGAGATCAGGGATGTGGCCTGTCCCAGAAACACAGCGTGCCGTCAATAGCCACGCGCAAAAACAAGGGAACCACCCGGCCGCCATCAGTTGTCTATACGGCAGGGGAGTGGTTAAAGGACTCATTGGGGTTGATTTACTAAAACTGGAGAGTGCAAACTCTGGTACAGCTGGGTATGGTAGCCAATCAGCTCTAACTTCAGCTTGTTCAATTATGCTTTGAAAAAAAAAAATAGAAACCGATTGGTTTCTATGCAGAGCTACACCAGATTTAGCACGCTCCAGTTTTAGTAAATCAACCCTATTGAGTCATCACAGAAGTAAATCATCCCTTAGCAGATGGCTTAAAGCAGTAGTCATCAACCCTGTCCTCAAGGCCCACTAACAGGCCAGGTTTTATATATTACCTTGGGGAGATGCAAACTAGAATACTGCAATCCCCAAGCAGCAAATGATATCACCTGTGATGGATTTCAGTTATCTTGCAAATCTGGCCTGTTAGTGGGCCATGAGGACAGGGTTGATGACCACTGGCTTAAAGCAGAACTATAGACACCATACTTACCTGTTATCCAACAGTCTGAATTCCATGAGGGGTCCCTCGCCAGTATCTTCTCCCTGGCTCCTTCTGGGTGCCAGTCTTGGTCATAATGCATGAGCAGGAATCAGTCATCCTGGCACACGGGACCTTGACGGTGATGTAAACAGAGCTGTGCAGCTTAGTTTGCATGCCACAGAACACTGTGAGCAGGCAGGCTTATTTTATTTTAAATGAGACACTGTATGCTAAATAGCCTGTTTGCTTGCAGGATTTTTAATCATGCCTTTAGTTCCGCTTTAAGCTGGCCATACACGGTTTGATATTTTTTTTTTTTTTAATTAAGCCTGCAGGATGGATAAAATTCCCCCTGTCAGGCTATTATATTCTAACAACTGCTTCCAACAGCTAGAGTGCCTGAACAATATTCCACTGTTCAGTTGACTATTTTCCACCCAGCTCCTTCAATTTTTTAAATCAAAAGATGTTGGGCAGGAGGGGGCTGACAGAGCCACCAACATAGAGAATTTAAACCAGTTCAAGAACCGGTTGAAACTTGCAGTTTATAGACAGCTTTGGTCACATGATCCTACTACCTGCTGCACAGTTCTTTAAAAACCTACTACCTGACAAACATAACTCAACATGCTCTTCAACATTTACATCCGTCCACTCCTAAAAATCATCAGCAAATCTGATCTATGCTTCCACTCATACGCAGATGATACTCAACTCTACCTTCGGATCCCCGGACAAAAAGACCAATATCAGGAATTAGAAAAATGCCTCGCATCAATAGACGACTGGATGTCCACAAACTCCCTCAAACTTAACGGAACCAAAACAGAACTCCTTCTCCTGAATGCAAACCGGAAAACTAAATCTACGACACCATGGACTCCGCCCACCATCCTTGGACAGACCATCCCCCTAAGCATAAAAGCCAAAAGTCTCGGTGTCATCTTCGATTCAGAAATGTCAATGAATGCACAAATAGGATCAGTAGTCAGCGGATCCTACCACCTTCTACGCCTGCTACGTAGACTCATCCCCTTCATTCCAGAAAAGGACAAAGCCGTAGTGGTAGGAACAATCATCAACTCTCAACTCGACTACGCAAACTCCCTCTACATAGGACTACCTAAATTCCAGATTGCACGACTACAAGTCGTTCAAAACACGGCAGCAAGACTAGTCACAGGAAAAAAACCATGGGAATCCATCTCCCCATCCCTGAGGACCCTCCATTGGCTAACCGTAAAGAATCGGATCACATTCAAGACCCTTTGCTTGACCCACAAATGCACACAAGGAGATGCTCCTCAATACTTATGCGAAAAAATACAACACTACACCCCCAATCGCAACCTCCGATCTAACGACCAAAACCTCCTCCTTGTCCCCAAGTCCCGGTACAAGTCAAGGGGAGAACGAAGATTTGCAGTCCAAGGACCATGGCTATGGAACGCTCTACCTACGAACATCCGCTTGGAAAAAGACCATCGGGCCTTCAGGAAAAAACTCAAGACCTACCTCTTCTAAGAAGGAATCAACGCAGGTCGGATCAAGCGCCTCGAGGCGATTCAGTTCGCAGTTGCAGCGCTATACAAATCATTCATTCATTCATTCATTCATTCAGATAATTGGCAGCAAAAAAATAAATAAAAAATCAGAACGTTTTGTTTAAAGGGGTTGTAAAGCTTTGTGTTTTTTTAAAAAAAAAACACCTTGCACTCTCTGGCCCCTCTCCGAGCCCCGGTTTTACTTACCTGACCCCCGAATCTCCGCGGGCACGATCCTGCATTGCTTTCCCTTAGCTCCTGTGGGCTCTTCATTGGATGATTGATGGCAGCGCAGCCATTGGCTTCCGCTGCTGTCAATCAAATCAATGACGCAACGCGCCAGGGGGCGGGGCTGAGTGATACATTTGGCAGCTATGGCCGCCGACTGTATCACACGGGAGTGTGCCCACAAGCTAACCCCCTTGGGAGAGTGCTTCCCAGAGGGGGGTTAGCTCTTGCGGGGAGGAGCCGAGAAATCCGCCGAGGGACCCCAGAAGATGAGGATCGGGGCCACTCTTTGCAAAACGAACTGCACAGTGGAGGGAAGTACGACACAAACCTATACAACCCCTTTAAATATATTTTTGTGTAAAGATATTTACTGAATATGTCTAATGTCTGTATCCAATAAATGAAATAACAATTTCTTACCTTGCACCATGAGAGCAGGAGCTGTAAGTAAAGTGCAATGGTTTTAAAATGTTTTCTAAAAGAATCTTTGCGATAGGAACTCTGGAGACATCTGTATATTCAATGCTGGATGGAAGTTTGCTGTTTATTAACAAGTACAGCGACCTATAGTATCCTGGAAGGAAAAAAAAACAAACGTGGTAACAATTCACAGTAGCTCCAACTATATGCAGTGTAATGCTTGTATAAAGTGTACAAATACTCACCTTTCTGAATCATGTAGTGCAAAATTTGTTCAACTAATGAAGCTACAGTTGGGGTATCTCCTAGAACAGGCAGGTAGGTGTTTTCTGATGAAAAGACTTCCACCATTCTCATGGGTAATGCAACATTGAGGCCGTCATCTTCACAACGCTGCAATAACCTACATTAAAAAATATATTTTTTGAATAAATCTACTGAACATGTCACAGTTGGTTTCTTTTCCGTTGTTTCCATGTCTCCTAAAAACAGTAGCTATGGGACTAAGCTGTCTGGTTCTTCAATTATACATAAAAGTATATACCTATAAAATGTTTAGTCCCTTCCCACATGTTGATTTTGTTTCAGAGCACCCAAGAAGTCCCCAACCCCAAGAAGATTAATAAATCTGAGACTAGAGCTCGCATAGTGACTCTGTTAGAGGACTCCCTTACCTATCGGCCTAGGAGCCCACCTATCATATAACCCCAATTACAAAAAAGTTGGAACATTGTGTAAAATCTATATAAAAACAGAATGCAATGATTTGCGAATATCATAAACCCATATTATACTCACATTAGAAAACATATCAAAATGTTTAACCTGAGAAAACGTACTAATTTAAAAAAAAAATCATTTTGAAATTGATGGCAGCAACACATCTCAGAAAAGTTGGGACAGGGCCATGTTTACCATGGTGTAGCATCCCCTCTTCTTTTAACACTTTGTAAATGTCTGGGAACTGAGGAGACCAGCTGCTGGAGAGTTTTGGGAGAGAAATGTTGTCTCATTCTTGCCTGATATAGGATTCTAACTGCTCCACAGTCCTGAGTCTTCTTTGATGTATTTTTTGTTTCAAGATGCGCCAAATAAATATTTTCAGTTGGTGTAAGGTCTGGACTGCAGGCAGGCCAATTAAGCACCTGAACCCTTTTACTACGAAGCCGTGCTGTTGTCATAGATGAAGTATGCGGTTTAGCATTGTGCTGCTGAAATATGCAATGGCTTACCTAAAAAAGATGTCTTCTTGATGAGAGATAATGCTGCTCTAAAACCTGGATATAGCTTTCAGCACTGATGGTGCCTTTTGACATGTGAAAAATGTCTATTTCATACACAGTAATGCATCCCTATACCATCAGAGATGCAGGTTTTTTGAACTGAGCACTAATAACAAGTGTGAATGTCCCTCTCCTCTTTAGTCTAGAGCAGGGGTCTCCAAACTTTCTAAACAAAGGGCCGGTTTACTGTCCTTCAGGTTTTTGGGGGGGCCGGACTATGGCCATTGGGAGTAGAAATGGTCCCGACATCATTGAGAGAAAAATAATGCCCCATTTTTTCAGTGGGAGTAATTGTGCCCGATCATTGGTGTCATTGGGAGAAATTGTGCCCCATTGTTGGAATCACTTGGAGGAATTGTCCCCTGTCATTGGTGTCATTGGAAGAAAGTGTTCCCCGTTATTGGTATCATTGGGTGGGAATAGTGCCCCATCTTTGGTGTAATTGGGAGAAATTGTGTCCCTTCATTGGTGTGAGTGGGGAGGGGGGATTGATTATGTCCCATTGTTAGTATCAGTGGATGAAACATTCCCCCAAGGGCCGCATAAAAGCAAGCAAAGGGCCGCTTCTGGCCCCCGGGCCACAGTTTGGAGACCCCTGGTCTAGAGGATGCAGCACCCATAGTTGCCAAAAAGAAAGTCAAATTTCGATTTGTCTGACCACAAAACAGTTTTCTACTTTGCAATTTTAAATGAGCTTTGGCCCAGAGAAGACAGTGGTGTTTCTGTATCATGTTCAGATATGGCTTCTTTGTTGCACCATAGTGCTTTACCTTGCATTTTTGGTTGGCTTGGCAAACTGTGTTTACAGACAGTGGTGTTTGGAAGTATTCCTCGGCCCATGCAGTGATATCCATCACAGAGTCATGTCTGATTTTAATGCAGTGCCATCAGAGGGAGCGAAAATCCAATATTGCATTTCAGCCTTGTCCCTTGTACACAGAGATTTCTCCAGATTCTTTAAACCTTTTGATAATTTGTACTGTAGCTGATGAGATCTTTAAAGTCTTTGCAATTTTTTGTTGAGGAACATTATTCTGAAATTGTTTAACAATTTTTTGGCGCAACTTTTGACAGATTGGTGATCCTCTGCCCATCTTTACTTCTGAGACACTGACTCGCTAAGATGACCTTTTAATACCAAATCATGTTACTGACCTGTTGCCAGTTAACCTTATTTATTTTCAAAATATTCTTCCAGCTCTTCCTTGTTAGTATCACTTACTTTGCCAGCTTTTTTTTGACCTGTCCCAACTTTTTTGAGATGTGTTGCTGCCATCAATTTCAAAATTACATAATTTTTTCCTTAAAATTGTATATTTTCTCAGATTAAACATTTAATGTGTTTTCTATTGTGAATAAAATATGGGTTTATGAGATTTGCAAATCGTTGTGTTCTGTTTTATGTAGATTTTACACAGTGTCCCAAGTAAATGGGTTGGATCAGCAAGACGATGTAAACACTCGCCACAATTTCCATTTGGTATCTGGAGTCTCAGTGGGAGGATTATTCGATCTACCCCACTTGTGTGGATGGAGGAATTAATTTTTTTTTTTTTCAAACAGCCTGCTCACCAATTGAAAAAAAGATGAATAATCTAAGAAGGCCAGCCTAAATCTGAGAACAGGCACAATTTTAAGACTGCATTGAAAAAAAAAAAAGGAACATATAAAAAATAAGCACTTAATGAAACTTCCATTTCATCAGATTTACCAGCTCAGACCAAGTGTTCACCGTTTACAGACCTGCACAAAGAATATAAGATAGTGAAGCACTTACCTGCAACACAACCCCAGCAGCCCTTTGATTTGATAAAGGCAAGTAAGTCTGTCCGGTCCAGTCAGATGCTTTACAAACAGGGAGTTGTGTTTTATTATATTCTTACATATCCATATCTAGAACACAAAAATACAAAACGTATTAATGCTTGGAGGCTTTTTGCCATACTAAAGGAAAAGTCCATTCAAAATTAATAATTTCATTTTGGGCAAGGGATTAATGCTGGGGGACATTTTGTAAACTCTGTCACACAGTAATGATTGCAGTGAAATATTGGGGTTGATTTACTAAAACTGGGAGTAAAAAAAATTGTGATCAAATACCACCAAAAGAAAGCTCTATTTGTGGAAAAAAGGGACATAAACTTTGTTTGGGATCAACGTTGCAGGACTGAGCAATTGTCAGTTAAAGCGACGCAGTGCCGTATCGCAAAAAATGGCCTGGTCATTAACCGCTTCCCGACCGCCTCACGCCGATATACGTCGGCAGAATGGCGCGGCTGGGCAAAACCACGTACCGCTACGGGGTCCTTTAAGAGCCCAGCCGTGGGCCGCGCTCGCGACCCGGTCGGGAGCTCCGTGACCACGGCCGCGGGACCAGCGGACCCCATCGCCGCTGGTGTCCCGCGATCGGGTCACAGAGCTGAAGAACAGGGAGAGGTCTGTGTAAACAAACCTCTCCCCACGCTTCCTTCTCTGCCTGTCATTGATCGGCTGTTCCCTGTCATCGGGAAAGCCGATCAATGACGTCAGACGTCAGCCACGCCCCCCTACTGTAAAAAAAAAACACAACACCTCACACTTAGCCCCTCCCCGCCCCCTAGTGGTTAACTCCTTCACTGCCAGTGTCATTTACATAGGAATTAGTGCATTTAAATAGCACTGATTTCTATATAAATGACAATGGTCCCAAAAATGTGTCAAAAATGTCCGATGTGTCCGCCATAATGTCGCAGTCACAATAAAAATCGCTGATCGCCGCCATTACTAGTAAAAAAAAAAAAAAATATATTAATAAAAATGCTATAAAAACTATCCCCTATTTTGTACACGCTATAACTTTTGCGCAAACAAATCAATAAATCGCTAATTTACCAAAAATATGTAGAAGAATAGGTATTGGCCTAAACTGAGGGAAAAAAAAAATTTTTTTATATATTTTTTGAGGATATTTATTATAGCAAAAAGTAAAAAATATTGCATTTTTTTCAAAATTGTCGCTCTATTTTTGTTTATAGCGCAAAAAATAAAAACCGCAGGGGCGATCAAATACCACCAAAAGAAAGCTCTATTTGTGGGAAAAAAAGGATGCCAATTTTGTTTGGGAGCCACGTCGCATGACCGCGCAATTGTCAGTTAAAGCGACGCAGTGCCAAATCGCAAAAAGGGGCCTGGTCCTTTGGCTGAAAATTGGTCCGGGGCTGAAGTGGTTAAGAAGGCAAATCCTTCCGGGGCTGAAGTGGTTAAGTTATATTAGTTTAAATAACCATTTTTTCCACCAACAGTTTTTTTTAAGATTGCTAGTAACAAAGATTTACTCTTACCAAACGCTTTGAATCTTCATTCTGTCTGTAAAAGAAGAGTAGCTTCCGCACCAGAAGTGTCAAGGTGTGTCCATCTACAGAGCTTCCACTGGAAGATGCCGAGTTAACACAGTAATCAAACTCACTTCTTTGGATAGAGTACTTTACAGGGGAAAAAAGAAGAGAGCACTTTAAGACAATGCAGAGAATTAGCATGTATCCAAGAAAGACTTTATACTACTGCAAATGTTTGCAATCTGAAATGCATACATGGCTAATATCATAAGATTTTTTTCTGCACTTACACTATGTGTTTTATTAGAAATATCAGAGAAAATTGAGTACTGTCCGTGATACTTTTTTTATTTGCACTAACATATCATTTTTCATGGACGAGCTTTCGGGGTGTGTCCCCTTCTTCAAGGTCTAAGCAGTACTGATTCATAAAAGTTTTAGCAGAAGGTAAAATGTTAAAAAACTAAAGAAAAAAAAAAAAAAAAAAGGAAAAATCTCAGAAATATTTAGAATATTTAGAAAAAAGAAAAATTTTAAAAATGTATTTAGAAAAAATTAGAAATATCTAAAGACCCACTTCAGGGCTGCTGTTAAATTTACCAATGCAGTGGGGTCTCCCCTGCACTGCATGGGTTAAAACACTTTCTAGGCTGAGAGGAAAAGAATAAGAACAAATACTTACCCCTTATTCCTCGCTCTCGGTTGTTTAATGACCAACAGTCCTACATTGTATGTAAGGATGTGGAGGGCCTGCCCACATTCTGAGGTTATACAACTACTCAGGAGAGAATCAGCTGCTGGGAGTGAGGAATAATGCAAGTAGTTGTACTTATTCCTTTCCCCCTAGCAAAATAAGCATTGAACCCATGCAGTGAGAGGAAGACCCCACTGCCTGAGTAAATTTAACAACAGCCTGGACTTTATTGATAAATAATCCAATACTAAAATGGAAATCTGTCTCCATACTACTTTTTTTGAGATCAAGGCACACTTAGGCATCTAAAAGAAGACTGCCAACACTCACTTTTCCTGGCGTCTGCACCAATTACCTTTGCTCCAATGACAAGAAATTTTCATGGAAAGGCCACAGGAAAACCGACACTTGCAGTAGTGTCGATTCTCTAGGTCCTCCGCAGATCTCACTGGCTCTTTGTTGCAACCTCCAAACATTAGGGGCTTGTTCGCACCATACATGCATGGGAACTGATGGGAAAACTGCGCAGATTTCACTTGCAGAGACATCAGTTTCACATCAGTTTACATGAGTTTTTATGCACGCTGACATCAGTTTTCCTGGGCGTCAGTTATGTGCCCTATCCACACCAATGTTGATGTCATGTCAGTTTTTTCTTTCCTGTGCAGAAAACTGAATACATGTTACAGATTCCTGCGCAGAAAAAATCTGCACGATACCAGCGTTGTGGTGTGAACAGGGCACAAAGAGCAATCGTTTCTTTTTTTGTGCCCTTGCAGAACGCATTCAGAAAAACTGACGTCTCTGCATCATGGTGTGAACGAGGCCTAAAGGATACAGTAGTGACAAGACAGTCAGCTTGAAGAAGAGTTGTGGGGGACGCAAATGATAAACATTTGAGTTTCTGCGGACTTCTTAGGATCAGAGCAGTGTTCGGCAGCACAGGCAACAGGAAAGCTAAGTATTTACAGTTTTTTTTTTTTTTTTTTTTTTACAAGTATGAACTGATTTGAAAAACTTTTTTGGACACTCGCAGTTATTCAACCCCTTTATAAACAGCATCCTAAAGAGCTACACGTTGACATTGGGGTTGATTTACTAAAGGCAAAAAAGCTATACACTTTGTAAGTGAAGTTGTACTTTGGAAGGGAATTTCCCTAGAGCTTAGTAAATGCAGTAAAATTTCACTTTGCAAATATTATCACAAGCAAGGAAAATAACTAAATAATTTTTCTTGCACATGATTAGATGATGGAAGTCAGCAGAACTGACTTTAGTAAATCACCCCTATTGCCAGCATTTCAACATAACCACTTGCCACCTACCCACCGTCAAATGATGGAGGAGCAGTGCGGCTCTTGTTCTGGGATGGCGCCCAGCCTAGCCACGTGGGTGTGCATCGCATCGATAGCTGGCGCGCTGTGTTCCTGGGACACTGCACGACCCTGATCTCGGCAAAGAGCTGCAGCCGATACAAGAACAGGATCGCTTTTTACTGTAGTATGAAAAAAGTGTTTTTTTACTCTGAAAAAAAAATAAAAAGCCAGCAGCTACAAATACTGTAGCTAATGACTTTTAATAATAGGACTACCTGTCCAGGGATTCAGTGCTGTCCTCACACAAGCTGGCTTCCACAGAAATGTTCGGGTCTAGGCACCAGCATGTTTACTTTGAGAAGCCAGCTGCGATTGCTTCACAGCTGGCATCCCACTGAGCCACGCTGCTCATTGTGAATGGTCCCGCAGATTTTGGGGACCTGTGGCATGTTCCAGAAGGCTACGGGGGAAGGAGGTGGGGACAGGAAGTGAGAGTAGGCACCTGTCAAATCCAGGTACCTGCTCCCCACCCCTAAAAAAATGTGCCAAAACATAAAGATGGGCCGCACAGTGGTGTAGTTGTTAGCACTTTTGCCTCGCAGCAAAAGGGTCACTGGTTCGAATCCCAACCATGACACTACCTGCCTGGAGTTTGCATGTTCTTCGTGTGCCTGCGTGGGTTTCCTCCCACACTCCAAAGACATGCTGGTAGGTTAATTGGATCATGTCTAAATTGGCCCTAGTATGTGTATGTATGAATGTGAGTTAGGGACCTTAGTATATAAGCTCCTTGAGGGTAGGGACTGATGTGAATGTACAATGTATATGTAAAAGCGCTGCGTAAAATAAAGTTGCTTGTAGAGTATATAATTTGAGGACTGGAGTTTAAATTTAAAACAGACCTTCTAAGGCCCCATGCACACGAGACGCTGATGCAAACTCTGCTGAACACATGTTTTATAAAGCAGAAACCTGCGTTTAAAAACCTGCGTTTTTGCAGAGTTTTCATGCCGCGTTTTACCGTGTTTGCGTCTATAAGCGTTTGTAAAGATAACATCATATAGACCCTTCCCAAGCTCAGAAAGCATGTATTATTAACTATTTCTGCCATTTTGATCAGAGTGAGCAGCAGCAGCAGAGATAGCAGTTGTACACTTGCATTTGCCTCTCTTTCTGTGTTTTTTTTTTTGGAAATGGATCCCATATTGAAGAAATGCTTCTGATGTTGCTCTTGATGAGGCAGCAACGTCGTTGCAAATTGCGTGAGAGGTCCAGAGTCACATATTTCACAAACATGGTGGGGGGTTGGGGCTGACTAGACATTGGTATGCAGGTTTTTCTTTGTGAAAAAAGACATTGCTATGCTTTGGTCAGACTAGGTGGAGTCACTGATTAGATTAGAAATTGGACGAAGGGTTGGGGCAAAGAAGTGGAGGCATTCCTCATTGTCTAAGCCACCTAAAAAAACTAGAGTTTTGTTATGGCATTGCATCTGTGAGTATATATGCTCTATGAACTATCTAAAGTAATTATGACATTTTAAAACAGTTTACCATCATATTTCTGAGTTTTCTGGTCCAAAAAATTGGGTTCCTTTAAAAACGCTTATAAACGCAAAACGCGGCTAAACGCGGGTGCCGCGTTTATCTGCGTTTTGCGTCTGAAACGTGGAAAAGCAAAGTGTCTGAACCGATTTTTTTGCTTCTGAAAAAACGATGTTAAAACGCAACTGCATAAAAACGGGAAAAAACGAGACTGTGTACATGGACACATAGGATAACATTGCATGCGTTCAGGGGCAGTTGAAAAAAAGTGTCCAACTGCCTCTGAACACGCTTTTAACAGCATCTCGTGTGCATGGGATGGGGCCTAACTTTCTTAATACTGAAAAAGCATTTGCTGCCCATGCCAATTGCCCATGTTAGAGATATTTCCCGTCACCTCTTGTCTTCATGACTACTGTCACCAGGACATGAGGCAAGGAGAAATCTAATCAGCGAGCATATGTGAACAAAAGTCTGACAGTTCTAATCAATCACTCTGTATTCTCAAAACACAAAAGTTGTGCCTGCAGTTCCACTTTACAATATGGTGCCTATGATAACATACTGTATTTATTCATGCTGCAATGACAGAACATCAGAACGCAACAGGTAACATCTACAATTTCAGTTTTACTCTGACTAGACCGTTAGTATCAGAAGAAGGAAACAAAGAAACAGATATGTAAAAAGGAAACCTGTGCAGAGAAAAATACCATACTTCCCATCTAATACAGTCTTCTCATCCTAAATCCTTCCCATCTAATACAGTCTTCTCATCCTAAATCCTTCCCATCTAATACAGTCACATAGCTCATGACATTCTCTATCACAATACAGACCGTGTTGAATGAAATACCATGATTAAGACATACTTGCTGTTTTCTGTCCCTGTAGCCTCTTATGAAGGATTGGATGATTATTGCATTCTTTAGCCTTCTCCTCTCTTCCTGTAACACAACAGAATAGACATTGCTGCTGTATATCAATTAAAACATGATACAATATGCACAGCTAGAATGCATACTGTATATATTTACTCTGTTACCACCAAAAGGTTTGCAATTCTGTCACCACACCCCCTTCCTTACCGGAGAGTGAAGCACCATCACCACCTCCATCCACTGAGCCGCCCCAGGAGGCAGTAATGGTAAAAAGAAGCAGAGCGATCTTTTGGATTATCAGAGGTTTGTGTATCACATGAATGTCTAGCTAAAATTGCAAATCCTTTGGCAGGTAAAACAGTAGATATATAAAATATGTATTCCCAATGTGGTTTTAATTCTTTGTCTGGAGTTCCACTTCAGCCAGTCGCTATTGTGTTCCCAGATACAATTTCCACTTCTACTCCCTGCTTCACAGGGAAAACATATACAGGTGGTTAATGCAAATATTCATGTTTATGCCAGAAACTGTATTGAAAAATAAAATCTTTAAGGCCTCTTGCACGATACTCCTGTTTGAGCATCTACTTTTTTAGACTTTATTTTGGTATGTATTTGCGCGTATTTACACGCATTTTCGTGTATAGGCGTCCGCGCATTTTCGTGCAAACTTATTCTCACGTTTTTTTTTTTTTTCTACACAATATGTAAATGAGCATTTGCGTGCCTAAGGCATAATTACTGACCCAAAAAGCAGATTTTGCAATATATTTTTCTACTGAAGAATGCACAGCGCTTATGTGCCTGTGTGCATAGGCACATTACAATTATTTGGCTGTATTTTAGCTCAGTAAAAAAATACAAAATAAAAATAGCTGTACTGAGCATTTTCAAGTTGCAGTGTGCAATAGGCCTAAGATAAATAAATGAATAACAGTAGATTTTCTTATCTACGTTGGATTGTATAACGTGCACATTGCTACCTTTAGCACTCAGCACTTTATGGATGGTTCATTTCCACTGTGATTGTCTCTATTGCAATATATTGTTTATGTAGCACAGACACTTGTTATAGTAATCTGCTTTTGGTTATTTATTTCACATAACAGCGCAGCACCATCTATTGTATAATAAACAAAAAACTGCTGCCCTTAAAAGGGGAGTTCCAGCCCCCCGTCCCCCCAAAAATTAAAAGTCAGCAGCTACAAATACTGTAGCTGCTGACTTTTAATATTAGGACACTTACCTGTCTAGGGATCCCTAGATTTCGGCACCACAGCTGATTTTTCAATCGGCTCTCGAGGGCTGCCGCCGCCATTCCTCATGAGGAAAACTGACAGTGAAGCCTTGCGGCTTCAAAGAGTGTCCCCTACTGCACATGCGCTTCCTGAATGGCCTGGCAGTGGTGAAACTAGGAGGGGGCAGAACTTCCAGGAGACCTCGCTGCGGCGAGGTCTTCCGGAAGTGGGGACGAGTACTTGTCTCAACTAAGATCACATACCAAACATCAGGCAAAATGTGAACAACTTGATACTAAAAGATGAAGATGTGTTTTCAGAAATAAAAATGTGGAACAGGCAAAAATTTTGATGCAGAAGAGACATGCATTTATTTTGCATTAAAGAGACTTACCTGCCTGTCCGCCCTTGTACGCAGACACAACTCACTGTCCAAATTCAGCAATGCGTGAGAGTGACGTCATTCCTGCCCGGCCAATTACAGCCCCAGGAGACGGCTGCCCGAGAAGATTAGCAGCCTAGTAGGGAGCTCAGGGACACCGCATAGCTGAAGCCAAAGTCAGTATAGTTCTGCTTTAATCTCAACCACTCACTGATCCTCGTGTTCACCAAACTGCTCAGTTTGAGCTAAAATGGCTCCTGCCTATGCAAAACAGGTGATGGCCTGGTCACATCGCCTCTCCTTGAGGTCACAGCCAGTGGTGATGGCCAGTTCACACCAAAACGCATAAAAACTATTTTTAAAAAAAGGTGCATTTCTTGTTTCCTGCACCACGGGTGAATGTAGGGCCCTTGCAAGAGCATGCGGGTGGCAATAAATTGTTAATGCTGCCCCAAACACATTTACAGTACCATGCAATTTGGTGCAGTGTGTTCTGAAAAAGTATTTCACTGCATTTTAAATTCAAATGAATGGACTGCAGGGAAACACACACTTTCCAGTGTGACCCTGCCCTGAGGCCAGAACAGACACTCTCCCAGCGTCTGTTCATATACGCACCTCTGCAGCCGTTTGTTTCCATGAAAGGAGCTCTGAAGTTGAAGGCCTGTATACACCTGCAGAATCAGCAGGTGCTGGTTACCATCAAAACATGGCCCCAGGATTAGACACTTCTCCCCCCTTTCAAGTCTCTACAAAACCTCTGGGCTCCAGGATCCATTCCAGGACTTGCCAATCCTAGAGAAAACAGCAAAACCAGTTTTCTCCACTCAGGAGAGAAACATCCCGGAACCCCTCAATCTGCATAAGTGAGAACCCTGGGTGACACCAAATTCATCTCATAGTAACAGATGCGCACACACCGAATATGTGAATTACAAACTATACATAGAAAGCATTAGCAAAAAAAGTATATGGTTCAGTTCATAAAATGATCTACATGCATAGCTTAAAATTATTAAAAATAAAATAAATAAAATTCCTCAGCCACCAAGCAATCAGATCTCCTAGATTTGGACAAATGTATTCATGATCACATCTGTGCAAAAACGGCAGACACTAAATTATATCCATGTAATGAAAACTTGGTATTTACTTTTACTTGTAACCATTTTTGACCTACCTCCCTCTTTCTCCTTTCTTCCTGGGTACGATGTAGAAGGGATGCTTTCTCTTCCTGAAAGACAATAATGTTAGCTTTGATTATTATTATACAGGATTTGTATAGCGTCAACAGTTTGCGCAGCGCTTTACAATGTTAGGGCAGAAAGTACAGTTACAATACAATTCAATTCAATACAGGAGGAATCAGAGGGTCTTGCTCATTATAGCATACAATCTAAGAGATTATTAAACAGTTTACATGATTGTTAACTTTTTTTTAATCCGATTTTTTTTTTTTAACCGCTCAATGACCAGGCCATTTTTTGCGATATGACTCTGCATCGCTTTAACTGACAATTGCGCAGTCGTGCGACGCCGTACCCAAACAAAATTGAGGTCTTTTTTTTCCCCCCACAAATAGAGCTTTCTTTTGGTGGTATTTGATCATCTCTGCCGTTTTTTATTTTTTGCTCTATAAACAAAAAAAAAGTGACAATTTAAAAAAAAAATAAAAATATTTTGTACTTTTTGCTATAATAAATATCCCCAATTTAAAAAAAAAAATAGTATATGCTGCATTTTTTTGTGTTCGTTTTAGGTGCGAATCAGCTGCTAACATAAATTTGCAACTCATTGTACTACTTCTGAGGGGGAAATCCATGCCCATTTAAAAAAAAAAAAAAAGAACGGCATGGATTCCCCCTCCAGGAGCATACCAGGCCCTTAGGTCTGGTATGGATTTTAAGGGTAACCCCCTACGCCGAAAAAAACGGCGTGGGGGTCCCCCCAAAATCCATACCAGACCCTTATCCAAGCACGCAGCTTGGCAGGTCAGGAAAGGGGGTGGGGACGAGCGAGCGCCCCCCCCCCCCCCCCAAAGCACCTTGTCCCCATGTTGATGAGGACAATGGCCAGGGTTGTCGGGGTCTGCGGGCTGGGGGCTTATCGGAATCCGGGAGCCCCCTTTAATAAGGGGGCCCCCAGATCCCGGCCCCCCACCCTATGTGAATGAGTATGGGGTATGATACCCCTACCCATTCACCTAAGGTGTAAAAGTGTAAATAAAAAAAAACTCACACAATTTTTAAAAATATTTTATTGCACTGCTCCGGGGGTCTTCTTCCGTCTTGGGGGGTCTTCTCGCCGGACTCCTCCGCTCTCTTCTGCTCTTTTACCTAGCTCTTTCACGAGCGGAGGAGCCCGGCTTTCTTCTTCTGACTCTTCTTCTTCTGACTCTTCGCTCTCTCTGGCCGGAATGGCAGAGACGCGCCGTGTTGTGACTTATATAGGGACAAGGGGGCAGGGTCACATGCTCATGTCACATGGTGACCCTGCCCACATATGATGTCACAGTCCCGGAGGATGCTGGGACTGTGACATCATATAAGTCACAACACCACGTGTCTCTGCCATTCCACTGCCAGAGAGAGCGACGAGTCAGAAGAAGAAGAAGAAGAAGAGTCAGAAGAAGAAGAGTCAGAAGAAGAAGAGTCAGAAGAGGAAGAGGAAGAGGAAGAGGAAGAGGAGGAAGAAGAAGAAGAGTCGGAAGAAGAAGAGTCAGAAGAAGAAGAGGAAGAAGAAGAGTCAGAAGAAGAAGAGTCAGAAGAAGAAGAAGAGTCGGAAGAAGAAGAGTCAGAAGAAGAAGAGTCAGAAGAAGAAGAGTCAGAAGAGGAAGAGGACGAGGAAGAGGAAGAGGAGGAAGAAGAAGAAGAGTCGGAAGAAGAGTCAGAAGAAGAAGAGTCAGTCACTGGGGAAACAAAGATACCGCACGCCTGTGTCTGCCGCCATATTCCTGGCCTGTGCCCTGCCGGATCAAGCCTCTCCTGGACTGGTACTGAGGTAGGGGGCCCATCTGGTCATCTAGCTTGCCCCCTCATGCTCCTGGTGAGGCCCGGTGGTCCGCGGGGCCACTGATGCCGCCCGTCCAGGCCGCGGCCTAGTGCGGCCTAGTGAAGCCTCCAGCCCACTGCATTTTCCTACGCCGCCGGCCAGCGGACGAGCGCCGCAGCCGGCCTGGACTCGGGACCACAGCAGCTGTTCCCCTTAGCCACTCCACCAGCCCTCCCAGCCCTCCATCCATCCTCCTGCAAGGTCTGCAAAACGACAGGCCGAGGCTCCGGCCCTGCTCCCGGAGCGGCGGCCATCTTGGTGCACCCAGCTGAGGCCTTGGTGCTCACTCTCAGCCCTTCTGGACCCAATTTCCTCCCTTTTTGATGCTCTGACCCATCCACTGGCTGATTGCTACCCGCAGCCCACGCTGTGGCTCTCCTGTACAGTTTTCTGGAGGACAAGTTGAGGATCCGGCCTGGTGAGTGGCGACCATCTTGCTTCACCCAGGCGAACATCTGGTCCTCCTGCCTCCTGTGCACCTGCTCCAAGCCCCTGCTTACAAAGTTTTGGCTTGTCCACAATGCGAGCCGACCACCCATTGTTTGCAAATAAGCTGATGCCCTAACCTCTGCCTCCAGTGCCAAGTATAGCGGCCATCTTGCTTCGCCCAGCTACAGGGTACACGCCAATTTTGCTTCCCCTGACTCCTTTACGCCTAGCTCACTGCCACCAGAGCTGCCCCCTCGGCCAGACTGCCACCTACAGCCTCCGGGTCAGCACTCCTCCTTTTTGTAGCCACCTGAAAGACTATCCACAATACCAGCATTACACTTAGCGGCCATCTTGCTACACTCACTCCTGGCCCTCTGTCCCCGTGGTCCCTGACTCTTGCTTTACCCCAGATCCAGAGATCCCTGCCGGACAAGGAGCCGTCTGATGCCTTCAAAGAAGCAACCCAAAACTAAGCAACAGCCTGGGGCACAGGCTGCAGCCCCACTCACACGTGGGGACTCCAACTTACTCCAGAAACTACAGGCCTTGTTGGTTGACATGGAGGACAGTTCTCCTGCTGACGTCCCCGCATCCCCCTCACCTTCAACCCAGACCCCCACAGGTGACACCAACATGATCTTAGCAGCAATTGAAAGCAGCAAGACATCTCTACTGAATGAGAATGAGACGTAACAATGTCAGAGTGCTGGGCCTCCCCGAGGGCTCGGAGGGAGACCATCCGGCGGACTTCGCGGAGGCCTTCTTCAAAGATTTACTGGGACTGGCTGATGTCCCCTCTACATACGTGGCAGAACGCGCTCATCGTGTTCCAATGAGTCGATATGTTCCAGGTGCACCTCCGCGTCCCTTCCTGGTACGTTTCCTAAACTACCGAGACCGGAATCGTATACTCTCAGAGGCCCTGGAAACACCCGAATCTGAAATTCGGTAATGCACATATCATGCTCTTCCCTGATTTCTCTCCAGAACTTCAACGGAAACGGCAGACCTTCACTAATGTTCGGCGCAGACTACGAGATCGTAACATTAAATATGGAATGCTCTATCCTAGTCGCCTGCGAGTTCAGCATGAGGGTACTGTAAAAAATGTTGACACACCGGCTGGGGCTGATGCCTGGCTTAATGGGCTGCGTTGAAAACACGTGTCTTGCTCCACCGTATGGGCCCCAGGGGCAGCTGGGGCTCATGGGGGGGAAGAAAACAAGAAACAAAACCAGACTCCCATGTTGCCTACGTATTAGTCGATCATCCTTACATGTCTGAGAGATCCTACTTGAGCGAGCTATGCACATGGAACTCTACAAGACAAGTTTGTTACTTCCCCCACTTGGCTTGCCTTGGACGCATGTCAACGGGGGTGGCTACCCTACAAACTTAAGCCTCAAACTGACTCAGGGAGCGCTGTGACTGCACTCCAGGGTTGTGATCCACCCAGGTTTATGCCCCTTGGCTGCTATTAAGTCACTGAATTGTTTTCAAAGGTTTTTGGGATCAAGCTACAAGCCAAGTTATGTTGGGGAATAGGCTGCGTGGCAGGAAGTTTTTTGTCCTGTGTAGGGTTGCTCACTCGCCCTACAGGCTTAGTGTAAGTGTGCTCAATAGTTTTGGGAATACGCTGCGTGTATCAGTAAATGGTTTATACAGCAGCGGGAATTGCAATTGTCTTTGGGGGGGGGGGGGTGTTCTATGTGCAATGTTCCAGAATTTACCCAGGGCTACGTAAGATTTGTGTTATGAACCAGAACTGTATTGCTCATAGGTCAGTAGCAAATTGTAATGAGGTTATGCCATTTATTGCTGTAGTCTTTAACGTATTTTGATGGCAGGAATTGTATTTGATATACTGTCTTGGAACGTTAGAGGCCTAAACGATAAATTTCGGCGTGCCCTAATGTTCCAATACTTGCAACCGCTCAAACCACACATCGTTTTCCTACAGGAAACGCATTTAGATGGCAATAGGATTCTCGCTATAAAACGCTCCTGGATCCAACGTGCAATACATGCTACATATTTTACATACGCCAGAGGCGTGGTGGTGCTGATCAGCAAGGCAGTCCCTTGTACTGTTCACCAAGTTGTCACGGATCCAGGGGGCCGCTATGCAATTGTTGTGGCGGACATTCATGGGCATAGGATGGTGCTAGTTAATGTATATGTTCCTCCACTATTCCACATTCAGGTACTATATGATTTGTTGGGTAGATTGGCTCCCCTCATGCATCTGCCTATTATTGTAGCAGGGGATTTTAATGCCATTTTGAATACTGCCCTAGACTCTTCTAATTCTAGGCGAGGGTCGTCTGTAGAGCTGGCAGCGTGGGCGGCGACGGCTGCTCTCACAGGAGTTGTGGAGATGGAAAAATCCCACCACCAAAAGTTACTCACACCTATCAAAAACACACAAGTCCTCATCCAGGATTGATTTAGCGTTTGCTAATGCCCCTATGTTGCAGCTGGTGAGGGGAGCTAATTACATTGCCGGGGGCCTGATTGTTTCCTTAGATATGGCTAAAGCCTTCGATTCGGTGGACTGGCATTACATGTCCACTGTACTACGGCATATGGGGTTTGGAGAGGTGTTCCTTACGTGGATATCCCTCCTATACAGCTCACCCAAGGCAGCAATTAAGATAGGCACTCAAGTTCCCGCACAGTTTTCGGTGGGGAGGGGGAACGCGGCAAGGCTGCCCCCTCTCCCCATCTTTATTTGCTCTGGCCATAGAGCCTATAGCCATTGCTCTAAGAGCATCCACAGAGGTTAAAGCCCTTCAGGTTGGCGGCCTTCGAGAATGCACGGCCCTATATGCTGAGGATATGCTCCTCTTTTTAGAAGACCCGGGTCCATCCTTGGAGGCAGTGTTTGAGATCTTAAGCACATTCGCAAATTTCTCAGGGCTGCGGGTGAATTGGGAAAAGTCCAATATCATGGCCATTGATGATGGGGCTCAGGCACGGGCATCACCTTTGGTGCTCATTGCCTGGGTTACGGAGCTAAAATATTTGGGTATACGTATATCCCCCCAGGTCACAGACTACTTGACACTTAACCTAATGCCACTGATCACGAAGGTAAAAATACAATTGGAGGCTTGGAAGCATCTTCCACTCTCCTTAATTGGTAGGGTGAATCTACTTAAGATGAAGATACTGCCAGTGTTCCTCTATTTTTTGCGCAACACTCCCGTGTGGGTCCCCTGCTCCTTCTTTTGGCGCGTAAACAGCCTCTTTAGCTCGTTTCTATGGAGCTCTGGACAACCCAGAGTGAGCCTCCGTACATTACAGGAACCCTATGGACAGGGAGGACTGGCCCTTCCTGACTTGTTCAAGTATTTTATTGCAGGACAGATGGTATTTGCCAGACGGTGGTTAACAAGGGATGACGGGGATGCAGCGACAGTACTGGAAGCTGCTCTAGTGGGATCCTATGAGAGTCTCTACTATTTAGTGTTTAGAGGGCCGTGTTACTATTCGCGCGTGGGACAGGGCAAAAGGTACTAATGCACACAGACACAGAGGCCTGGTCACCTGACACACCATTGTGTGTCAATTCCAGGTTATCCCATTTTAGCGATATCCCAGATCCAGTAATGTGGGCCAGAGTTGGCATCAAACAATTAAAGAACATAGTAGGGGGGGGAGCTGCTTTCCTTTAATCAACTGAAAGATAAACATGATCTCCCAAACTGGTACTTTTTCCGTTATCTGTAGCTGAGGCATGCGTTTTTTGCACAGTTTGGCACAGGAGCAGTGTTACTCCAATCCTCACCTTTAGAACAGTGATGAATCTGTGCGGAAGACGCTGTCGGAAACATATAAAGAGCTATTTGCAGAAAGGCCTGCGGCACTCAGTAAATGTAGAGAGAAATGGAGCTCACTTGTTCCCAATCTCCAAGGTGATGACTGGGACGATATGTGGGATCACCCTTTTCAGGTCCTAGTATCGGCCCGTGACAGGTACATCCAATTTAAGATACTTCACAGGGTATATTATACCCCAGCGAGACTAGCCAGCATCTATGGTTTGAATGGCGCCACCTGCTGGCGTTGTAACGCGGCAGGGACGGACTTCGATCATGTATTCTGGCAGTGCCCGTCCATACAGGTATTTTGGACAGGGGTCACAAAGACCATCCAGGAGCTGATCCTCCTACCTGTCCCCATGACGATATCAGTATGTATGTTGGGCCTGGTGGAGGAAGTAGCACCACTTAGGCACAAAGAACCATGATCTCTCTCACATTATTTTATGCACGCAAAGCTATCCTTTTATGCTGGAAAAAACCTGAGGCCCCATCCTTGGCCTTCTGGAAAGGCATAGTGAATAGAGCACTACCCTTATATAAAGCCACCTACTTAAGTAGGGGGTGCCCCAAAAAATTTGAGAAGGTATGGCAGTGCTGGCTCTCTTCGGATGGTACAGTATGAGTTACTGCATGAGTAATGGGTTTAATATTATACGAAAGAAACATGCACTGCTTGAAATGATGAGACAGGCGGTATAGCTACTAGGTGATTGTGATTATTGTTTTACCTGAGCATGTACTGTAAAATGATTTGAGTAGCCCGGAGGGCACGTGATTGTGTTTACCCTCCTGTTATACTTGGGACATTGCACAATGGGGAGGGGGGAGGGGGGGATTCATGGGGGGTTCTGTTATTGTTGTTTATTGCTGTTTTTTTTTTTTTTGAAAAATATTTATTGGGTTTTGCATAGTAACGTGGTACAACAGATAGTATACAGTATCTGCACAAAACATACACGCAGATTCTCTGTTTAACAGATAGAATGTTTTTTTAAACTTTAGTAAGGAAAAAAAAAACAACGAAAAAATAATCAAAAACCAAAAGGGGGGGTGGGGTGAGGGGAAAGGGAGGGGGCTGAGTAAAGCACCTATACCATCATGACATTAGTTAAGCAGTGTAATGCCCGTGGGGGCTGTATCATATACCGTAGTACCTTCAGGAGTGGAAGCAACGCTTAGATAATGTTTGGTTAGTGATCTCCCAAGTTAGTTAAGGTATGTAAGTGAAACCATAGGATGAAACAGTTTTAAAGAGACGATAAAAAGAATAATCATAAAAAAAAAAAAAAAAAGGTCATGGACGTTAAAGAGCATTGTCTGACTTTGCGGGTCCTATAGAGTAGAGGAGTCGGAAACGTTGGATAATTTGAGGTTGCCAAGTGAATTGGTAAGATCTTTCTGTAGGTACCAATCCGTGTAACGGAATGGTTTCATTATATCCTGTATTTCCTTTTGAGTAAATGTGGTCTCCATATAGTTACGCCATCTCTTAAAGAAGCGCGGTGTAGAACGAAAGTTAAGTGTAATGGTGTCCAGTCTCTCCAGGTAGAAAAGAGATGTCAAAGCTTTTTTGACTGCCGGGAGGTTGGGCGGTGTCGACGTGATCCAGTGAGCCATAATAGTCCTACGAGCAACTAGGAGACATAAATGGGCCCATTGTGGAATGTGTAGTGGGCTCGCCGTTGACAGAGAGGATGGTGGTGGCGTGTAACCAAACAAGCACAAAAGACAGTCTCTCGGTATTTGCACTTTATTGACTTTGCTGATGAAGGTTAGCACAGAATTCCAGTACGTAGTAACAACCGCACAATCCCAGAGACGGTGAAGCAGTGTAGGGCGAGGTAGGGAGCACCAGGGGCAGTTTGCTTGAGTTGGGTCTGCCTTGTTGGTGCGAAATGGGTAATAGGCCCTATGGATGATCTTAAATTGCGTTTCACTCCATGTTTCTGAAGTAGTAAGCTTGCGGACAAGTCTGTATCCCTCGAGGATTTTTTCTGGTAGATCATTGTCATCCAATATGTTAGACCATTTTTGAAATGGTTTGAGATAGTATTTTTGTGACTGGTGTTGGATGAGATAGGAATAAATACTGGAGATGGAATAGTCGTCCCTTTGGAGTACCGCGTCTATGAAGGACGTTTGAAGGGGATCGGACTTGGGTCCACAACAGGACCTAAGATAGTCCGTAAGTTGGTGATAATGAAAAACATGTGTCGATGGCAATGAAAATTCTCGCATCAGGGTTTGGAAGGGTTTAAATTTCCCAGGTTTGTCATGGTAGATGGAGGCAATTTTTGTGAGACCCTTGGTTTGCCACTGATTAAAAGCCTTGTGCAGAGTGGACGGTAGAAACATAGGGTTCCCTTGAATTGGTAGGTGGCGTGAGATATTAGATGGTAGTCCCAATAATTTCCGAACCTCCCTCCAGGCGATGACTGTGTCCCTGAAGAGTACGCTTGTCTTGAGGTGAGGTGGTAGCATATTAGGATTAGCGTGAAGGATAGCTGAAAGGGCATATGGGGAGGCCATAGCCCCTTCGAGTACAGTATTGGAGTATTTAGATTTTCCAGCTAGCCAATCTAGGCCCTGTCTAAGTAGGCAAGATAGGTTGTAAAAGCGTATGTTGGGTAGACCTGCCCCTCCCTCACCCTTCGGGAGACATAATTTTTGTATCGCAATGCGCGGTTTTTTGCCCGACCATAGAAAAGCGGTTAATGCTCTGTGGATTTTTTGTACATCAGAATGTCTCAGTAGAAGAGGTATGGTCTGCATTGGGTAAAGCAGTCGTGCAAATGACACCATTTTAAAAAGGTGACATCTCCCAAACAGTGAGAGAGGGAGGGCCGTCCAAGCCTCCAACTCCTTCACAATTTTAGTTATTAGAGGGGGGTAGTTAAGTACATATAAGGAGGAGGGCTCACGCCCTATATGAATACCCAGGTATGTGATGTGTTGGGTCGCCAGAGTAAGTGGCGATAGATGTCTCCATTTAATAGACAGGCGTGGATGTAGTGCTATAATCTCGCTTTTGTCAAAATTTATTCGAAAGCCAGAGCATCGTCGAAAGGCCGCAAAAAGTTCTTGGAGTCTGTCAAAGTCAGATAGGGGGTTGGTGGAAAATAGTAATATGTCATCCGCAAACAGAGCGGAGCGGAGAATTTGATTACCCATATTAATGCCACTAACTCCGTTGGGTGAGTTAATTATTCTAGACAGGGGCTCAATGGCAATATTGAAAAGCAAAGGTGATAGGGGGCACCCTTGTCTGGTCCCCTTTTCCAAGGGGATTGTGTCAGATACAAAATCTGGGGTAACCAGGCGTGCGGTTGGTGAAGCGTACATTTGTATTAGAAATCGCATAATTGGACCCGAAAAGCCAAATTGTTCCATTACTCTGAAGAGCCATGACAGACTGATATTGTCAAAGGCTTTTTCAGCATCCAATGACATGATAGCGACGTCTTGATTGGGGTGTGTTTTAGCATATTCTAGAGCCATCAAGACTTTACGGATGTTCAGGGTGGCTGAACGCCCTGGAACAAAACCAGATTGAGCTGGGTGCAGTAAGCTGGGGAGTAAGGGGGCTAGGCGCGACGCGATGATTTTAACTTTTTTTTTTAACTTTATATCTTTATTTAATTTTTCCATTATAAACTTACAAAACATACATTTCTCTTCTTCAATCATTCTTTGGAGAACAATATATTTAAAATAGGCACATCGAGAAAAAAAGGAGATCAAGGGGGGGAAAAACATAGATGGGGAGATTGCCTGTTTGTCCCCCTTTTCCCCTCTCGCTCCTGTCTAGACCCTCCATCTCCAAACAAACTACTCATCCCTTCCATCTTCCGCCCTACCCGTTGTTCCATTCAACCTATATTTGGCTTCCTCTTTGTTCCACTTCCTAATTACGAAACCCATATACCTTCTTCGTTATCCAATCCTATCTTTTTCTCACACCTCTGCCCGTTTTATGTGCTCATGCATTCACTTTCTTTTTTCTCGCACCATTTTTTCCATATCTCATCAAATTTATGCATACAGCCCTGCCTAATATAAAATGTTCTCTCTTTTAGGATCACCATGCTCATGTTCTGTTCCCATTCCCCACTAGATGGAGGGGTGGAAGACTGCCATCTCTGGGCTATAAGTTTCCTGGCTTGGAAAAGGCATCTCAGAATCGCCAAGCCAGTACCCTTTGGTTTTCCTTTTCCCTCTAACCACCCCAGTGCACACGTCATGGGCTCTACTTCTATGGGTACCTCGAAGACATGGGTAATTGTTTCCACCACCTCCATCCAGTACCGGAATAGTTTAGGACATCTCCAGAACATGTGGATCATGTCCCCTTCTAGCCATCCACATCTTGGGCAGGAGGCATCCTGTCTCCGTCCAAACAAAAATAGTTTTTGCGGCGTATAATATACCCTATGCAGTAGGAATAAATGAGACATCCTCTGGGGCGGGGATAGGGATACGCACTGGGCAAGCTCTAGGATTCTTTCCCACTGGGCAGGGGTTATATCTCCCACATCTCTTTCCCATTTCCTCCTAGCAGGTAGTTCCTGTTGTTTCTCCTTTCTTTTCCTATTTAAGCTTAGGTAAGTTTTGGATATTAGGCCTTTCGTCGTTCCTGATTCGATTATGGCCTGTAGTGTCGGCATATCACTCCATTCAATTTCTGTTTCACCGAATTGTGATGTCATGGCGTGTCTAACTTGGAGATATCTAAAGAAGGAATTTCTCGGGATTGCAAATTGCTCTCTCAACTCTTGGAAGGACTTAAGTTTACCATTTTGGTAGAGTTGGTGAAGCCATTTTATACCACGTCTTTCCCATTCCTTGATTGGTCCTATTTTCTGTAGTTCCCCCAGTCTGCCATTATTCCATAGGGGTGAGTATTTTGTATACCCACTATATCCCAGGGTTTCCTTGGCCGTCTCCCAAATCTTACCCATTAGTTCAAAAGTAGGGGCCCTTCGCATTACCTGACCTGCCTCCAGGGCCTCCACTACTGGCCTCTGAAAAAAGTTCCCTAATAGAGTTTCCCTTTTATCGCTTCTACCCATATACTGGAGCTGGGCCGCTACAAAATAGTCAAATGGATGGGGGAGTGCGACTCCACCTTCCCCGTTCAGGAGTTGTAATGTTTTTAAACTAATGCGAGCTGCTCCTCCCTTCCAAATCAATTCCCTGAATATGGTATCCATCCTATGGAACCATTTTTTATAGATCCATACCGGGGAATTGTGCAAGACATATAAAAGTTGGGGCAAAAAGATCATTTTAACTAGATTGCAGCGGCCCGCTGCAGATAGCGGGAGTTTCTTCCAGATTTTTGTTTTCTCTTTGAATTTAGTCAAAAGTGGAATTAAATTATTTACTAGGTATTTTTTAGGGTCCTTTGTGATGTACACACCAAGGTATTTCATTTGATTGACTATTTGGAGTCGTGTGGCTTCCTGGGGTAGGACAATTTCCATCTCGTCTATGGGTAAGAGGCTAGATTTTCCCCAATTGATTTTCAACCCCGAAAAGTTCCCAAAGCCTCTCAGTTTTGTCATTGTTTCTTTTAATGATCCTTGGACATCTCCAAGCAGTAGTAGGAGGTCGTCCGCAAAGAGGATCACCTTTTCCTCCTCCATCCCTCTTCTCAGGCCTTTTATCGCTGGGCAGGATCTTATGGAGATGGCCAAGGGTTCGATCGCGAGGGCGAAGAGGAGGGGCGACAATGGGCACCCCTGCCTCGTCCCCCTCAGCAATCGAAACCTGGTAGAGTGGTCGTTATTTATTCTAACCCTCGCCTCGGGTGATTTATACATCAGTTTAATCCAGTTTATAAATGTGGGTCCTATCTGGAACTCACTCAGGACTCTCCACAGATATCCCCACTCCAGGGTGTCGAAGGCCTTGGCCGCATCCAAGGAGAGAATGGCTCTCTGCCCCTCTTCATCAGAGGGTATTTGAAGATTCAAGTGGACCCGTCGGATGTTTATACTCGTGGATCTCCCCGGGATAAACCCTGACTGGTCGGGGTGTACTAGCCCCTCTATCACCCTATTAAGTCTATTTGCCAGCACCTTTGCCAAGATTTTGGCATCAATGTTGAGCAGGGAGATGGGTCTATATGAAGAGGGCCTGAGCGGGTCCTTGTTCTCCTTAGGTATTACTATAATAGTAGATTGCGTCATGGACACAGGGAGTTCTTTCTTAGTTGCTGACCAGTTGAAGGTCTTCAGCAACTCCGGGAGTAGTACCCCCCCGAAGTGTCGATAGACCTCGACCGGTAAGCCATCTGGGCCTGGTGATTTTTGTCCCGCCATTTCCCGCACAATCTGCTGGATCTCTTTCAGGGTTATGGGTCTGTCAAGTATATCCCTATCTTCCTGCGAGAGACCTGGGACCTTCAACTCATTGAAGAAAGCGTCCATTGACTTCCCTCCTCCCTCCTTGTTGGAGCTATACAGTTCCTCATAATAATTTTTAAATCTGTTTACAATCTCGGGAGTATGCGTAGATGTCCTGTCCTCGGTAGTATTAATTATAGGTACTATGGATGGTGGTGAATTTGTTCTTACTAAGTGTGCCAGCATCCGGCCTATGCCTTCCCCTTCCCCAAATGCAATTTGTTTATGGAACATATGTTTATTCTCTGCTTTTCTCACCATTATTAGACGGTATATTCGTTGTGCTTCTACCCAGGCCCCTAGTTTTTCAGATGTCGGGTCATTTATATACTGCTCTTCTAGGAGGGTAACTCGTTCTGATGCCCTTGCTTCGCTTTCGAAAGATTTTTTTTTTATTCTTGATATCTGTTGGATCAGTAGCCCTCGGAGGTAAGCTTTAAGCGTGTCCCACACTACTCCTTGAGGGGCAGTGCCAGAGTTTAAATTGATATATTCAGCTAGAGCTTCTGATACTACCTGTGGGTCTTTAATGAGTTCCAGCCATGATGGGCTTATTTTCCACTCCCTTACGGAAGTACCCTCCCCTAAGTCCAGGGATACTATCACGGGTGAGTGATCTGAGAGACCCCTTGATAAGTACTTTACATCATTCACCATTATGGTCACCTCCTCGTTACCCAAGGCTAGGTCAATTCTGGACAAAGTAGAATATGTTCTGGAAAAGCAGGAGTACCCCCTGCTTTGGGGGTTGTATGTTCTCCATATATCTTTCCAACCTGCCTCACCCATTACCTGGGATAGGCGGTGATCTATCGTCTCTCCCCGTTTTATCCCTTGTGGGAATCTATCTAATTTCTGGTCAATGACCATATTAAAGTCACCTACTATCAACAGGGGGACTCCCGGTTTGTCCAGTGCAAATTCTATCAATTCATAGAGGATATCTGTATTGGAAGGCGGGGGGATGTATATGTTGGCCAAGATCATATTTCTATCCTCAATTGTGCAGTATATAAAAATGTACCGACCTTGTTCATCTATTCTCGTCTGTAGACAATTAAAAGGAGCCCCCGATTTAATCAGAGTACTAACCCCCCGGGAATAGGTTGTGTGGCACGAGTGAAACTGGGGCTTAAACCCTCCCCATCCCAGTTGGGGTGTAGTATTGTTTGTAAGATGTGTTTCCTGTAAACATACAACCGTGGCCCTTTGGGTATTTACTGCTGCTAAAGCTGCTGCTCTTTTTCCCCTGTCACCCAACCCTCTTACGTTCCATGAGCAAATTGTGATTTTCTTTCGTGTTTTCTGTGAAGTTTCAGTCATTAGTGTACTACGAAATTTTTCCTTAAAAATTGTGGTTCTATATATTCCCTATTGCTTTTTAAGCTTGTGCCTGTGCGAGCTACCTGTAACATGCTAGTATATAGTGATAACAAAAAGGAGAAAAAAAAGAAGAAATTTACAAAAAACATTGTGTTCTCATTAATGAGCCTCTTCCATTCCTCCCTCCCCCTTACATTCCAAAGTTCCGTGCTACTCAATCTGTTCAATTCATACCATTTCATCCACTCGTGTCGTCCATCCTTCTTTTTCAAACCTCGCATTGCCTTTCCAGGCGTACCCGGGGGCTTCTTGCTGTGACCTTTCCATACACACAATCTTAGTATCTCTTTAAGTATAGATTTACTCAACCTTTCCCCCCCTCCCTTCCCCACCCTATCCCACCTATCCCACCCTCCCCATGTACCCTGAAATTTACCGTAAGTGACAAAAAACACAAATACCATAAAACATCCTATGCACCTGGAGAGCCCTGAGCTGTGTCCCTTCCAAATCCGCGACACCCTGCTCATTGTTCTCCTATTTCCCTTTCCCTCCCACCCCCCCCCCCTTCCCCCCCACCCCCCCCCCGAGAAAGACCCCAAAACCGTGCTGTGGTTTAAAGATAGGTATTATAGTAATTTCCACCCCTGGCTGAAGGGCAGATAATAAGAAAAGGAAAAAAAAGAAAAAAAAAAAAAAAAAAAAAAAAGTGAGGTGGTAGCATATTAGGATTAGCGTGAAGGATAGCTGAAAGGGCATATGGGGAGGCCATAGCCCCTTCGAGTACAGTATTGGAGTATTTAGATTTTCCAGCTAGCCAATCTAGGCCCTGTCTAAGTAGGCAAGATAGGTTGTAAAAGCGTATGTTGGGTAGACCTGCCCCTCCCTCACCCTTCGGGAGACATAATTTTTGTATCGCAATGCGCGGTTTTTTGCCCGACCATAGAAAAGCGGTTAATGCTCTGTGGATTTTTTGTACATCAGAATGTCTCAGTAGAAGAGGTATGGTCTGCATTGGGTAAAGCAGTCGTGCAAATGACACCATTTTAAAAAGGTGACATCTCCCAAACAGTGAGAGAGGGAGGGCCGTCCAAGCCTCCAACTCCTTCACAATTTTAGTTATTAGAGGGGGGTAGTTAAGTACATATAAGGAGGAGGGCTCACGCCCTATATGAATACCCAGGTATGTGATGTGTTGGGTCGCCAGAGTAAGTGGCGATAGATGTCTCCATTTAATAGACAGGCGTGGATGTAGTGCTATAATCTCGCTTTTGTCAAAATTTATTCGAAAGCCAGAGCATCGTCGAAAGGCCGCAAAAAGTTCTTGGAGTCTGTCAAAGTCAGATGGGGGTTGGTGGAAAATAGTAATATGTCATCCGCAAACAGAGCGGAGCGGAGAATTTGATTACCCATATTAATGCCACTAACTCCGTTGGGTGAGTTAATTATTCTAGACAGGGGCTCAATGGCAATATTGAAAAGCAAAGGTGATAGGGGGCACCCTTGTCTGGTCCCCTTTTCCAAGGGGATTGTGTCAGATACAAAATCTGGGGTAACCAGGCGTGCGGTTGGTGAAGCGTACATTTGTATTAGAAATCGCATAATTGGACCCGAAAAGCCAAATTGTTCCATTACTCTGAAGAGCCATGACAGACTGATATTGTCAAAGGCTTTTTCAGCATCCAATGACATGATAGCGACGTCTTGATTGGGGTGTGTTTTAGCATATTCTAGAGCCATCAAGACTTTACGGATGTTCAGGGTGGCTGAACGCCCTGGAACAAAACCAGATTGAGCTGGGTGCAGTAAGCTGGGGAGTAAGGGGGCTAGGCGCGACGCGATGATTTTAGATAGGATTTTGACGTCCACGTTGATTAGTGAAATCGGGCGGTATGAGCCCGGTAGCAGGGGATCTTTGCCTTTCTTGGATAGCAATTTAATGTGTGCCTGTGTCCCTGTAGGAAGATAGGGCCCCCCATCCCACATGGCTGCGTAGACGTGTTTCAGGGTGTCGGGGATAAAATCCTTTGTCAGTTTATAGAATTCGGCTGTATAACCGTCTGGGCCAGGGGCTTTGGCCGATGTCATGGATTTGATCGTCTGCCGAATGTCGTCAGTTGAGATAGGAGCATTGAGCGCTTCCAATTGGGCGCTTTGAAGTTTGGGCAGATGTATTTTGGCCAATAGAGCTTCTGCTGTAGGTTGGTCAGTTGGGTCAGCTGCATATAAATTTTTGTAATACTCCGTAAGTATTTTGCTAATTTCAGCAGGTGAGGTAACAAGGGAGCCCGTTGCATCTCTCAGGGTAGAGATATGGGTGGGGCGTCTTGGTCCTGAACATAATTTTGCCAGTAATTTGCCTGCCTTGTTACCAAACTTGTGGAAGTGTAGAGTAGAGTACGACGTTTTGGCTGCTTCCTGTTGCTCTGCCCAAAGGTCAAAGGTACGTTTAGCCTGCCGCCATATTTGTATGTTATCGGAGGTACGGTTTAGTATGAGTTGCTCATGGGCTAAACGCAATGTTTCGCTGGCTTGCCTGTATTGTTGGTTGGCCTGTTTTTTAAATTGGGTGGTGTAGGAGATGATTTTCCCCCGTAGAAAAGCTTTTCCAGCTTCCCAAAAGAGGTTTGGTTCAGTAATGTGGGCTCCATTTGTGGAGATGTATTCTTCCCACGCTCCGTACAACACGTGACGGAAGTCCTCATTGTCAGCCAGATATGAAGGGAAGCGCCACGTGGGAGAGGGGGATGAGGGTTTACCATGGATAATGCTTACGGCTATAGGGCTTTGGTCTGAAATTCTGGCGTCAGTGATTTCTGGATCCCGTACTATGGACAGTAATGCAGGGGAGGCAAAGAAATAATCGATGCGGGAAAAGGAGTTATGCGGGGGCGAAAAGAAAGTATATTCTCGATCCGTCGGGTGCATTAGACGCCATGTGTCTATAAAACTTGTGGAGGCAATGGATTGTGCTAGAAGAGTAGGGCCGGGTGTAGAGGGTATAGGTTTATGTGGCCTGTTTGCTGGGTCACTCGTGCGGTCTACCATTGTGGACATAACTGAGTTGAAATCTCCACCTACCAAGTGCAGTGTCTCAGGGGTGGTTAGTATCCACTGCACCATGTCACGAAAAAAAGAAGTGTCTGGCGAATTAGGGGCGTAGATGTTGGTTATAGCCACTTGTTTGTTGTCTAAAGTCATATGTAAGGTCATTTTGCGGCCCATCGAGTCTGTCCGGATATCTCTAATAGTATGTCTTAGGTGTTTGTGTATTAATATGGCCACTCCAGCCTTACGGCCTATTGCTGGTGAGCCATAAACTGAGCCCACCCACAGTTTTTGGAGGCGGGTTAAATCGTCTGCGGACAGGTGCGTCTCCTGAAGTAGAGCCACGTCTGTCCGGAGACGCTTCAAATGTTTAAGGATAGACATGCGCTTACTTGGAGAGCGAAGCCCTTTAACGTTCCATGAGACAACCTTTAGGTGACTCCCATCGGCTGAAGAGGCCATAGCTGCAAATAAAAAATTTATTGAGTTGGAGGCTTGCAATGGAGCCTCCCTGTAGGCACTGCGTCTTCCACCTGAGAGTCACCAAAGTGCTGTAAATCTCCTGAGGACATAGGTACAAAAGAGGTAAACATGAGCTTTACATAGTTCAGGTTAAGGTACATAAAGAACATCGAAATAGCATGCTTTTGAGTAAGTAAACATTTAACACATATCTCAGACTCCACTTTTTTCCACATGAGGTCCAACTACCTATGACATCTCCCGACAGACGCTAGCTCCTCTCGTAGGGGCAGGGTGTTGGCTACGGGGAGTGAGGGAGGGGAGGAGAAGAGGGGAATGGGTGATGGAAATTGGGGATGGGTAGTCAGAGGGGTGAGGTTTAGGGAGGGAGCGCCTCAGAGCTGGGAGATGAGGCAGGTTTAGAGGGTTGAGAGCTCATCTCGTGGGAATCCCCCTCGTAGGGGCGTTAGATCTGACCAACTGTTGAGGCCTCTAAAAGGACTTCCTAAACGAGTAATGTAGGACAGTGATATTAACTTAAACAGCCAACTAGCAATCACAGACGTTGAGCAGCTGCCTGGCACAATGATTGCGTCAAACAAGTTCAGTCAAGAGGAGACAACAATAGAAGAGTAAGAAAAAAAAAAAAAAACACCTGAGAATGAGGAGGGGTGTAATACTACCCATCTTCCATGTAGGATCATTAATGATAGGTGTCTGAGGCTCATCAGCGGTTCCCCGAGCGGTCTTCTCGGTGGGTGAAACGTGTGCGCTTGTATGGCGGCTTGGTCGGGCTGTGTTGTTGTTTAGGTACTGCGGTTGTGGTGGTCGCCGATGTTGGTGATGTGCCCTCTGCTGAGTTGCTGTGTTCCATCTCGGTGCCCAGAGTGTTTATGTATATTTCCGCTTCGTCTGGTGTGGTGAAGGTGAGATGTTCTCCCTCCTGCGTCTGGATGCGAAGAGTGGCCGGGTAAGCCAGGGAGAATCGGATTTGGCTGTTGTGCAGAGCCGTGCAGATTGGCGAGAATGCTTTACGCTGTTTCATCACCTCTATGGAGTAATCTGCGAAGAGCAATAATCTTGCGCCATCCACCGATAGGGAGCGCGTGCGTCGAAATTTCTGCATAATGGCATTTTTGTCCGCATAATTGAGATATTTGACTATGACATGGCGGGGTTTAGCACGACTTTCTGCGTATTGACCAATGCGGTGCGCTCGTTCAATAGTGCAGGGTATGCGGAGGCCCAGTTGCTCAGGGATGATTTTTGCGCATATGTTTGTGAGCTGGGCAGGGGATACTGACTCTGGCAGTTCAATAATGCGCAGATTGTTCCTTCTCGAGCGATTTTCCAAATCGTCGAGTTTGTTCCAGATATCCCTATTTTCCGCCTTAATGCGTGCCATCATAGCAGAGGTGGCTGCTGTCTCATCTTCTATTGAGGAGATTCTTTCCTCTGCCTGTGTGAGCCTCTGTGCTTGTGCCTGAACTTCAATATGGAGCTGTTCCAGCCCTCTGTGTACTGCAGCATCAACAGTGGCTGTCAGTGTGGGGCCCAGCAGCGTTACCACTGCTTGTGCTATGCCAGCAGGGGAGGCAGGGTCAGTGGCTGCCAGTTCTTGTGAGGGAAACTGCGGCTGTGCCTGGAGCTTCTCTGCCGTGCATGGCGCGGCCGCCATCTTGGCTAGGTCTGCCGCCGTCTCTCCCGCGGGGGGTATCGTGGAGGATACCGCCCGAGCGTATGATCGCTCTACAAAGCGATCCATTCGTGCCCACGATGTGGCAGGGGCAGGGGGGGGATCTCCCCGAAGCAGCGGCCGGGTATGGAGCGGGTTTACGAGGAGCGCTGCGGGAGCTGGGGATATCTACCTCCTCCTCATGCGGCGCCGGAACCGGAAGCCTTATTGCTGTTTTAAAAACTGTGAATAAAAAGAATTTTCCAAAAAAAGAAGAAGAAGAGTCAGAAGAAGAAGAAGAGTCAGAAGAAGAAGAAGGCGACAGCGGCAAGAACAGAAGAGACCCCGGAAGACCCCCTCATTCACATAGGGTGGGGGGCTGGGATCTGGGGGCCCCCTTATTAAAGGGGGCTCCCGGATTCCGATAAGCCCCCCGCCCGCAGACCCCGACAACCAATGGCCATGGTTGTCGGGAGGAAGCCCTTGTCCTCATCAACATGGGGACAAGGTGCTTTGGGGTAGGGGGGCCGCAGGGCGCCCCCTTCCCCAAAGCACCCACCCCCCATGTTGAGGGCATGCGGCCTGGTGCGGTTCAGGAGGGGGGGGCGCTCGCTCGTCCGCACCCCCTTTCCTGACCTGCCAGGCTGCGTGCTTGGATAGGGTCTGGTATGGATTTTGGGGGGACCCCCACACCGTTTTTTCGGCGTAGGGGGTTACACTTAAAATCCATACCAGACCTAAGGGCCTGGTATGCTCCTGGAGGGGGAATCCATGCAGTTTTTTTTTTTAAATTTGGCGTGGACTTCCCCCTCAGAAGTAGTACAATGAGTTGCGAATTTTTGTTCACAACGCAAGGCAGGTGCGAATCAGATGCGTGCCCATAGAAGATAATGGGCCTGAATTCGCACTTGATCCGCACCGCACTGCCCAAAAGACGCACACGGTTTTTCTGCAATGCGCAGTGCGCATGCACCGGAGAGATGTGAACATGCCTCATTGAAATCAATGTATTTTGAAATGTCCTGCGAATTCGCAGTGTTTTAGGCCGCTGCGAATTCGCATAGGTGTGAACCCGGGCTTAGAGTTCCCACTATCTCATAGGCTGTGTGCACCATAATGGGATAAAAAAAAAAGAAAGCTGCAGAGGGTGTGGCTGTCACTGCCGATTTACCAGCCAGTAGCTGTTCTGTCAGCACCTGGCCACACCTCGTCCTGCCCATTGCTTTCCAGATTGACAGCTCTGCCTGCTGCTGAAACGAGAGATGCACTGAAATTTTGGCGGCCGAAACATGTCGGGCGAAAATTTTGTTATCTGCATTTTGCCGATAAGAGAAAAAGGTGCAGATAATGGCACTGAAAACTGGTGTGTTTTTCATAGGTCATGTGACTCAAAAACCGCATCAAAAACTTAACACAGGTGCATTATTGCTGCGTTTTCAGTGCATTTTAAATGGGGAGGTGTGTTTTTTTTAACTGACAAAAAAATGCATCAAGCTGAATTTTTAACACCAGAAAGGACGCACAACAGACCACTATGAAGACATATATAGAATTTAAAGGGGTATATATATATATATATATATATATATATATATATATATATATATATATATATACACACACACACACACACACACCGCATGGGTTATTTGGTGCCGAAAATAAAAAATACACTAGGCCAAAAACCGATACAGCACCGATACCGAAAGGGACTGTTTTTATACAGGAGATGGTACAGGAGATGGCCAGAGACTGGGGACATGGTACAGGAGATCAATGCAGCCTCACCAGTGCCTGTCATGCAGCCTGCGTGTTCCCCTCAGATGCAGCCCGCCTGTGCCTATAAGATGCAGCTTCACCTGTGCCCATCATGCAGCTTGCCAGTGCCTGAATCAGAGCGGTGATCTCCGTGTGTCATGGAGCTGCATTTGAATTGCCAGGGTCGCAGTAACGATGTCCCGCCTCCTGTAATCATGCGACACTGATTCAATATCCCACCATTGGATCAGTGTGCCGTCTGTCACAGGAGGCGACCATTGTTACTGCGGTCTGTGTAGTTAAGCTCCGTGACACACGGAGATCGCGGCGAGTATAAGAAAGGAGAGGACTGCACCGCGCCAGAACTACACATTCACCCCGCCCCATTTTCAGCATTTTGCATCCCTAATATATATATATTTTTTTTTTTTCAGTTTTTGGTCAAGTGCATCCTGCATTTTCAGTTTCAGCATCTAAATTTCAATTGGGTGCACCTCTAGCTGAAACACCCCTACTGTGAGCTGCCGAGTCTGGGAGGGGGAGCGTAATAAACATAAATGAAGGAGAATTAGGCGCAATTAGGGAAGGTAAAGTTTTTGTTTATTTGATGAGGCTTGTGTATCAAATATAAATGGTACTTCTTTGGACGGTCACACAGGAGCCCCAGAGAGTAACTCCACTTTAATGGGAAAAAAAACAATATAGCATAATTGCGACACAAGTCATATTGCAATTGATTGTTATTCAAAATGACCTTTTCTTTTCAATCTGCAGCGCTGTAATTTTCTGTAAAATGCAATATGGCTACCTGGAGGTGTTCTGTACACAGAATGTGTAAAGAATGCCTCCCAGAAAACATAATTTCCTGCTTGTGTGATTGGTTTACAGATTTTTGATACAAGTCAGATATCAGGCATTCCCTGCAACAAATTTAATTTATGGTATGATAATCCCAAAGAGAAATCACATCTAAAAGGGATGCAGACTCTGCAATTTTCCTCATTAGAGCCCTGCAGATGCAGCAGCTGGTTGAGAATTATGAAACCACTCCCATTAGACTTATTGCCTGTAGACACGATTAAACATTTGTACAAAAAATATCGCTTTCTAAGCGATCATACGATAATCTGATCGTTAGTAAACAGCGTTTGAAAGCCGATTACGACAGTTTATCCATTATCCGATGGGACAAGCACAAAATGTATTCTCGTATGATGCCGGATGGCACGATTTTCATTCAATCAGTATAGTTGGCATTTAAAAATACAATACAAATACACTACTACATCACTTCCGAATTTTTATCCTGGCATACGAGAATTTTTGTGACTTTAGTCTTCATTTTCGAAAGGAGATCAGCAAGCAAAAAAAATAAACTTTGTCAAGGGTTACATAGTTAGTTTGGTTGAACAAAAAAAAAAGAATTTGCAAGAGTTTGTTAAAATCCCTACACAGATCATAGATCAACCTGAAGGGAATGTTTTTTTTCTCAAGAAAAATGCCGCGTACACACGATCGGAAATTCTGCCAGCAAAAGTCTGATGAGAGCTTTTGGTCGGAAATTCCAACCGTGTGTATACTCCATCGGACTTTTGCTGGCGGAATTTCCGCCAGCAAAAGATTAAGAGCAGGTTCTCTATTTTTCCGACGGAAAAAGTTCTGATCGTCCGTAGCAACTCCGACGCGCAAAATTCCTACGCATGCTCGGAAACAATTCGACGCATGCTCGGAAACAATTCGACGCATGCTCGGAAGCATTGAACTTAATTTTCTCGGCTCATCGTAGTGTTGTACGTCACCGCATTCTTGACGGTCGAAAGTTTAGAGAACTTTTGTGTGACCGTGTGTATGCAAGCCAAGCTTGAGCAGAATTCCGTCGGAAAAAACATCCAAGATTTTTCCAACGGAAATTCCGCTCGTGTGTACGTGGCATTACTCTTTAAGCTGAAGAAGACTATAGCACATTGGTAATGTTCCTATGAATAGCATTACCAATTTATTGAATGATTACACTTCTTTCCTGGAATTGCTCTTTAATTTCTGCAAAGCCGAAAAAAAAGAAAAGTTACATTGACAATGCTATGAACCCTGACTAAAAGAAAACCTCCAGCGAGCTATAAAATTTACAGCAATTTAACCGATTCATGCGGTTTCATCTTGTAGGTTATCGTTTCATTCCAATAAAACAGAAGTGGAATATGTTGAAAAGTGAGAACAAGGCGCCAACAAAAGCCTTCATTAGCCAGAGAAATGGCCGCTTCTAGCACATGGTATAATTGCATGTTTTGTCTTCCTCCGAAGAAATCTTCTCTGTAAATGATAGTGTGCACCACGACATTAATGTGAGCCAGAGATGAAAAGAACCCAAAATGGATTTCTGCCTTCATAAAATGTATGAATTGTGCTAGAATATTTAATCAAATAATTACGACTAAATACACCCTCTTTACCTCTGTTAGTTAATCACACGGGCTTCCTGAAAATAGTACATTATTGTAACTGTAATATACTCCAGAACACATAAAACCAGACAATACTTTTTTTTTTTTTTTTTTTTTTTTTAGAGAAATGATTGTATATTTTCAGCAAGTATACTTTTGCGATTATTGCTGCAAAGCTGGACCAAAATAAATTTTGATACGACTTACAGTTTATTATGTTGCTAACAAATATGGCTTGTGCAAAAGTTAGGGGTTTGTTTTATGGCATTTTTATTATTTTTTTATTATTTTTTTTACTAGTAATGGTGGCGATCTGCGATTTTTAATCGGGACTGCGACATTATGGTGGATACATCGGACACTTTTGACACATTTTTGGGACCATTGTCATTTTCACAGCGATCAGTGCTATAAAATTGCACTGATTACTGTAAAAATTACACTGGCAGTGAAGGGGTTAACCACTAGGGGGCTAGGGAGGGGTTAAGTGTGTCCTGGGGAGTGATTCTAACTGTTAGGGGCATGGCTACGAATGACACTTCACCGATCATAGCTCCCGATCACAGGGAGTCATGATCAGTGACAGTGTCACTAGGCAGAACGGGGAGATGCTTGTTTACATTAGCATCTCCCCGTTCTTCAGCTCCGTGAGACGATCGCGGGTATCCCCGCGGACATCTAGGCCACCGGACCCGCAATCCTACTCGCGGAGCTCCCGGCAGGGTGGCGCGCACATGACCACACAGCGGCAAATTCCAAGGGATCTACCTGTATAGCCCTTTGCCCAACCGTGCCATTCTGTCAACGTATATGTACATGCGGCGGTCGGCAAGTGTTTAAAGCATGTTATACAGCACAGTGCTTGTGCTGTGTATTTTGGCCCCCTGTATCACCTGAAATACCTGGATGATCCTGACAGTTTCTACCCTCCCCTCTATACACTGACGCCGATATATCAGGGCTGCTGAGCCCAGACACCGTTGTCAGTGTACGTGCCTCCTTCATCCGCTGCTATCTGCAGCTCTCCACTGTCTCCCTCCTCCCCCTCCCCTCCCTGCCTGTCATCTCTCACTATTACTGATCTGCTCCTCTCCCTGCTGCCTCAAAACAAACTGATCTGTATATCATCCCCTCTGTCAGATAAAAAGCTGTGTCCTAGTGCCTATGTTTTATTAACCGCTTCTGGACCAGCCGCCGCAGTTACACTGCTGCAGGTCGGCTCCCCTGGGCGAGCCGTGGTAGCTGTACTTCGGCTTTTTAAAATACGCTGTAGGAGGCGCACGCAGTGTGTCCCCAGAGCCGATGTGGAAAAAAAAGGACGTAAATTTTGTTTGGGCACATCGTTGCACGACCGCGCAATTGTCAGTTAAAGCGATGCAGTGCAGTATCACAAAAAATGGCCTGGTCAGGAAGGGGATAAAATTCTTCGGGGGTGAAGTGGTTAAAATAAAATAAAAAATTGTACCTGTTTTAACAGGGTCTTACAGTGATCACATGACTCCAGGCTCTCAGATCCTTTCCTTCTCTCTGGCTGACATCAGCAGGGGAATCTCGGCCCCGCCCACTGGAGATATCAGAAGGGGAGGAGAGGAGAGAGCCTGGAGTCACCTTATCGCTGGGAGAAGCTGTTAAAAACAGGCAGAAATCGTTTTTTTTTTTTTATAAAGCATAGGCACTAGGATACACCTTTTTATCTGACAGAGGGGATGATATAAAGATGAGATAGTGGCTTAACAACCACTTTAATGCATTCTCTGCATTAAAGTGGTTGTAAACCAATCACTAGGGATGAGCCAGAAGTTCGACTCGAACATCGGGTGTACGTTTGTTCTAATATATATATATATATATATATATATATATATATATATATATATATATATATATATATATATATATATATATATATATATATATATATAATATATAATATATATATTATATATATTCTGCATTTAGCATATACTATAAATTTAGCATTTACTCTATATTCAGTCAGTGCAGGCAGCGTATTAATATACAGCGGGGACGGAAAGTGTTCAGACCCCCTTACATTTTTCACTCTTTGTTATATTGCAGCCATTTGCTAAAATCATTTACGTTCATTTTTTTCCTCATTAATGTACACACAGCACCCCATATTGACAGAAAAACACAGAATTGTTTTTCATTTTTGCAGCTTTATTAAAAAAAGATAAACTGAAATATCACATGGTCCTAAGTATTCAGACCCTTTGCTGTGACACTCATATATTTAACTCAGGCGCTGTCCATTTCTTCTGATCATCCTTGAGATGGTTCTACACCTTCATTTGAGTCCAGCTGTGTTTGATCATACTGATTGGATTTGATTAGGAAAGCCAAACACCTGTCTATATAAGACCTAATAGCTCACAGCGCATGTCAGAGCAAATGAGAATCAGGAGGTCAAAGGGACTGCCCGAAGAGCTCAGAGACAGAATTGTGGCAAGGCACAGATCTGGCCAAGGTTACAAAAAAAAAATTCTGCTGCACTTAAGGTTCCTAAGAGCACAGTGGCCTCCATAATCCTTAAGGCCGCATTCACACCTGAGCGTAGCGGAACGAGCGTTTTTACCAGCGGTTTTACCGGCGTTTTTGTCGCGCGAATACGGTCGTTTTTTGCACATTTGCATACGGCGTTACAGGCGTTTTTCAACTTCGGCGTTTTTCTTGATAGCCAATAGGAAAAAGTATCATCACTGTCATCATTTGTTGCTATGTTCTATGGGGATACAAATGCCCAAATCTGCCCGATTCGCGCGACAAAAAAGGGTCCGGAACTTGTTTGAGCTTCAGGCGTTCGGCTTCAGGCGACATGGAGTGGAGATGTGAACCATCTCCATAGAGAATAATGTATTTTATCCCCTCAAACGTTTTGTAGCTTCAGGCGTAGGGCGGCTTAGGGCGACAAAACGCTCAGGTGTGAATGCAGCCTAAATGGAAGACATTTGGGACGACCAGAACACTTCCTAGAGCTGGCCGTCTGGCCAAACTGAGCTTTCGGGGAAAAGAGCCTTGGTGAGAGAGGTAAAGAAGAACCCAAAGATCACTGTGGCTGAGCTCCAGAGATGCAGTCAGGAGATGGGAGAAAGTTGTAGAAAGTCAACCATCACTGCAGCCCTCCACCAGTCAGGGCTTTATGGCAGAGTGGCCCAACCGAAGCCTCTCCTCAGTGCAAGACACATGAAAGCCAGCATGGAGTTTGCTAAAAAAACACCTGAAGGACTCCAAGATGGTGAGAAATAAGATTCTCTGGTCTGATGAGACCAAGATAGAACTTTTTGGCCTTAATTCTAAGCGGTATGTGTGGAGAAAACCAACAGTGAAGCATGGTGGTGGCAGCATCATGCTGTGGGGGTGTTTTTCAGCTGCAGGGACAGGGCGACTGGTTGCAATCGAGGGAAAGTTGAAATGCGGCATAGTACAGGGATATCCTGGACGAAGACCTTCTCCAGAGTGCTCAGGACCTCAGACTGGGCCGAAGGTTTACCTTCCAACAAGACAATGACCCTAAGCACACATCTAAAATAACGAAGGAGTGGCTTCACAACAACTCTGACTGTTCTTGAATGGCCCAGCCAGAGCCCTGACTAAAACCCAATTGAGCATCTCTGGAGAGACCTAAAAATGTCTGTCCACCAACGTTTACCATCCAACCTGACAGAACTGGAGAGGATCTGCAAGGAGGAATGGCAGAGAATCCCCAAATCTAGGTGTGAATAGTTTCTTTCCCAAAAAGACTCATGGCTGTTTTAGATCAAAAGGGTGTTTCTACTAAATACTGAGCAAAGGGTCTGAATACTTAGGACCATGTGATATATTTCAGTTTTTCTTTTTTAATAAATCTGGAAAAAAAAAAGTTTTCTTTTTTAATAAATCTGGAAAAAAAATTTTTTAGCAAATGGCTGCAATATAGTGAAAAATGTAAGGGGGTCTGAATACTTTCCGTCCCGTGTGTGTGTGTGATTCTATATATATATATATATATATATAAACAGTCTAATTAATTATACACACACTCTGCATCCAGTGTAGCCTATACCTACAGTGCATTTCATGGTGTACAGTTGCTAATACAGTGCAGGTGGTGTACACAGTATCTAATACAGTGTAGTGTGGTGTTGCAAAACAAAAAATACATCATGTTCAGAAAGCCACCAAGGAGAGGCAGACGCTCACAGGCCACTAAAAGAGGGCAAGCAGCCTCTGTGTCTACAGTCAACAGTGGTGGGCATGGTGCATCCTCTGCAGGTGGATCCTCTGCAGGTGGCCGTGGGGCACGCTTGTCCTATTTTGCTGCTGCTGGTAGTGTTATTGAGCCACAACATGCAGAAGAGTTGGTGGAGTGGATAATGAAGCCGTCCTCATCCTCCTCATTCTCTGTCACCCAGGCTCCGAATAGTTTGCCTTACAACGCAGCTGCCAAAGCGGCCTATTCCACTGGCTCCTTGTCCACAGTCACTCCTTCCGCAGCCCCACCATCATGCACGCAGCCGATCAGCTGGTTTCAGCCAAAATCATTGGCTGAAATCTGCTGACAAACTCATGTTGTGCCCAATCACAGCACAGTTTTGCGGGGGTGGCGCGTGCATGTGTGCAGCCAAACTAGGAAGTGCACAGCGACGTATGGGTGTGTAATGGTGCATAACTATGCTACCCGCTCGCAGTATATCTACTGTAAGCGAGCAGCAATCGGTTAAAAGAAGTTTTGGGCTATATAAAAAAAACAAACATACATATATACATACATACCTACATACCTTCGTGCTTAAGCATTGATCAGATGCTGCAGTTGTCCCATGTCAGTTCTAAGCCGAAGAACAGAGCAATCATATGACTGCTGATTGTTCAGTTGTTGGTCAGCTTGGAGTAGTGAGCAGTGACTGTCAGTCACTGCCTTCCATTTTGCTCCTCCAGCGCTAACTGGAGCGCCTGGCTGGAGAGGGGGCAGGCATAGCGGGCTTTGGCTCTCAAGAGCCAGCTTTCAATCAGATCAAATTGTATTCATTAAAAAGATGCAAAGTCGTTTCTGAATGGTGCCCCATTGCCGAGCAGGTAACTTTCTGTATCCACAATGCAGCTGGGCAGCTGCTTGGCATGAAACCCAGAAGCTAGTGGAGAGAAATGGAGTAGCAGTGTCTACTCCAGCTTCTAAGGAGATCCCACAGGTGTGGTATATGCAGAGCTACATCTGTCCAAGCTGGATGTAAAAAAATCCATACCTGGAAATATGCTCAAGTATTTAAATTTTTTATATATATATATATATATATATATATATATATATATATATATATATATATATATATATATAAATATAAATAAATGCTCATAGTTCTGAAAAATTTCAAATTGCACAAACAGTATACCTACCTCTCTGCTAGAGTGAAAAGAATAGTCTTAATCAAAGAGTTAGAAATTCTTTGGAACAAGCTGGCAGAAAATAGCTTCATGGCTGCAGACACCTGTTCATCATCACTGCAACCTAATCATAACAAGTTCCTGGCTATATTTGTGCTACCTCTGCCCTGGATTTGGAACAATGCCTGCTTCCAGGGTTCACGATAACTGCCTGGAAAGTACCAGGACATGAACTGCAATAAGCCTCATTGCATATGAACAGTAGCTGGAAAACTGGAACACAAACACGTCATTTGGTGCTGTGCTCAGATTTCATTTTCAATTAACATACTTAGGAAATACAGAGACATTGCATTACATCGTAAAAAACAGCAAAAATGCCAGGACTCCTCCTAAAGGGCATAACATTTTAAATACACATAAGTACAGCATGCCAAGTCATACACTCCACAAATCTGGCCTTTATAAGAGTGACAAGAAGAAAGCCATAAGAATTCCCATTTGCAAGAAGCCATGTGGGGGACACAGCAAACATCTGGAAGAAGGTGCTCTGGTCAGATGAGACCAAAATTTTACTTTTTGGCCTAAAAGCAAAACGCTGTGTGGTGGAAAACTAACACTGCACATCACCCTGAACACACCATCCCCACTGTGAAACATGGTGGTGGCAGCTTCATGTTGTGGGGATGCTTTTCTTCTGCAGGGACAGGGAAGCTGGTCAGAGTTAATGGGAAGACAATCTTAGAAGAAAACCTGTTAGAGTCTGCAAAAGACTTGAGACTGGGGCGGAGGGTTACCTTCCAGCAGGACAACGACCCTAAACATACAGCCAGAGCTACAATGGAATGGTTTAGATCAAAGCATACTCATGTGTTGGAAGGGCCCAGTCAAAGTCCAGACCTAAATCCAATTGAGAATCTGTGGCAAGACTTGAAAATTGCTGTTCACAGAGGATCTCCATCCAATCTGACAGAGCTTGAGCTTTTTTGCAAAGAAGAATGAGACAAAAATGTTCGCAGTCTAGATGTGTAAAGCTGGTAGAGACATCCCCAAAAAAGACTTGCAGCTGTAATTGTAGTGAAAGGTGGTTCTACAAAGTATTGACTCAGGGGGGCTGAATAGAAATGCACGCCACACTTTTCACATATTTATTTCTAAAAAAAAATTGAAAACCATTTGCCACTTTGTGTTGGTCTATCACATAAAATCCCAATAAAATAAATTTACATTTTTGTTGTAACATGACAAAATGTGGAAAATTTCAATGGGTACGAATACTTTTTCAAGGCACTGCATATGCAAAACATGTTATTGGCCTGAAAAATGAAAACTAATACAGCCACCACATCCAAATATGATAAGTCGCAATACATTATAATGAGTTTCAGATAGTCTTCAACTTTGACACTTTCATAAATAGAGGAACTAAAAAAAATTACCTATCCCTAAAAGAAAAAAAAAAAAAGTGTTGTGAAAAGCTCCTTCCTGTGCTATCATGTGACCAAACGCCCAAATGTAGGCACAAATATTTATCGGTCAGGCCAATATTTGGCTGAACAGACTCCTCAGAGTTTTCAAAGAACAACGTCATCTGGGAATGCCATTTTTAATCAACCGATCAGGTCGATCACAAGTGCTGCCACGTGAACACCCACCTGTCGCATTGCTAATCTACATTGCATGCTTTGCGATCACTTTCACACAAAAAAAAGTGCGTAGTCCCAATTGTCTTTACCTTTCTGCTTGCTCCTCCCAGTGAGACCTTCGGCCTGGTTTTGAAGTCTCCCTCAAAGCTGAACATGGCTATAATTTATCCCATCTAGAACATCTAATCAATCTGGTAGGTTACTGAAAAGATAAAGAAACAAAAAGGAGACGGGTTTTAGAATTATTATCAGTGTATATACAGCCTCAGCACAATTCACAACTCTGTGAAGGGGCTACAACGATGACGGGAGCAAGAACCTAAAATAGCAAAAATGGGCAGAACATCAGGAGTTAAAGACCTCAAATCTCTACTTAATTCTTAGTTGTAATGATAACACATCTTGAACAAAAGAGAACATAAAAGCCATTGATATTTCAGAGGCCCCATTTCTCAGGGTGACATTTTCTGGAATTCCACAATGTCACCGTTGGCCATGTCCCCTCCTCTAGGAATCAAAAAGGTTCACTTGCAGTAGCTGCGCATTTCTCACCCTAGGCTTATACTCGAGTCAATAAGTTTTCCCAGTTTTTTGTGGTAAAATTAGGTGCCTCTGCTTATATTCGGGTCGGCTTATACTAGAGTATATACGGTAAAAAAAAAAAAAAATCGGCCTAACATATCAGCATTGTACATCGGCCGCCGTGATTTCTAAATATTGACATCGGCCAGAGAAAAACCCTTATTGGTCGACCTCTAGTTTTTACCGTATGTAGTGTGAACGAGCCTGAACTCTTCTGCTTGAATATTCTTAAAAGCGTAACTTAACCCATCAATTTACACACTTCCCAAAACAGTGACATTCAATATATGCCATGAATGAGAACTGTCACGGTGTTTGTGCTAATGAACGGTCAAGCTATCAAATGGCTGCTGTCAGGTTTTTTTTTTTGTTGCCATCTGTGTCCTATTAGGGAGATTTCCTTTCACTTCCTGTCCGATAGCCAAAACAGGAAATGAGAGGAAATCCCACCAGAACTAGTGTCCCCATAGCAAGCTTTCTCCTCTATTAGTGTTGGAACGTCAACCCAAAACTTGGGATAAACAGGACAAATAGAGAGGGTGCATCTCCCTAATGGGGACACAGGGAGCAATAACTGGCACTAATCCATCTCTAATCCACTCTATCCAAAAGTAAATAAAAATGAAATGAAGTTTTGCCTTTAGTTGCACTTTAACTCTCCGGCCATTTAAGAGGCTGAACAGACGGAACCCGGGAGGAACGCTGGCTGAAGATGGAAGCACCCAGGACCCTCAGGATCGGTCACACTGCAGTGCTGGGGGGCTTTTCTGGCAGGTAAATCTTCCAGAATATGCTAATATGGTGTGCATACTAGTACATTATGCCATAATTCACAAAAAGTATATATGGAAGCTTACTATGGCTTTAAAGAATAACTAAAGGCAAAACTTTTTTTTCGTTTTGGACAGAGTGGAGACCTGTCAGGTTTTAAAGCTGTCTGTGTCCCCATAAAAGCGGAGGTCCAGATGAAAAAAAAAAAAATCTTAAAAGTCAGCAACTACAAACACTGTAGCTGCTGACTTTTAATAAGCACACTTACCTGTCCCGGGTGCCCGCGATGTCGGCCGCCCGAGGCCAATCCGTCCATCGAATCGGGTCCTGGCATCGCCATTCGAACTAAGGAAAACAGGCAGTGGAGCCTTGGGGCTTCAATGCCCGTTTCCTACTGCGCATGCGTGAGTCGCGTGGGGCTTTGTGAATGGCTGGCTGTGTTCTGGGACACACACAGTTCCCAGAACACAGTGCGCCCCATCCCCCAGAAGACAACGCGAGGAGGAGAAAAATTAAGATCACCGCAGAGTAGGAAGTGGCAGATTAGGACGATCTGCCTAGCAACAGCCATTTCTGGTAAGTAAAAACATTTTTTTTTTTACAGATTTTTAGGAGCATTTTTATGTAATTTTTTTTTTAGGGTGGACCTCCGCTTTAAGGAGATTCAGCCTCTCTAATTTGTCCTGTTTACTGTTATCATTGAAAGCGAAAGTAAATGAAAATCACAAATTTGGGGACACTAGTTCTGGTGACCTGGGGGGCCCCAAGGAATTCCCTTAAAAGGACAAGTTCCCTTAAAAGGACCATTTTTAGGGTGGAACATATAACATGTTCCCAATGCTGCCCACTGCCCTCTCTCCCTGTGGCAGCAGTATAGAAAGAAGTTTCCCATAGTAGCTGTCACTTTTTAAAAATGAGTGCGAGGCTCCACCCACACGGTTTTGTCATTAATTAACACGGCTGTGTCTGTGATTGAACTACAAGTCCCGACATCCACATCCTTTGTGGTTGTCGTAGTTCTCAATGAACTGTCACAGTGCTGTTGAGCGCCGTGGAAGTTCATTGATTTGTTCCTGTCAGTGTATCTGCCTGTCCGTATGGGATGTACAGGTATAAAGATATACTGACAGGTCTGCAGGAGATCTGCATGGCTCCAGCGCCCTTCTGATCGCTGGTGCCATGCTTTCCAGGCTTCAAAAGAAAAAAAAATAATAAATGCACTTTTTTTTTTTTTACCTGCAAAAGGTGAAGTTATCCTTTAATTTTCAGGGATTTCCTCTCACGTTCTGTTTGGCTGTAAGACATAAAGTGAAATATCTACAATGGGACACAGATAGTGGAAAAGAAAAATCTCCCAAATGAAAAAACCCTGAAAGGGGTTGAAACCCTCCCTTACTCTATCCAAAAATGAAAAAAAAAAAAAAAAAAAGCTTTTGCCTATAGTTCTACTTTAACCACTTGCTTACTGGGCACTTAAACCCCCCTCCTTTCCAGACCAATTTTCAGCTTTCAGCGCTGTCGCACTTTGAATGACAATTGCGCGGTCATACAACACTGTACCCAAATGACATTTTTATCATTTTTTCCCCCCAAATAGAGCTTTCTTTTGGTGGTATTTGATCACCTTTGCGATTTTTATTTTTTGTTAAAAAAAAATATTTTTTTTGAATTTTGTTATAAAAATATAAAATGGGTAATTGTTGTCCGTCATTGATGTACGCTAAAGGGGCGGCAGTGACGGGCACCGATGGGTGGCAGTGATGGGCACTGATGGGCAGCACTTTTAGGTGGCACTGATTAGCAGCACTGGTGGGCATTGACAGGTGGCACCGATGTCCCTTTAAGATAAGCCAGTGATCGGCTTTTTTTTTCTCCTCCACTGTCAGCGTGAGGAGAAAAAAAAAAACGATCACAGAGCTTTTGTTTTTATCATGTGATCAGCTGTCATGTGGCTGACAGCTGATCACATGGTAAGGGGTCGGGACCCACCCCTTACACGGATCGCTGATCACCCGAGTCTCAGTGACTCAATGATCACAGGGCGCGCGCAGGGAGCGTGCAGAGGGGAGGCCGTCATATGACGGCCTTCCGGGAATTGAGATCCGCGCTGTGGCCGTCATTCGGCCATAGCGCGGATGGCAAGTGGTTAAAGTCAAATAAACTAAAACTCAAATTTTTGGCTTGCGTATGGGAGAGTTATAACCCGTGTCAGATTTTTTTTTTTTAGGATCTGTGTCCCATTTGGGAGATTCCCCTTCACTTCCTGTCCCATAGCTAAAACAAAAAGTGTAAGGAAATCCCTACAAAGTGAGGGAATCCCAGGGTGTCACCAGAGCTGGTGTCCCCATTGGAAGATTTCCCCTTGATTACTTTTCTGGGAACAACCGAAAATGCGTTTTTTTTTTTACTTTTACTTTGATGATAATAGGAAGCTTTCTCCTCTATTGGTGTTGTGATGTCAACCCAAAACTTGGGATTGTCTTTTACTTTCACTTTTGATGTTAATGGTAAACAGGACAAATAGAGGGGGGGTCTCGCTAAAGGGGGCTGAGACAGCAATAAAAACTGACAAGTGATCAAATCCATCTCCACTCAATCCAAAATAAAAATAAATAAATGATGCTTTTAGTTATACTGTACAGCTTTCTCCTCTTAGGCCTCACGCACACTATGCTCTTCTGAACGCCTCTCTCCTGATAGGAGAAATACCGCAATAAAAACATGCCCAAAGCTGAGTTTTGCAAACGCATTCAGGTGTGTTTAGATGTGTTCAAGCACATCAAGCGTGTGAGAGTTCATTAATTTCATTGGCCAGAATTTATTATTATATTATTTACTTTTATTAAGTGCTAAACGTGCCTAGCATTTAGCTGTGTCAGTTGTTTTATCTGCGCAAACGCTCCTTCCCTGAACACAATTTTGCTGCATCCAGATCTCTGCCCCTAAACGCCTGTGCGTGTAATGACATATAGGCTAACATAGAGGGGCGTTTAGAGGCAGAGAAAAAAAAAACATCAAACTCCTGGAAAACGGGCCGACAGCTGCAGCGTGAGCGAGGCCTATGGCCCCTTTCACACTGGCTGTCCGCCAGCAGATCCACCCGCTCAGCAGGGAATCTCTCTGTTGATCCCCACTGAGCAGGCAGATGACAAGTCTGTGTGCACTCCGCTGATGTCGAACGGACGCTGTGCAAGCAGATGACAGGCCCATGTCTGCTCCGCTGATGCACAAAGGACACGGACACAGCCTGCTGTCCTCTACGAGCTGTCGGACAGAAACAGACTGCCTGTCTGATCATATCAGAGAGCCCACACAGGACAAGATCCAGGATCTCAGTGTGATCATATCAGAGAGCCCACACAGGACAAGATCCAGGATCTCAGTGTGATCATATCGGAGAGCCCACACAGGACAAGATCCAGGATCTCAGTGTGATCATATCGGAGAGCCCACACAGGACAAGATCCAGGATCTCAGTGTGATCATATCGGAGAGCCCACACAGGACAAGATCCATGATCTCAGTGTGATCATATCGGAGAGCCCACACAGGACAAGATCCAGGATCTCAGTGTGATCATATCGGAGAGCCCACACAGGACAAGATCCAGGATCTCAGTGTGATCATATCAGAGAGCCCACACAGGACAAGATCCAGGATCTCAGTGTGATCATATCGGAGAGCCCACACAGGACAAGATCCAGGATCTCAGTGTGATCATATCGGAGAGCCCACACAGGACAAGATCCAGGATCTCAGTGTGATCATATCGGAGAGCCCACACAGGACAAGATCCAGGATCTCAGTGTGATCATATCGGAGAGCCCACACAGGACAAGATCCAGGATCTCAGTGTGATCATATCGGAGAGCCCACACAGGACAAGATCCAGGATCTCAGTGTGATCATATCGGAGAGCCCACACAGGACAAGATCCAGGATCTCAGTGTGATCATATCGGAGAGCCCACACAGGATAAGATCCAGGATCTCAGTGTGATCATATCGGAGAGCCCACACAGGACAAGATCCAGGATCTCAGTGTGATCATATCGGAGAGCCCACACAGGATAAGATCCAGGATCTCAGTGTGATCATATCGGAGAGCCCACACAGGACAAGATCCAGGATCTCAGTGTGATCATATCGGAGAGCCCACACAGGACAAGATCCAGGATCTCAGTGTGATCATATCGGAGAGCCCACACAGGACAAGATCCAGGATCTCATTGTGATCATATCGGAGAGCCCACACAGGACAAGATCCAGGATCTCAGTGTGATCATATCGGAGAGCCCACACAGGACAAGATCCAGGATCTCATTGTGATCATATCGGAGAGCCCACACAGGACAAGATCCAGGATCTCAGTGTGATCATATCGGAGAGCTCACACAGGACAAGATCCAGGATCTCAGTGTGATCATATCGGAGAGCCCACACAGGACAAGATCCAGGATCTCAGTGTGATCATATCGGAGAGCCCACACAGGACAAGATCCAGGATCTCAGTGTGATCATATCGGAGAGCCCACACAGGACAAGATCCAGGATCTCATTGTGATCATATCGGAGAGCCCACACAGGACAAGATCCAGGATCTCAGTGTGATCATATCGGAGAGCCCACACAGGACAAGATCCAGGATCTCATTGTGATCATATCGGAGAGCCCACACAGGACAAGATCCAGGATCTCAGTGTGATCATATCGGAGAGCTCACACAGGACAAGATCCAGGATCTCAGTGTGATCATATCGGAGAGCCCACACAGGACAAGATCCAGGATCTCAGTGTGATCATATCGGAGAGCCCACACAGGACAAGATCCAGGATCTCAGTGTGATCATATCGGAGAGCCCACACAGGACAAGATCCAGGATCTCATTGTGATCATATCGGAGAGCCCACACAGGACAAGATCCAGGATCTCAGTGTGATCATATCGGAGAGCCCACACAGGACAAGATCCAGGATCTCATTGTGATCATATCGGAGAGCCCACACAGGACAAGATCCAGGATCTCAGTGTGATCATATCGGAGAGCTCACACAGGACAAGATCCAGGATCTCAGTGTGATCATATCGGAGAGCCCACACAGGACAAGATCCAGGATCTCAGTGTGATCATATCGGAGAGCCCACACAGGACAAGATCCAGGATCTCAGTGTGATCATATCGGAGAGCCCACACAGGACAAGATCCAGGATCTCAGTGTGATCATATCGGAGAGCCCACACAGGACAAGATCCAGGATCTCATTGTGATCATATCGGAGAGCCCACACAGGACAAGATCCAGGATCTCAGTGTGATCATATCGGAGAGCCCACACAGGACAAGATCCAGGATCTCAGTGTGATCATATCGGAGAGCCCACACAGGACAAGATCCAGGATCTCAGTGTGATCATATCGGAGAGCCCACACAGGACAAGATCCAGGATCTCAGTGTGATCATATCGGAGAGCCCACACAGGACAAGATCCAGGATCTCAGTGTGATCATATCGGAGAGCCCACACAAGACAAGATCCAGGATCTCAGTGCGATCATATCGGAGAGCCCACACAGGACAAGATCCAGGATCTCAGTGTGATCATATCGGAGAGCCCACACAGGACAAGATCCAGGATCTCAGTGTGATCATATCAGAGAGCTCACACAGGACAAGATCCAGGATCTCAGTGCGATCATATCGGAGAGCCCACACAGGACAAGATCCAGGATCTCAGTGTGATCATATCGGAGAGCCCACACAGGACAAGATCCAGGATCTCAGTGACTGTGGGGAAGGGCCCTCATCCATCAGACACACATATCCCCCTCAGGGTCTCACTCCTCCCGCTGCACTCCCCATCAGTATAGCATTACAGTGATGAGATCCCATCCTGTATAGGCCCACAGACTGGAGACCAGGAAGAACACACAGCCCACAACTGGGGACCTCATACAGGTGACAATGGTGTGATGGGGAAGAACAAAGGCTGGCGCACCACTGACGTCACTTGTGTGACATCATCAGCCAGGACATCTTCCTGAGGAGGGTAAAGGAGGGGGTGGCGGGTCCCCGGGCTCCTCTGTCACACATGACTCAGCAGCAGTGATAGGTGACAGGGGAAAGGTTCACACTGGGCGACATGCCGCAAAGTATCACCCAGCTCCTGTCCTCAGGACATGGAACTCTACCTACCCCGGCCTCCTCCCCCCTGACCTGTGACAGGTGACCCGTTACCTGGGATCTCACACCGGTCACCACTCAGCAACAAAAACAGCAGCCGCTCCGGACATTTGCCTTGACAACGGAAGTCCCGCCCCCGGCAACCCGGCTCCATCGCCTACCCTGATTGGTTGCAACCGGCATGTCAGCTGAGACTGTGAGTGGTGACAAGGCACGCCAATCACATCTGCTCTGCTGCGTAATGATGTCATTGACAGAAAGCCGGATGCACAATATGCATGGACAATAAAGCTTTGTTTGATTAAAAAAAAAAAAAAAAACCTGCAGGGATTACCAAGGAATAAGAGGAAAGCTGTGTGTGCTGGTTTGACTCCAGAGCATATCGAGGCTAATACAGGGGACTGTATATAGTGCTGAGCATATCGAGGGAAATACAGGGAACTGTACACAGCGCTGAGCCCATTGATGGGGGTACAGGGGGCTGTATACAGTGCTTAGCCCATTGATGGGGGTACAGGGGACTGTATACAGTGCTGAGCCCATTGATGGGGGTACAGGGGACTGTATACAGCGCTGAGCCCATTGATGGGGATACAGGGGACTGTACACAGTGCTGAGCCCATTGATGGGGGTACAGGGGGCTGTATACAGTGCTGAGCCCATTGATGGGGGTACAGGGGACTGTATACAGCGCTGAGCCCATTGATGGGGATACAGGGGACTGTACACAGTGCTGAGCCCATTGATGGGGGTACAGGGGGCTGTATACAGTGCTGAGCCCATTGATGGGGGTACAGGGGGCTGTACACAGTGCTGAGACCATTGATGGGGGTACAGAGTACTGTATACAGTGCTTAGCCCATTGATGGGGGTACAGGGGACTGTATACAGTGCTTAGCCCATTGATGGGGGTACAGGGGGCTGTACACAGTGCTGAGCCCATTGATGGGGGTACAGGGGGCTGTATACAGTGCTGAGCCCATTGATGGGGGTACAGGGGGCTGTATACAGTGCTGAGCCCATTGATGGGGGTACAGGGGGCTGTACACAGCGCTGAGCCCATTGATGGGGGTACAGGGGGCTGTACACAGCGCTGAGCCCATTGATGGGGGTACAGGGGGCTGTACACAGCGCTGAGCCCATTGATGGGGGTACAGGGGACTGTATACAGCGCTGAGCCCATTGATGGGGATACAGGGGACTGTACACAGTGCTGAGCCCATTGATGGGGGTACAGGGGGCTGTATACAGTGCTGAGCCCATTGATGGGGGTACAGGGGGCTGTACACAGTGCTGAGACCATTGATGGGGGTACAGAGGACTGTATACAGTGCTTAGCCCATTGATGGGGGTACAGGGGACTGTATACAGTGCTTAGCCCATTGATGGGGGTACAGGGGGCTGTACACAGTGCTGAGCCCATTGATGGGGGTACAGGGGACTGTATACAGTGCTGAGCCCATTGATGGGGTTACAGGGGTCTGTATACAGCGCTGAGCCCATTGATGGGGATACAGGGGACTGTACACAGAGCTGAGCCCATTGATGGGGGGTACAGGGGGCTGTATACAGTGCTTAGCCCATTGATGGGGGTACAGGGGACTGTATACAGTGCTTAGCCCATTGATAGGGGTACAGGGGGCTGTACACAGTGCTGAGCCCATTGACGGGGGTACAGGGGGCTGTACACAGTGCTGAGCCCATTGACGGGGGTACAGGGGGCTGTACACAGTGCTGAGCCCATTGACGGGGGTACAGGGGGCTGTACACAGTGCTGAGCCCATTGATGGGGTTACAGGGGTCTGTATACAGCGCTGAGCCCATTGATGGGGATACAGGGGACTGTACACAGAGCTGAGCCCATTGATGGGGGGTACAGGGGGCTGTATACAGTGCTTAGCCCATTGATGGGGGTACAGGGGACTGTATACAGTGCTTAGCCCATTGATGGGGGTACAGGGGGCTGTACACAGTGCTGAGCCCATTGATGGGGGTACAGGGGACTGTATACAGTGCTTAGCCCATTGATGGGGGTACAGGGGACTGTATACAGTGCTTAGCCCATTGATAGGGGTACAGGGGGCTGTACACAGTGCTGAGCCCATTGACGGGGGTACAGGGGGCTGTACACAGTGCTGAGCCCATTGACGGGGGTACAGGGGGCTGTACACAGTGCTGAGCCCATTGACGGGGGTACAGGGGGCTGTACACAGTGCTGAGCCCATTGATGGGGGTACAGGGGGCTGTACACAGTGCTTAGCCCATTGATGGGGTTACAGGGGTCTGTATACAGCGCTGAGCCCATTGATGGGGATACAGGGGACTGTACACAGAGCTGAGCCCATTGATGGGGGGTACAGGGGGCTGTATACAGTGCTTAGCCCATTGATGGGGGTACAGGGGACTGTATACAGTGCTTAGCCCATTGATGGGGGTACAGGGGGCTGTACACAGCGCTGAGCCCATTGATGGGGGTACAGGGGGCTGTACACAGTGCTGAGCCCATTGATGGGGGTACAGGGGACTGTATACAGTGCTTAGCCCATTGATGGGGGTACAGGGGGCTGTACACAGTGCTGAGCCCATTGATGGGGGTACAGGGGACTGTATACCATGCTGAGCCTATTGATGGGGATACAGGGGACTGTATACCGTGCTGAGCCCATTGATGGGGCTCAGCACTGTGTACAGTCCCCTGTACCCCCACCAATGGGCTCAGCACTGTGTACAACAGTCCCCTGTACCAATGGACTCAGCACTGTGTACAGCCCCCTGTACCCCCATCAATGGGCTCAGCACTGTGTACAGCCCCCTGTACCCCTATCAATGGGCTCAGCACTGTGTACAATCTCCTGTACCCCCATGAATGGGGGTACAGGGGAGGCTGTGCAGTCAGAAGAGGGATTAAAAGACTTGTCAGGTTTTGTTGTCGTCCCCATTATGGAGATTCACTCTTTCTAATTCGTCTACAAACCGTTAGTACTGAAATTGAAATAAAATCCCACATTATGGGTGGTCAGCAGAACAGCAATAGAGGGGTAATCTTCAAATGGGAACATTAGTTCAAGTGATAACCTGGGATTCTCTCACTTTGGAGGGATTTCCTTTCACTTCCTGTCTTGGCTATGGGACAGGACGTGAAGGGAAATCTCCCAAATTAAAAGACCCTGAAAAGGGTTGAAACCTTACGCAATTCAAAATGAAAAAAATCAGGGCAGAACCTTCTTAGTTTTTCTTTTTTATTTTTTTTATTTCTGTTTTTGTCATATTTAGTAGATTTATCACTTAAAGTGGTTCTAAAAGCTTGAGGTTTTTTACCTTCATGCTTGAAGGTAAAAAACCTGAGCCCAATAACGATACAGCGATGTGCACAAGAGACTCTGCTCTCCGTGGGATTCTCCCTCCTCATTGGCTGAGACAGAAGCGGAAGCCATTGTGTGAATGGATGCACAGAGCCACAGCCTGGGAGCGAGCATGCTTGGGTGCCCCCATTGCAAGCTGCTTGCTCTGGGGGTACTGGGCAGGAGAGAGGGGCCAAGAGCGGCGGCAGGGGACTTGAGAAGAGAAGCATCGGGGCTGCTCTGTGCAAAACTACTGCACGCAGCAGGTAACTATGACATTGTTATTTAAAGAATAAATAGTGAGATGAAAATCTCTCCAGAGTGAGTGGAAATTCCCTGTCGTGCAAGTTGGATAAATAAATCCACATCGGATTATAAAGACACCCTAACTAGCTATCTACTGCCGTTGGAAAAAGGAAAACTGCGCCAGGTCAAAACTAAAATAACAATAATAAAAAATGATGCACATGTATGACCTGTGTACCGATTGGTAGTATTGGAAATACTGGTAACCTGAGGAATAGGGTCTGCACACAGATTGAAAAGAGCATAGGCAGGCAATGACAGTGTACTCTCAGGTTAATAAAATATAAATGGCAAGTAATCGACTACAATCGTTGTGAACAATGGTATGTAATATTTGTCAAAGTCTCTATGTGGGATGGATAACCAATAATAATGGGTCAGAGTCCTCTTATGCAGAAGGTTCCACTACACCACTGTGCTCCACTTCTAGTTAAAGTGCCACCACCAGTAAGTAGGCTCCTTACCAGATGAAAGTAAAACACACGCACTCAGATGTGAGCTAAAATACGAAATTCCAAAGACCAGGATGTGGTTGCCCCTCAAACAGTGTCCTCCAAGATGGATCGGAACTCCAAGACCGGAGGGAGGAAGAAGCACACTTCCAAACGCCAAAATGGACAGATACGGCACTCGGAGGTGCGTTCACAGATCCCCATGTAAATAACAAAGGCAGACCATAGTGTAATATTGTAAAGGACTAAAAAGTATTTATTAAAAAACGGATATTTACTCACATTCTATTGAACAGAATAAGCAGTATGTAATCCAAATGTTGATTTTTAAAAAGAGCGCCGGCCGGCATACAAAAAGCACCCTTTCTCCTTGTGATACGAACGTGGTGACGTCACTGCGCGTCCTCCCATACGCGTTTCGTCATCAACAGACGTTTTCAATGGGGATAGGGTGCGCAGTGAGCCACCACATTATATACTACCAAGCCTCGTTGCGAGAGGCAAGGAAGCGGCCATTCGGCCATCTTAGCTATGGGAAAGGTTGCCCTTACACTAGTTGCTCTATGTAGGGGCGAAGTGGCAGGTGCTTATTTCTGCAGTGCCATTTAGAAATATCACTACAGAAATAACAATTGGGTGGCCCGTGCACCCAATAATGGCTGTAAGCCATTGAAGCCAAGTTGTCCTCAGATGGCTCAGTTCACATACACAGTGTAGAGAGCCAATCCAAGCAGCTCTGTACCATGTGACTGTGATCACAAATGTAAACAGTGTAGTGTTAAACATTGCACAGCTCACCCCTTCCTTTTACAATGGTGGAAATGGAGGAAGTAATGAATTAATTCATTAGTCCGAGATCAGAAGTAGCAGATATTCAGAATGGTGGGTAGTTTTTAACCCTTTCACTTTCTCCTCTTTTGTATATCTCAGATCAATATGTTTGAATTGATCTACACATTAACCTCCTCCCCTTCCATCTGAGCGTTAAAATAGCCTAGTAATGAAGGGGTATATACAGGCTAGTACTGAAGTGGTTAAACAAGATTTATGCTGTGTCATAAAATCATTACAAAAAAAAAACATATTTCATTGTCACAAAGATAAAAGCATTACCATAAGGCCTAAAACATTTTACAAGGAAAAGAAGAGGCAAAGAGAACCACATGACTTCTCTATAAATGTATAAAAGGGTCATTAATAAAAATATTTCCTTCAATACTTATTTCTTCCATTCCATGTGATCTTAAAGTCCTTGATATCAGTCACCATATACTATCTTGTCTATAAGACCCCTTTCACACTGGGGGGCTTTGCAGGCGCTACAGCGTTAAAATAGCACTGCAAATCGCCCTGAAAAAGCCGCTCAAGTGCGCTTGCAGGACATTAAAAAAAATGTTTTTTGGGGCCCTCCTCAATACCTCAGGCAGCTCCTCCTAACCTCCCTCCCATTCTTCTGGAAGCTGTTCCAGAAAGTAGGGTAGGGTACCAGAGGTAATGAATGGAAAGAAGAGATAGTGGCGCGCAATCAATTTAAACTGAATTAAGTGAATAAGGGAAAACAGGTAACGAGGAAATGTAACCAATGGCTATAAATATAGCAAATATAAAGTGGTTGGAATAAAGTGCATCAAAAGGGGATGATGATTCAGCTAGTAAACATAAAGTGATGTGCCAATAATTGAAAAAATAAATAGCAGATAAATGATAAAATATCTAAACAACATAAGAGCAAATGTTTAAAAGAAATGTCGCATAATAAACGCAGTGAACAATAAATGCCTTCTGACACACCGGAAGTGGCGCTATCGAGCTCGCTGCTCGTTTGTACTCTGTTTGCACATTTTTTAAATGTGAGTACCCTTGCAATTGATTTTAACTGTTTGAAATAAATGTTTTATACTAAACTTACTACACTATGAGGCTACTTCCTTCCTTCCTTCCTTCTATATACATGTGAGCCCCCCCCACACCTGGATACACCTCTATGCTAAGGAAATACTAACAGGACCTAGGACGCCCAGCTGGGACCGACAGGAGGAAGGTCACCAAGGACCACAAAGTCCCATACACTAATGCTGTAACCTTACAGCCGTAAGGTAAGGGGCCACTCAAATTCTCCCCACTAGGACCGCACGGAACCAGGATAACCGCACAGGATAGCCACAGTTAAAACACCGTACACCAAGATCTACTATTACTACCACTTGCACTGCACTTGGAAACAAACTTTTTTGATGCACCTATGATATCTATGGACTTTTTTTAATGTTACATACCCGCTGTGATCTGTTTTTATTCGTCATATTTATACGTTTGAAACATTTTTTCACTTCAGTCACGATTTTAATGTGGGACGCACCACTAATGACCTGATGGGTTTTAACTTTTTAACCATTCATTGCTCTAAACGCAACTTAAGGCTCGGTTCACACTCTGGCGGGCCGCAGAAAGAAGGTGCATGCACCATGTGATATGCCTATGGTTCCTGCAAATGATACGGGCTGAGATGCGTGGGGGTGCCATTCCATTCTTCTTGTAAAAGCAGCATGATTTGGTTGCAGGTGTGGGAACAGGTGCGATTCCTGCACCCACAACCAGCCCAAAGACTGCGAGTAAGTGTGAACCAAGCCTATAGTAGAACTATATGCAATATTTGGAATCATGGAAGTGGCTTTATTGACATGTTAGTGATGGTGCCAGCTGTGATACTGTCACCCCTGTTTGTGTTTCGTTACTTATGCAGGCCATACATGGGTCTAATTCCGAATGATTTGTCGTTCGAAAATTTGTGCGTTTTTAAATCCGATGGTGCCACTATTGATTTCAAAATTCAACTAAGCCTTCGATTTCACCTCGTGTTTTTACGGAAAAGTAAATTTGTGGCCTGGAACCTTCTTTTCTTTCCAGGTCACAGCTCATGCACATTTTTTTTTTTGATTATATTTCTTGCACGAATCTCCCACCATTGATTTAGAAATTTGTTAGTTTTTCAAAAAATTTGATGGCCGCATGAAAATCAGCCGTTGTTGCGGCCCCACCAATGGTCAAAAATTGAACAATTATTCAAATGTGCGATTTTCGAGCAGAAAATTGTTCAGAATTCAACGTCTATGGCCGGCCTCATTGATCTGAAACAAGCACAAATTCAGTGAAGGTCCTGTTCACTCGATGACCCATTGTGGGTCCGAAAAATAAAGGAAGGATGAAAATAACAACCTGAAGCTCCCAACTTCAAAATAAGTCAGCTATAGCAGCTGTCCATCCTATCCAGACAGGTTCTTTCTAATTGAACAAAAATCCATCCTGTCCCGTCACCTTTTTTGAGGGGACATGGCCAACGGTGACATTGTGGAATTCCAGAAAATGTCACCCTGAGAAATGGAGCCTCTGAAATATCAATGGCTTTTATGTTCTCTTTTGTTCAAGATGTGTTATCATTATAACTATGAATTAAGTAGAGATTTGAGGTCTTTAACTCCTGATGCGCTGCCCATTTTTGCTATTTTAGGTTCTTGCTCCCGTCATCGTTCTAGCCCCTTCACAGAGTTGTGAATTGTGCTGAGGCTGTATATACATTGATAATAATTCTAAAACCTGTCTCCTTTTTGTTTCTTTATCTTTTCAGTAACCTACCAGATTGATTAGATGTTCTAGATGGGATAAATTATAGCCATGTTCAGCTTTGAGGGAGACTTCAAAACCAGGCCGAAGGTCTCACTGGGAGGAGCAAGCAGAAAGGTAAAGACAATTGGGACTACGCACTTTTTTTTTTCGTGAAAGTGATCGCAAAGCATGCAATGTAGATTAGCAATGCGACAGGTGGGTGTTCACGTGGCAGCACTTGTGATTGACCTGATCGGTTGATTAAAAATGGCATTCCCAGATGACGTTGTTCTTTTGAAAACTCTGAGGAGTGTGTTCAGCCAAATATTGGCCTGACCGATAAATATTTGTGCCTACATTTGGGCGTTTGGTCACATGATAGCACAGGAAGGAGCTTTTCACAACACTTTTTTTTTTCTTTTAGGGATAGGTAATTTTTTTTAGTTCCTCTATTTATGAAAGTGTCAAAGTTGAAGACTATCTGAAACTCATTATAATGTATTGCGACTTATCATATTTGCATGTGGTGGCTGTATTAGTTTTCATTTTTCAGGCCAATAACATGTTTTGCATATGCAGTGCCTTGAAAAAGTATTCGTAGCCCTTAAAATTTTCCACATTTTGTCATGTTACAACAAAAATGTAAATTTATTTTATTGGGATTTTATGTGATAGACCAACACAAAGTGGCAAATGGTTTTCAATTTTTTTTAGAAATAAATATGTGAAAAGTGTGGCGTGCATTTCTATTCAGCCCCCCTGAGTCAATACTTTGTAGAACCACCTTTCACTACAATTACAGCTGCACGTCTTTTTTTGGGGATGTCTCTACCAGCTTTGCACATCTAGACTGTGAAAATTTTTGTCTCATTCTTCTTTGCAAAAAAGCTCAAGCTCTGTCAGATTGGATGGAGATCCTCTGTGAACAGCAATTTTCAAGTCTTGCCACAGATTCTCAATTTAGGTCTGGACTTTGACTGTGCCATTCCAAGACATGAGTGCTTTGATCTAAACCATTCCATTGTAGATCTGGCTGTATGTTTGGGGTTGTTGTCCTGCTGGAAGGTAACCCTCTGCCCCAGTCTCAAGTCTTTTGCAGACTCTAACAGGTTTTCTTCTAAGATTGCCCTGTATTTGGCTCCATCCATCTTCCCATTAACTCTGACCAGCTTCCCTGTCCCTGCTGAAGAAAAGCATCCCCACAACATGAAGCTGCCACCACCATGTTTCACAGTGGGGATGGTGTGTTCAGGGTGATGTGCAGTGTTACTTTTCCACCACACAGCGTTTTTGCTTTTATGCCAAAAAGTTAAATTTTGGTCTCATCTGACCAGAGCACCTTCTTCCAGATGTTTGCTGTGTCCCCCACATGGCTTCTTGCAAATGGGAATTCTTATGGCTTTCTTCTTGCCACTCTTATAAAGGCCAGATTTGTGGAGTGCATGACTTGGCATGCTGTACTTATGTGTATTTAAAATGTAATGCCCTTTAGGAGGAGTCCTGGCATTTTTGCTGTTTTTTACGATGTAATGCAATGTCTCTGTATTTCCTAAGTATGTTAATTGAAAATGAAATCTGAGCACAGCACCAAATGACGTGTTTGTGTTCCAGTTTTCCAGCTACTGTTCATATGCAATGAGGCTTATTGCAGTTTATGTCCTGGTACTTTCCAGGCAGTTATCGTGAACCCTGGAAGCAGGCATTGTTCCAAATCCAGGGCAGAGGTAGCACAAATATAGCCAGGAACTTGTTATGATTAGGTTGCAGTGATGATGAACAGGTGTCTGCAGCCATGAAGCTATTTTCTGCCAGCTTGTTCCAAAGAATTTCTAACTCTTTGATTAAGACTATTCTTTTCACTCTAGCAGAGAGGTAGGTATACTGTTTGTGCAATTTGAAATTTTTCAGAACTATGAGTATTTTTATATATATATATATATATATATATATATATATATATATATATATATATATATATATATATATATATATATATATATATTATATATATAATATATATATATAATATATATATAAAAAAATTTTTTAAATACTTGAGCATATTTCCAGGTATGGATTTTTTTACATCCAGCTTGGACAGATGTAGCTCTGCATATACCACACCTGTGGGATCTCCTTAGAAGCTGGAGTAGACACTGCTACTCCATTTCTCTCCACTAGCTTCTGGGTTTCATGCCGAGCAGCTGCCCAGCTGCATTGTGGATACAGAAAGTTACCTGCTCGGCAATGGGGCACCATTCAGAAACGACTTTGCATCTTTTTAATGAATACAATTTGATCTGATTGACAGCTGGCTCTTGAGAGCCAAAGCCCGCTATGCCTGCCCCCTCTCCAGCCTGAATACAAGCGTTCTCTAATTGGATGAGGTGGAGAAGCAGGACAGTCACATAACAACCTCCACCTTGTTCAATCAGGAAACTCCTTGTATTCCTTGAAATTTAATTACAGGCTTTCTCTGAGTGACCCCCTGCTGTCATTATACAAAAGGGCAGCCGCTCGTCGCTGGACCCAGAAGACTGCTGTTATGACTGTAGTAGAAACAACCACTACACTGATTTGCAGCTTACACAAGGATCGGTCAGGTATGAGATAGGGTTGCACTGATACTGATATCAGTGACGATACTAACCATTTGCACGAGTGCTCGTGCAAATGCTCCGAAACCGAAAACTGATACCTTTTGCGCTGCCCCCACAGTCCTGTGTGAACTCAGGCCTGTCATAGCGACTTCAGCCTAGGTTCACACAGGAGCGTTGTGGGAAACGCATGTCATTTAAAACTGCTCGTGACTGTAATGTATTGTCGGATCCCGGCAATACAGATAAAAATACAAAAAAAAAATGGCGTTAAAGTCCCCCCCCCCCCAATCCATACCAGGCCCTTTGGGTCTGGTATGGATATTAAGGGGAACTCTGCACCCAAATTTAAAAAAAAAATGGCGTGGGGGTCCCCCAGGCACCATATACTATGAACAGCTGTATATATACTATACAGCCTGCCCTATATACTCTGCAGAAAATTGGGCCTTAGGTGTTGGTAGTACCAGAACACTGTAAGCCCTCACAGTTACTCTTGTTGGGCGCAGGGACGGGCCCTGCTGTGAAATATTATATCAAGAATTGTAATTACGTGCCCCTGTTGAACAGGGGCAGAAAATTGGGCCTTGGGTGGGGGAGGTGGTGCCACAACACTGTAACCCCTCACAGATACTCTTGTTTGGCACAGGAACAGGCCCTGCTGTGAAACACGACTGCCAGTTTCTTGTCCTTCTGTGGCACCCCCTCTCTCTAGGCTCACATTACTCCCTTCCTCAACCGGTGAACCATCATCGGAGCCTTCAAATTACTGTGCATCCTCCAGCAGCTTATAACCGACACTGTGGTCGTATAATTCTGAGGACGACTCCGTGCATGATGGTGGGGCTGTGGTAGGAGTGACTGTGGACAAGGAGCCAGTGGAATAGGCCGCTTTGGCAGCTGCGTTGTAAGGCAAACTATTCGGAGCCTGGGTGACAGAGAATGAGGAGGATGAGGACGGCTTCATTATCCACTCCACCAACTCTTCTGCATGTTGTGGCTCAATAACACTACCAGCAGCAGCAAAATAGGACAAGCGTGCCCCACGGCCACCTGCAGAGGATCCACCTGCAGAGGATGCACCATGCCCACCACTGTTGACTGTAGACACAGAGGCTGCTTGCCCTCTTTTAGTGGCCTGTGAGCGTCTGCCTCTCCTTGGTGGCTTTCTGAACATGATGCATTTTTTGTTTTGCAACACCACACTACACTGTATTAGATACTGTGTACACCACCTGCACTGTATTAGCAACTGTACACCATGAAATGCACTGTAGGTATAGGCTACACTGGATGCAGAGTGTGTGTATAATTAGTTAGACTGTTTCTATATATATATATATATATATATATATATATATATATATATATATTTATATTACACACACACACACACGGGACGGAAAGTATTCAGACCCCCTTACATTTTTCACTCTGTTATATTGCAGCCATTTGCTAAAAAAAGTTTTTTTTTTTTGCAGATTTATTAAAAAAGAAAAAAACTGAAATATCACATGGTCCTAAGTATTCAGACCCTTTGCTCAGTATTTAGTAGAAAAAACCCTTTTGATCTAAAACAGCCATGAGTCTTTTTGGGAAAGAAACTATTCACACCTGGATTTGGGGATTCTCTGCCATTCCTCCTTGCAGATCCTCTCCAGGTTCTGTCAGGTTGGATGGTAAACGTTGGTGGACAGACATTTTTAGGTCTCTCCAGAGATGCTCAATTGGGTTTTAGTCAGGGCTCTGGCTGGGCCATTCAAGAACAGTCACGGAGTTGTTGTGAAGCCACTCCTTCGTTATTTTAGATGTGTGCTTAGGGTCATTGTCTTGTTGGAAGGTAAACCTTCGGCCCAGTCTGAGGTCCTGAGCACTCTGGAGAAGGTTTTTCGTCCAGGATATCCCTGTACTATGCCGCATTTCAACTTTCCCTCGATTGCAACCAGTCGCCCTGTCCCTGCAGCTGAAAAACACCCCCACAGCATGATGCTGCCACCACCATGCTTCACTGTTGGTTTTCTCCACACATACCGCTTAGAATTAAGGCCAAAAAGTTCTATCTTGGTCTCATCAGACCAGAGAATCTTATTTCTCACCATCTTGGAGTCCTTCAGGTGTTTTTTTTAGCAAACTCCATGCTGGCTTTCATGTGTCTTGCACTGAGGAGAGGCTTCCGTCGGGCCACTCTGCCATAAAGCCCTGACTGGTGGAGGGCTGCAGTGATGGTTGACTTTCTACAACTTTCTCCCATATCCCGACTGCATCTCTGGAGCTCAGCCACAGTGATCTTTGGGTTCTTCTTTACCTCTCTCACCAAGGCTCTTTTCCCCCGATAGCTCAGTTTGGCCAGACGGCCAGCTCTAGGAAGTGTTCTGGTCGTCCCAAATGTCTTCCATTTAGGGATTATGGAGGCCACTGTGCTCTTAGGAACCTTAAGTGCAGCAGAATTTTTTTTGTAACCTTGGCCAGATCTGTGCCTTGCCACAATTCTGTCTCTGAGCTCTTCAGGCAGTCCCTTTGACCTCATGATTCTCATTTGCTCTGACATGCACTGTGAGCTGTAAAGGTCTTATATAGACAGGTGTGTGGCTTTCCTAATCAAGTCCAATCAGTATAATCAAACACAGCTGGACTCAAATGAAGGTGTAGAACCATCTCAAGGATGATCAGAAGAAATGGACAGCACCTGAGTTAAATATATGAGTGTCACAGCAAAGGGTCTGAATACTTAGGACCATGTGATATTTCAGTTTTTCTTTTTTAATAAAGCTGCAAAAATGAAAAACAATTCTGTGTTTTTCTGTCAATATGGGGTGCTGTGTGTACATTAAAGCGGTTCTGCACCCGTTTTTATTTTTTTTTTTTTGGGCTATATGCCAAGGGCATATAGCTCAATTGGGGGACTTACCTGTTCCATCTTCCATCTTGATCGCCGCCAGTTTTCGTCCGATGAAGTTCTTCATCTTCTTCTTTTGTGCTGGGGGCCATCTTGCCTGTGGGCATGTGAAACCCCACAGGCACTTTAGATGGCCCAGCATGCACCGCCGTTACTCGCGCGTGCGCAGTAACGGCACATCTGCCGACATCTCACGAGATTTCGGAAGATGTGTCCGAAATCTCGCGAGATTTCGGAAGATGTGGCCGAAATCTCGTGAGATTTCGGAAGATGTCCGCATTGACTCCTGGGAACAATGACACCAGATCCCAGGAGACAGTGCGGCGTGACGACGATCGACGCAGAGACCCCGCCCCCCCCCGAAGAGACAGAAGACCGGAAGTCATCAAGTACAAGGTAAGTAAAAAAAAAAAAAAAAAAAAAAAAAAAACATTTCATTTAGTACTCTTTGCCTGATTTGGAAGGCAAAGAGATTTACTAAATGAAATGGGTGCAGAACCACTTTAATGAGGAAAAAAATGAACGTAAATGATTTTAGCAAATGGCTGCAATATAACAAAGAGTGAAAATTTAAGGGGGTCTGAACACTTTCCGTCCCCGCTGTATATTAATACGCTGCCTGCACTGACTGAATATAGAGTAAATGCTGAATTTATAGTATATGCTAAATGCAGAATATATATAATATATATAATTAGAACAAACGTACACCCGATGTTCGAGTCGAACTTCTGGCTCATCCCTAGTGATTGGTTTACAACCACTTTAATGCAGAGAATGCATTAAAGTGGTTGTTAAGCCACTATCTCATCTTTATATCATCCCCTCTGTCAGATAAAAAGGTGTATCCTAGTGCCTATGCTTTATAAAAAAAAAAAACGATTTCTGCCTGTTTTTAACAGCTTCTCCCAGCGATAAGGTGACTCCAGGCTCTCTCCTCTCCTCCCCTTCTGATATCTCCAGTGGGCGGGGCCGAGATTCCCCTGCTGATGTCAGCCAGAGAAGGAAAGGATCTGAGAACCTGGAGTCATGTGATCACTGTAAGACCCTGTTAAAACAGGTACAATTTTTTATTTTATTTTAACCACTTCACCCCCGAATAATTTTATCCCCTTCCTGACCAGGCCATTTTTTGTGATACTGCACTGCATCGCTTTAACTGACAATTGCGCGGTCGTGCAACGATGTGCCCAAACAAAATTGACGTCCTTTTTTTTTCCACATCGGCTCTGGGGACACACTGCGTGCGCCTCCTACAGCGTATTTTAAAAAGCCGAAGTACAGCTACCACGGCTCGCCCAGGGGAGCCGACCTGCAGCAGTGTAACTGCGGCGGCTGGTCCAGAAGCGGTTAATAAAACATAGGCACTAGGACACAGCTTTTTATCTGACAGAGGGGATGATATACAGATCAGTTTGTTTTGAGGCAGCAGGGAGAGGAGCAGATCAGTAATAGTGAGAGATGACAGGCAGGGAGGGGAGGGGGGAGGAGGGAGACAGTGGAGAGCTGCAGATAGCAGCGGATGACGGAGGCACGTACACTGACAACGGTGTCTGGGCTCAGCAGCCCTGATATATCGGCATTAGTGTATAGAGGGGAGGGTAGAAACTGTCAGGATCATCCAGGTATTTCAGGTGATACAGGGGGCCAAAATACACAGCACAAGCACTGTGCTGTATAACATGCTTTAAACACTTGCCGACCGCCGCATGTACATATACGTTGACAGAATGGCACGGTTGGGCAAAGGGCTATACAGGTACATCCCTTTGGAATTTGCCGCTGTGTGGTCATGTGCGCGCCACCCTGCCGGGAGCTCCGCGAGTAGGATTGCGGGTCCGGTGGCCTAGATGTCCGCGGGGATACCCGCGATCATCTCACGGAGCTGAAGAACGGGGAGATGCTAATGTAAACAAGCATCTCCCCGTTCTGCCTAGTGACACTGTCACTGATCATGGCTCCCTGTGATCGGGAGCTATGATCGGTGAAGTGTCATTCGTAGCCATGCCCCCTAACAGTTAGAATCACTCCCCAGGACACACTTAACCCCTCCCTAGCCCACTAGTGGTTAACCCCTTCACTGCCAGTGTAATTTTTACAGTAATCAGTGCAATTTTATAGCACTGATCGCTGTGAAAATGACAATGGTCCCAAAAATGTGTCAAAAGTGTCCGATGTGTCCACCATAATGTCGCAGATCGCCACCATTACTAGTAAAAAAAAAAAATAATAATAAAAATGCCATAAAACAAACCCCTAACTTTTTTGCGCAAACCAGTCATTATTTTTATTTTTTTTACCAAAAATATGTAGAAGAATACGTATCGGCCTAAACTGAGGAAAAAAATAGTTTTTTTATATATTTTTTTGGGGGATAATTATTATAGAAAAAAGTAAGTGTTTTTTTCAAAATTGTTGCTTTTTGTTTGTTTATAACGCAAAAAATAAAAACCGCAGAGGCGATCAAATACCACCAAAAGAAAGCTCTATTTGTGGGAAAAAAAGGACGTAAATTTTGTTTGGGAGCCACGTCGCCCGACGTGGCGACTGTCAGTTAAAACGACGCAGTGCCGAATCGCAAAAAGTGCTCCGGTCTTTGGCCAGCCAAATGGTCCGGGGCTTAAGTGGTTAAGGGAACAGGATCTTTATTTAATTTTTTGGGGTTAACAAACACTTTAGGATTAATATAATTCAAATTTATAACCATTTTAAAGAAATCATACCTAAACTTCAGCTTTAATGTTTTAAAAACCTTGTTTCGGGGTACAGTTACAAATAATGTAAATGTGTACATGGGGGGGGGGGGGGGGGGGGGGGGGGGTGGCAGCCATATTTTTTAGCAACATAATAAACTGTAAGTCGTATCGAAATTTCTTTTGGTCCAGCTTTGCAGCAATAATCGCAAAAGTATACTTGCTGAAAATATACAATCATTTCTCTAAAAAAAAAAAAAAAAGTATTGTCTGGCTTTATGTGTTCTGGAGTATATTACAGTTACAATAATGTACTATTTTCAGGAAGCCCTGTGATTAACTAACAGAGGTAAAGAGGGTGTATTTAGTCGTAATTATTTGATTAAATATTCTAGCACAATTCATACATTTTATGACGGCAGAAATCCATTTTGGGTTCTTTTCATCTCTGGCTCACATTAATGTCGTGGTGCACACTATCATTTACAGAGAAGATTTCTTCGGAGGAAGACAAAACATGCAATTATACCATGTGCTAGAAGCGGCCATTTCTCTGGCTAATGAAGGCTTTTGTTGGCGCCTTGTTCTCACTTTTCAACATATTCCACTTCTGTCTTATTGGAATGAAACGATAACCTACAAGATGAAACCGCATGAATCGGTTAAATTGCTGTAAATTTTATAGCTCGCTGGAGGTTTTCTTTTAGTCAGGGTTCATAGCATTGTCAATGTAACTTTTTCTTTTTTTTCGGCTTTGCAGAAATTAAAGAGCAATTCCAGGAAAGAAGTGTAATCATTCAATAAATTGGTAATGCTATTCATAGGAACATTACCAATGTGCTATAGTCTTCTTTAGCTTAAAGAGTAATGCCGCGTACACACGAGCGGAATTTCCGTTGGAAAAATCTTGGATGTTTTTTCCGACGGAATTCTGCTCAAGCTTGGCTTGCATACACACGGTCACACAAAAGTTCTCTGAACTTTCGACCGTCAAGAACGCGGTGACGTACAACACTACGATGAGCCGAGAAAATTAAGTTCAATGCTTCCGAGCATGCGTCGAATTGTTTCCGAGCATGCGTAGGAATTTTGCGCGTCGGAGTTGCTACGGACGATCAGAACTTTTTCCGTCGGAAAAATAGAGAACCTGCTCTTAATCTTTTGCTGGCGGAAATTCCGCCAGCAAAAAGTCCGATGGAGTATACACGCGGTCGGAATTTCCGACCAAAAGCTCTCATCGGACTTTTGCTGGCGGAATTTCCGATCGTGTGTACGCGGCATTTTTCTTGAGAAAAAAAACATTCCCTTCAGGTTGATCTATGATCTGTGTAGGGATTTTAACAAACTCTTGCAAATTCTTTTTTTTTTTTTTTTTTGTTCAACCAAACTAACTATGTAACCCTTGACAAAGTTTATTTTTTTTGCTTGCTAATCTCCTTTCGAAAATGAAGACTAAAGTCACAAAAATTCTCGTACGCCATGATAAAAATTCGGAAGTGATGTAGTAGTGTATTTGTATTGTATTTTTAAATGCCAACTATACTGATTGAATGAAAATCGTGCCATCCGGCATCATACGAGAATACATTTTGTGCTTGTCCCATCGGATAATGGATAAACTGTCGTAATCGGCTTTCAAAAGCTGTGTACTAACGATCAGATTATCGTATGATCGCTTAGAAAGCAATATTTTTTTGTACAAATATTTAATCGTGTCTACAGGCAATAAGTCTAATGGGAGTGGTTTCATAATTCTCAACCAGCTGCTGCATCTGAAGGGCTCTAATGAGGAAAATTGCAGATTCTGCATCCCTTTAGATGTGATTTCTCTTTGGGATTATCATACCATAAATTAAATTTGTTGCAGGGGATGCCTGATATCTGACTTGTATCAAAAATCTGTAAACCAATCACACAAGCAGGAAATTATGTTTCTGGGAGGCATTCTTTACACATTCTGTGTACAGAACACCTCCAGGTAGCCATATTGCATTTTACAGAAAATTACAGCGCTGCAGATTGAAAAGAAAAGGTCATTTTGAATAACAATCAATTGCAATATGACTTGTGTCGCAATTATGCTATATTGTTTTTTTTCCCATTTAAAGTGGAGTTACTCTCTGGGGCTCCTGTGTGACTGTCCAAAGAAGTACCATTTATATTTGATACACAAGCCTCATCAAATAAACAAAAACTTTACCTTCCCTAATTGCGCCTAATTCTCCTTCATTTATGTTTATTATGCTCCCCCTCCCAGACTCGGCAGCTCACAGTAGGGGGGTTTCAGCTAGAGGTGCACCCAATGGAAATTTAGATGCTGAAACTGAAAATGCAGGATGCACTTGACCAAAAACTGAAAAAAAATATATATATATATATTAGGGATGCAAAATGCCAAAAATGGGGCGGGGTGAATGTGTAGTTCTGGCGCGGTGCAGTCCTCTCCTTTCTTCTACTCGCCGCGATCTCCGTGTGTCACGGAGCTTAACTACACAGACCGCAGTAACAATGGTCGCCTCCTGTGACAGACGGCACACTGATCCAATGGTGGGATATTGAATCAGTGTCGCATGATTACAGGAGGCGGGACATCGTTACTGCGACCCTGGCAATTCAAATGCAGCTCCGTGACACACGGAGATCACCGCTCTGATTCAGGAACTGGCAGGCTGAATGACTGGCACTGGCAAGCTGCATGATGAGCACAGGTGAAGCTGCATCTTATAGGCACAGGCGGGCTGCATCTGAGGGGCACACGCAGGCTGCATGACAGGCACTGGTGAGGCTGCATTGATCTCCTGTACCATGTCCCCAGTCTCTGGCCATCTCCTGTACCATCTCCTGTATAAAAACAGTCACTTTCGGTATCGGTACTGTATCGGTTTTTGGCCTAGTGTATTTTTTTATTTTCGGCACCAAATAACCCATGCGGTGTGTGTGTGTGTGTGTGTGTATGTATATGTATGTATGTATATGTATATGTATATGTGTGTATATATATATATATATATATATATATATATATATATATATATATATATATATATATATGATCAGAAGATCAGACCTCTGCTTCCATTCATACGCTGACGACACTCAATTATATTTTCGTATCACCGGACAAAAAGAACATCATCAGCAATTAGGAAAATGCCTCTCTATGATAGACGACTGGATGACCACTAGCTCCCTCAAACTTAATGAATCAAAAACAGAACTTCTTATTCTACACGCAAAGCATAACCCCCGAACCAAGATCCCTTGGACACCTCCTACCATCTTTGGACAGACCATCGCCCCAAGGACCAAGGCTAAGAGTCTCGGAGTCTTTTTTGACTCTGAAATGTCAATGGATGCCCAAATAGGAGCAGTGGTCAGTGGTTCTCACCATCTGCTCCGCCTGCTACGCAGACTCCTCCCCTTCATTCCAAAGGAGGACAAAGCAGTGGTAGTTGGAACAGTCATCAATTCCCGACTGGACTACGCTAACTCCCTTTACATAGGATTACCCCAATATCAACTTGCGCGCTTACAACTTATCCAAAACACGGCGGCAAGGCTGATAACAGGGAAAAAACCCTGGGAATCCATCTCCCCTTCCCTGAGGAACCTACATTGGCTAAACGTAAGGAATCGGATCGCATTCAAGACCCTCTGCCTCACCCACAAATGCGCACATGGAAACGCTCCGCAATACCTTTGCGAGAAAATAAAACACTACACACCGAATCGCAGTCTTCGATCGGCTAATCAAAATCTTCTCCTCATTCCTAAATCCCGCTACAAATCAAAGGGGGAACGGAGATTCGCTGTCCAGGGACCTCGGCTATGGAACGCTCTACCAACCGACATTCGCATGGAAGAAAACCATCAGGCCTTCAGGAAGAAACTCAAGACCTACCTCTTCTAGAAGCTGATAACCAAACGCCAACAGCGCCTTGAGGCGATTCAGTTCGCATTGTAGCGCTATACAAGTTATTCATTCATTCAATGAAAAAAATAAAAATATTTAAAATGCAAAAAATTTTGTTTTTTTTTTTTTTATCCCAAATATATAAACTCTAAAGCCCCATATGACCTCCACACTTAGAGTGGGTTATTCCGAAGAATGTATGGACAATAAATTATGTGCAAAAGAGCTGGCCAATGTGTGTGGATATATGTGAGTGAGAATATTAGAATAAACAACATTAAAAGATATATATAATAAGTTAAAGTGACTCTGTGACACACACCTAATAAATAATAAGTCTGTATAAAAATATATATTGGATAAAAATATTACATAAAATTACATATGAATAATTATTGTATCATGTGTGCATATAATCCAAATGACCCGTGAGGGTAAACAATTAAAGTGCTCAATTCCGTATGTGCTCCAAAAAAGTATATATAGTAAAAAGTCTTTAAAACATATCAAAAAAAAAAGGGAAATGAGATGAAAACAAGTGTCCAAGCAGTGATGAAAAAATATATAATAAATAGCAATTGATAACGTCTTGTTTGAAGCTCAAAGTATTCCTGTAGCGAATGATTCCAGCAGAGCATACGGATAGCCAGTGAATATTTTCAGTGCTCCCCTCCTTCCATAGAGTGACCCCTATTAAGCAAACACTCACCAGAGTGCCTAACCCCTGCAGGGGTGATAGGCATATAAAATCCTCAGCAGGTGTTCTCGAAGTCCTCCTCTGTAGGATAAGCGATGGGGGAGATCCTCTCCAGTTGGTGTGTTCACCTGTTCCAGTGGCTGGGGTTATAGGATGCACCACCGTGCAGTCCGTATGTGGAGGAAAAAATGAGACTAATAGTGTAATTCTGTAATATAAGTTGGGACTTTATTTTCAAAAATACTAGTAAAAAGCAAAAACAGAGGGGGAAGCGGTAGCCACAAACGGCTGTAACAGAATCCAAAAAATGAAACAAGATGAGGATAAAAAAGTGTATAGGCAGAGCGCGCAGCGCTGGGCTGTGCGATGGTGACACCGCTAAGCCCTGGTATCCGGCGTGCGTTCCAACAATGAGCTGGGAAAGAACCGGAAACCGCAAGTCGGAAGTGACGTGACGTGTACCAGGGTATCACCTTACGTACGTTTCGTCATTGGACGTCTTCGGAGATGATGTCCAATGACGAAACGTACGTAAGGTGATACCCTGGTACACGTCACGTCACTTCCGACTTGCGGTTTCCGGTTCTTTCCCAGCTCATTGTTGGAACGCACGCCGGATACCAGGGCTTAGCGGTGTCACCATCGCACAGCCCAGCGCTGCGCGCTCTGCCTATACACTTTTTTATCCTCATCTTGTTTCATTTTTTGGATTCTGTTACAGCCGTTTGTGGCTACCGCTTCCCCCTCTGTTTTTGCTTTTTACTAGTATTTTTGAAAATAAAGTCCCAACTTATATTACAGAATTACACTATTAGTCTCATTTTTTCCTCCACATACGGACTGCACGGTGGTGCATCCTATAACCCCAGCCCCTGGAACAGGTGAACACACCAACTGGAGAGGATCTCCCCCATCGCTTATCCTACAGAGGAGGACTTCGAGAACACCTGCTGAGGATTTTATATGCCTATCACCCCTGCAGGGGTTAGGCACTCTGGTGAGTGTTTGCTTAATAGGGGTCACTCTATGGAAGGAGGGGAGCACTGAAAATATTCACTGGCTATCCGTATGCTCTGCTGGAATCATTCGCTACAGGAATACTTTGAGCTTCAAACAAGACGTTATCAATTGCTATTTATTATATATTTTTTCATCACTGCTTGGACACTTGTTTTCATCTCATTTCCCTTTTTTTTGATATGTTTTAAAGACTTTTTACTATATATACTTTTTTGGAGCACATACGGAATTGAGCACTTTAATTGTTTACCCTCACGGGTCATTTGGATTATATGCACACATGATACAATAATTATTCATATGTAATTTTATGTAATATTTTTATCCAATATATATTTTTATACAGACTTATTATTTATTAGGTGTGTGTCACAGAGTCACTTTAACTTATTATATATATCTTTTAATGTTGCTTATTCATTCTCACTAATATATCCACACACATTGGTCAGCTCTTTTGCACATAATTTATTGTCCATACATTCTTCGGAATAACCCACTCTAAGTGTGGAGGTCACTTTATATATTTTAAAATATTTTCATTTATTTTTCATATGAAATCACTGCATTCCTCTTTCTGCACATTTTTAGCACACTTCTTATACCCTTATTGAACAGCGCCACCACCCCTTATTTTATTCCATTTTTTCTATTACACACTCGTGTGTAGTACTTTATTGGGGGGCTGCAGTTTTATTTCCTAAGCGCGGATTCCTTAGTTTATTCTAAAGCCCCATACACACGGTCGGACTTTTTCATGGATTCTGTCCGATCGGACAATGTTGTTGAAAAATCAGACCGTGTGTATGCACCATCGGACAGTGTTCGTCGGTTTGTCCGACGGACAAAGTCTTATCTCCTGCTGGAAAGATTTGCCATCAACCCGGTCCGATCACACCAAACCCGATCGTGTGTACGGTTGTCCGACCGGACAAAGTGCTACGCATGCTCAGATCACATTACAAGACCAAAGCTATTGGCTACTAGCCTCTACGTTGTCCCGTCGTAGGCAACAAACGTCACCACGTTCAGAATGATCGGATTTTCCGACAACTTTGTCCGACCGTGTGTATGCAACATCAGTGTCGGACAAAGTACGACGGACATGATCCGACGGACCTGGTCCGCGGATTGTCCGACCGTGTGTATGGGGCTTAAGCCCGGGTTCACACCTATGCGAATTCGCAGCGGCCTAAAACACTGCGAATTCGGAGGACATTTCAAAATACATTGATTTCAATGAGGCATGTTCACATCTCTCCGGTGCATGCGCACTGCGCATTGCAGAAAAACCGTGTGCGTCTTTTGGGCAGTGCGGTGCGGATCAGGTGCGAATTCAGGCCCATTATCCTCTATGGGCATGCATCTGATTCGCACCTGCCTTGCGTTGTGAACAAAAATTCGCAACTCATTGTACTACTTCTGAGGTGGAAGTCCACGCCAAATTTAAAAAAAAAAAAAACTGCATGGATTCCCCCTCCAGGAGCATACCAGGCCCTTAGGTCTGGTATGGATTTTAAGTGTAACCCCCTACGCCGAAAAAAACGGTGTGGGGGTCCCCCCAAAATCCATACCAGACCCTTATCCAAGCACGCAGCCTGGCAGGTCAGGAAAGGGGGTGGGGACGAGCGAGCGCCCCTCCCCCCTCCTGAACCGCACCAGGCCGCATGCCCTCAACATGGGGGGTGGGTGCTTTGGGGAAGGGGGCGCCCTGCGGCCCCCTACCCCAAAGCACCTTGTCCCCATGTTGATGAGGACAAGGGCTTATCGGAATCCGGGAGCCCCCTTTAATAAGGGGGGCCCCCAGATCCCGGCCCCCCACCCTATGTGAATGAGGGGGTCTTCCGGGGTCTCTTCTGTTCTTGCCGCTGTCGCCTTCTTCTTCTGACTCTTCTTCTTCTTCTTCTGACTCTTCTTCTTCTTCTTCTGACTCTTCTTCTTCTTCTTCTTCTGACTCTTCTTCTTCTTCTGACTCTTCTTCTTCTTCTGACTCTTCTTCTTTTTTTGGAAAATTCTTTTTATTCACAGTTTTTAAAACAGCAATAAACAACAATAACAGAACCCCCCCCTCCCCCCTCCCCGTTGTGCAATGTCCCAAGTATAACAGGAGGGTAAACACAATCACGTGCCCTCCGGGCTACTCAAATCATTTTACAGTACATGCTCAGGTAAAACAATAAACACAATCACCTAGTAGCTATACCGCCTGTCTCATCATTTCAAGCAGTGCATGTTTCTTTCGTATAATATTAAACCCATTACTCATGCAGTAACTCATACAGTACCATCCGAAGAGAGCCAGCACTGCCATACCTTCTCAAATTTTTTGGGGCACCCCCTACTTAAGTAGGTGGCTTTATATAAGGGTAGTGCTCTATTCACTATGCCTTTCCAGAAGGCCAAGGACGGGGCCTCAGGTTTTTTCCAGCATAAAAGGATAGCTTTGCGTGCATAAAATAATGTGAGAGAGATCATGGTTCTTTGTGCCCTAAGTGGTGCTACTTCCTCCACCAGGCCCAACATACATACTGATATCGTCATGGGGACAGGTAGGAGGATCAGCTCCTGGATGGTCTTTGTGACCCCTGTCCAAAATACCTGTATGGACGGACACTGCCAGAATACATGATCGAAGTCCGCCCCTGCCGCGTTACAACGCCAGCAGGTGGCGCCATTCAAACCATAGATGCTGGCTAGTCTCGCTGGGGTATAATATACCCTGTGAAGTATCTTAAATTGGATGTACCTGTCACGGGCCGATACTAGGACCTGAAAAGGGTGATCCCACATATCGTCCCAGTCATCACCTTGGAGATTGGGAACAAGTGAGCTCCATTTCTCTCTACATTTACTGAGTGCCGCAGGCCTTTCTGCAAATAGCTCTTTATATGTTTCCGACAGTGTCTTCCGCACAGATTCATCACAGAGCAACTGTTCTCAAGGTGAGGATTGGAGTAACACTGCTCCTGTGCCAAACTGTGCAAAAAACGCATGCCTCAGCTACAGATAACGGAAAAAGTACCAGTTTGGGAGATCATGTTTATCTTTCAATTGATTAAAGGAAAGCAGCTCCCCCCCCCCCCTACTATGTTCTTTAATTGTTTGATGCCAACTCTGGCCCATATTACTGGATCTGGGATATCGCTAAAATGGGATAACCTGGAATTGACACACAATGGTGTGTCAGGTGACCAGGCCTCTGTGTCTGTGTGCATTAGTACCTTTTGCCCTGTCCCACGCGCGAATAGTAACACGCATGGAGCCAGTCAAAGGCGCCGCTGCCTGTGGCCCTCTAAACACTAAATAGTAGAGACTCTCATAGGATCCCACTAGAGCAGCCTCCAGTACAGTCGCTGCATCCCCGTCATCCCTTGTTAACCACCGTCTGGCAAATACCATCTGTCCTGCAATAAAATACTTGAACAAGTCAGGAAGGGCCAGTCCTCCCTGTCCATAGGGTTCCTGTAATGTACGGAGGCTCACTCTGGGGTGTCCAGAGCTCCATAGAAATGAGCTAAAGAGGCTGTTTACGCGCCAAAAGAAGGAGCAGGGGACCCACACGGGAGTGTTGCGCAAAAAATAGAGGAACACTGGCAGTATCTTCATCTTAAGTAGATTCACCCTACCAATTAAGGAGAGTGGAAGATGCTTTCAAGCCTCCAATTGTATTTTTACCTTCGTGATCAGTGGCATTAGGTTAAGTGTCAAGTAGTCTGTGACCTGGGGGGATATACGTATATCCAAATAGTTTAGCTCCGTAACCCAGGCAATGGGCACCAAAGGTGATGCCCGTGCCTGAGCCCCATCATCAATGGCCATGATATTGGACTTTTCCCAATTCACCCGCAGCCCTGAGAAATTTGCGAATGTGCTTAAGATCTCAAACACTGCCTCCAAGGATGGACCCGGGTCTTCTAAAAAGAGGAGCATATCATCAGCATATAGGGCCGTGCATTCTCCAATGCCGGCAACCTGAAGGGCTTTAACCTCTGTGGATGCTCTTAGAGCAATGGCTATAGGCTCTATGGCCAGAGCAAATAAAGATGGGGAGAGGGGCAGCCTTGCTGCGTTCCCCTCCCCACCGAAAACTGTGCGGGAACTTGAGTGCCTATCTTAATTGCTGCCTTGGGTGAGCTGTATAGGAGGGATATCCACGTAAGGAACACCTCTCCAAACTCCATATGCCGTAATACAGTGAACATGTAATGCCAGTCCACCGAATCGAAGGCTTTAGTCATATCTAAGGAAACAATCACCCTGGCTCTGGGGTTAGCATGGTCGATCTGTAGGTGCGCAAACAGCCTGCGGAGATTTGTATCAGTGGACTTCTGGGGTATGAACCCGGTTTGGTCTATGTCTACCAGTGTGGTTATTACCTTTGACAATCTTGTGGCCAATATTTTAGTGAGAATTTTAAGGTCCTGGTTAAGGAGAGCTATAGGTCTGTACGAGGAGCAAGTCAAAGGATCCTTGCCCGGTAATCGCCACGCGCCCCCTCTAACCTGTGAAGGTATACCAATATGAACCGTAGGGGGGTATGGTCTGACAGGCCCCCGGCAATGTAATTAGCTCCCCTCACCAGCTGCCACATAGGGGCATTAGCAAACGCTAAATCAATCCTGGATGAGGACTTGTGTGTTTTTGATATGTGTGAGTAACTTTTGGTGGTGGGATTTTTCCATCTCCACAACTCTGTGAGAGCAGCCGTCGCCGCCCACGCTGCCAGCTCTACAGACGACCCTCTCCTAGAATTAGAAGAGTCTAGGGCAGTATTCAAAATGGCATTAAAATCCCCTGCTACAATAATAGGCAGATGCATGAGGGGAGCCAATCTACCCAACAAATCATATCGTACCTGAATGTGGAATGGTGGAGGAACATATACATTAACTAGCACCATCCTATGCCCATGAATGTCCGCCACAACAATTGCATAGCGGCCCCCTGGATCCGTGACAACTTGGTGAACAGTACAAGGGACTGCCTTGCTGATCAGCACCGCCACGCCTCTGGCGTATGTAAAATATGTAGCATGTATTGCACGTTGGATCCAGGAGCGTTTTATAGCGAGAATCCTATTGCCATCTAAATGCGTTTCCTGTTGGAAAAAGATGTGTGGTTTGAGCGGTTGCAAGTATTGGAACATTAGGGCACGCCGAAATTTATCGTTTAGGCCTCTAACGTTCCAAGACAGTATATCAAATACAATTCCTGCCATCAAAATACGTTAAAGACTACAGCAATAAATGGCATAACCTCATTACAATTGCTACTGACCTATGAGCAATACAGTTCTGGTTCATAACACAAATCTTACGTAGCCCTGGGTAAATTCTGGAACATTGCACATAGAGCACCCCCCCCCCCCCCAAAGACAATTGCAATTCCCGCTGCTGTATAAACCATTTACTGATACATGCAGCGTATTCCCAAAACTATTGAGCACACTTACACTTAAACTAAGCCTGTAGGGCGAGTGAGCAACCCTACACAGGACAAAAAACTCCCTGCCACGCAGCCTATTCCCCAACATAACTTGGCTTGTAGCTTGATCCCAAAAACCTTTGAAAACAATTCAGTGACTTAATAGCAGCCAAGGGGCATAAACCTGGGTGGATCACAACCCTGGAGTGCAGTCACAGCGCTCCCTGAGTCAGTTTGAGGCTTAAGTTTGTAGGGTAGCCACCCCTGTTGACGTGCGTCCAAGGCAAGCCAAGTGGGGGAAGTAACGAACTTGTCTTGTAGAGTTCCATGTGCATATCTCGCTCAAGTAGGATCTCTCAGACATGTAAGGATGATAGACTAATACGTAGGCAACATGGGAGTCTGGTTTTGTTTCTTGTTTTCTTCCCCCCATGAGCCCCAGCTGCCCCTGGGGCCCATACGGTGGAGCAAGACACGTGTTTTCAACGCAGCCCATTAAGCCAGGCATCAGCCCCAGCCGGTGTGTCCAAAATTTTTTACAGTACCCTCATGCTGAACTCGCAGGCGAATAGGATAGAGCATTCCATATTTAATGTTGCGATCTCGTAGTCTGCGCCGAACATCAGTGAAGGTCTGCCGTTTCCGTTGAAGTTCCGGAGAGAAATCAGGGAAGAGCATGATATGTGCATTACCGAATTTCAGATTCGGGTGTTTCCTGGCCTCTGAGAGTATACGATCCCGGTCTCGGTAGTTTAGGAAACGTACCAGGAAGGGACGCGGAGGTGCACCTGGAACATATCGACTCATTGGAACACGATGAGCGCGTTCTGCCACGTATGTAGAGGGGACATCAGCCAGTCCCAGTAAATCTTTGAAGAAGGCCTCCGCGAAGTCCGCCGGGTGGTCTCCTTCCGAGCCCTCGGGGAGGCCCAGCACTCTGACATTGTTACGTCTCATTCGATTTTCGGCATCATCAGACTTAGCCACTAGTGCTTTGATTGTGTTTTGCATATCAGTGAGCTGGTCGGCATGTTGTCCGGTTCGATCCTCCACCTCTGAGATCCGGTTTTCGGATTCAGAGAGGCGCCCCCGCATTTTGTCCAAATCATTGCGGATAAGATTGCACTCCTCTGCCAGATGATCGATCCGTACCAGTAGAGATGTCTTGCTGCTTTCAATTGCTGCTAAGGTCATGTTGGTGTCACCTGTGGGGGTCTGGGTTGAAGGTGAGGGGGATGCGGTGACGTCAGCAGGAGAACTGTCCTCCATGTCAACCAACTAGGCCTGTAGTTTCTGGAGTAAGTTGGAGTCCCCACGTGTGAGTGGGGCTGCAGCCTGTGCCCCAGGCTGTTGCTTAGTTTTGGGTTGCTTCTTTGAAGGCATCAGACGGCTCCTTGTCCGGCAGGGATCTCTGGATCTGGGTTAAAGCAAGAGTCAGGGACCACGGGGACAGAGGGCCAGGAGTGAGTGTGGCAAGATGGCCGCTAAGTGTAATGCTGGTATTGTGGATAGTCTTTCAGGTGGCTACAAAAAGGAGGAGTGCTGACCTGGAGGCTGTAGGTGGCAGTCTGGCCGAGGGGGCAGCTCTGGTGGCAGTGAGCTAGGCGTAAAGGAGTCAGGGGAAGCAAAATTGGCGTGTACCCTGTAGCTGGGCGAAGCAAGATGGCCGCTATACTTGGCACTGGAGGCAGGGCATCAGCTTATTTGCAAACAATGGGTGGTCGGCTCGCATTGTGGACAAGCCAAAACTTTGTAAGCAGGGGCTTGGAGCAGGTGCACAGGAGGCAGGAGGACCAGATGTTCACCTGGGTGAAGCAAGATGGTCGCCACTCACCAGGCCGGATCCTCAACTTGTCCTCCAGAAAACTGTACAGGAGAGCCACAGCGTGGGCTGCGGGTAGCAATCAGCCAGTGGATGGGTCAGAGCATCAAAAAGGGAGGAAATTGGGTCCAGAAGGGCTGAGAGTGAGCACCAAGGCCTCAGCTGGGTGCACCAAGATGGCCGCCGCTCCGGGAGCAGGGCCGGAGCCTCGGCCTG
>CM053030.1:450439507-450457636 GCA_028564925.1 Lithobates sylvaticus
TCCCTGGGAGGTGTTTCTAACTGTGGGGGGAGTGGAGTCACTGGAGAAAAAAAGAGATCTGTGATTTAGCTCAGCTGAAACACGATCTCTCTCTTTTCCTCCCTGACAGAGCAGCAGTGTGTTTTGTTTACATCGGCACACCACTGCTGCTTCTCTCCTTTGAATGATCGGTGGGTAACGGCGGCCATCGCAGCCGTCGGACCGGCTGATTGGCTCCCGCTGTGTACAATCACAGCGGGAGTGGCATGCACGCACCCCCTAAACCACGTGCACGAAATCATGTACAGGTACGTGATTTTGTGCACCGGGGCCGCCCTGCCACAGTAAATGTACATGGGGCGGTCCAGAAGCAGTTAAAGGAGTTCTTTGGTCTAATGCCGCGTACACACGGTCGGAATTCTAGTCGCAAAAAGCTCTGATGGTTTTCCCGTCAGAATTCCGACAGAATTTCTCTCAAACTGTCTTGCCTACACACGGTCACACCAAATTCCGACGGTCTGTAACACAGCGGCATAAAACACGTTCGACAGCACTATAAAAGGGAAGTTTAATGCTTCCGAGCATGCGTCAAATTGTTTTCCGAGCATGCGTCGGAATTTTGCGTGTCGGAATTGCATACACACGATCGGAAAATCCGATAGAAAGGTTTTCCGCCGGAAAAATTGAGAACAGGTTCTCAATCCAAAGTCCGTCAGAAATTCCGACAGAAAAAGACCGATGGGCATACACACGGTCGGAAAATCCGTTGAAAAGCTCCCATCGGACTGTTTCCATCGGAAATTCCGACCGTTTGTACGTGGCATAAGCATACAGTTTTATTTTATAATATTAGCATAATAACAATACAAACAACAGTTATTTTTGACAATCTACTTACAGGGCATAGTGAATAATTGTCACAATATTCAAGAATCTAAATGTGTGGGGAACTTCACAAAGTTTACAAACTTCAAGTTTGTGCAGATTAGGATAGGCTAAAAAATGGTTGAAATACAATGTGGAAATGAATATACGATTTTACATTTGCCCATACTGTATATATACTTTAGCTACTTCAGATCCACGCTATAGCTGAATGATGGCTACAGCGCGGACCTGCTTTGCCGGGAGTACATCTATTGACGTCCTCCCGTGCCCGAATGGCCTGTGTGCTCCCTGCAGGGCGTGCTCTGTGATCAGCGAATCTATGAGACTCGCTGGATCACAGATCGGAGTAAGGGGTCGATCCCGACCCCTTACCACGCGATCAGCTGTCAGCCAATGACAGCTGATCATGTGATGTCAACAGAGCCGGTAATCAGCTATTTTTTCTCCTCACGCTGACAGTGTGAGGAGAAAAAAAAAACTGCCGCCTTATCCTCAGTGCCCACCTGTGCCCCCTGCCAGTGCCACCTAGAAATAGGCAACAGTGCCGCCTACCAGTGCCCACCAGTGCCACCCATCAGTGCCCACAGTGCCGCCCATCAGTGCCACCTATCAGTGCCATCTATCTGTGGTACCTATCAGTGCCCATCAGTGCCACCCATCAGTGCCACACATCCATTCCACCCATCAGTGCCACCCATCAGGGACCATCAGTGCTATCTTATCAGTGGCCATCAGTGCCGCCTTATCTGTGCCCATCAGTACCGCCTTATCTGTCCCCATCATTGCCACCTTATCTGTGCCTATCAGTGCCGCCTTAACTGTGCCTATCAGTGCCCACCAGTGCAGCCTATCAGTGCCCACCAGTGCCGCCTCATCAGCGCATATCACTGAAGGAGAAAAATTACCTGTTTGCAAAATTTTATAACAAACTATTAAACATGATTTTTTTTTTTTCAAAACTTTCCATCTTCTTTTATTTGTTTAGCAAAAAATAAAAAGCACAGCTGTGATTAAATACCACCAAAAGAAATCTCTATTTGTGGGAAAAAAGTGCTAAAAATTTAATTTGGGTACTGTTTATGACCGCGCAATTGTTATTCAAAATGTGTCAGCGCTGAAAGCTGAACATTGGTCTGGGCAGGAGGGGGGTTTAAGTGCCCAGTAAGCAAGTGGTTAAATAAAATTGAATTGTGCTAGAATCTCCCTGTCATTCACCTAGAGCTATTATGATGGCTGCTTTCTTTAAAGACAAGTGGGGAAAGATAAAAGTCATCATGCATATAGGACTTGAGTCAAGGAACAGATAAGAGGTGAGTTCTTTCATCTGCTAAACTGATCACTCTGTTTGTGATGTTTGCGTGAAACACCAAGCGTAGCCAATCACATTGCTGACACAAGAAGTCAGAGTCCTCTTCTGCTGATTTGAAAAAAAGCAGATCATAGCCTCAAGCTACCAGCCATAAAAGAGACAGATTTATAGTGCCAAGTAGAACTTCATTGAAATAATATTGATAATATAATTTTTTCTACGGAAAATGCGTGCAAGATCATAAGGTGATTAAAACTCTAAAATGATTTTTGGGTTTAATTAATAATTTTAAAATTAGTTGATTAAATTTCAGGCCTTTTTTAATGATATCTTCTTATTAATGTCCATCTTGCTAAGTTAAGAGCTTTGCAGAATATATGTTAGGATGTTCTGCAATAAAAGCACCTATCCGTCCTTTATTATTACTGTATTAACCTTTACATTAAACTGCATTTCAAACTGTGGACATCAGGAAAATAAAAAATATAAAAAATGAAATGGCTTCCTGTCTTCCTTGTTACTTAATATTTCCTCCCTTCCAAAAATATGATGATGTGCAATTTATCTTTCCTGAATGAAATAAGCTTTATTTATTTAGGTGGACCTGGATGGTGCCATTTTGGTGGTGTAGCGCCGGGATCCTGACGAGCACGCGCTATGTGTTTTGTAAATTTAATGTTCCTGGAACCACAGTTGGGTTTTAGGGTTAATTGTACCAAATTATGGTTCCAGTACCAGTCTGGCTGGATTGTACTGGATTCTGCTTGGCCATAGGTGTCGCTGTCACTTCTGGCAAGCATGAGAACGCAGTTTGGCTGGGCGCATTGGGTGCCAATCTCTCTCGGAACCAACCAGTGAGTGTGTCGTCTTGCTGTGCATTCTGGGAGAGGGTACTTAAGGTACTGAGATCACATGCTTCTGGGTTCCGGTCCAGAAGATCTTTCTGTCTGTTTGGTCCTGGTCCTCCTGACCAGCCCTCAGGGCCCTCATGGCCTGGGGTGCGGATCCATCCAATTCCGAGTCTCGGGGCTGGCTAGCCCGAGGCAAAGTAACTGGAAGGAGGATTCTAAGGTGGTCTGGTGCCGTCTCGTCTGTGGAGAGGCCCAGCAACTGAAAAAAAGCAACCAGGGGAGGACTCTTCGGAAGAGGGCCACGCACAAGGCTGGTTCCTCAGTAAGAGCCTGGAAGCCAAGTTGAAAGACACCAAGTGAATCTGCACTTGTACACTATCACCGGGCCGGCTGCAAGATACTGGTACCGTATGCAGTTACAATCAAGTCTGTGGCAGAGACTTTAGTCATCAGTTCTACAACCAAGTCTGTGGCAGAGACTTTATTCATCGGTTCTTCAACCAAGTCTGTGGCAGAGACTTTATTCATCAGTTCTACAACCAAGTCTGTGGCAGAGACTTTGCTCTATTTGAACACTCTATCGGCTGCTAGGTCTGGTGAGAGGAGGTTTATCCGAAAGCTGTGAAAATCCAGTTGCGAGTGGCTATTCTCTGGATTTGTATGTAGAGAGACTTTCAGTTTTGAGCAGTTCCAAAAGTACCTGAACTTTTCACCTAAACCCTCTATCCCTATTGAGAGACTGTGTTTGTCTACCTTTTTTGCAAATAAAAATCCCAAAGCGGGTCCAGTGTCAGTTTCTACAGTTCTTTGGGCCATCTACCTTGGGAAATCCCTAGACGCACACAAGGTCAAGAAGGTAACGGTAAGCCCAAATTAAACCAGCAGCTCCTTCGGGGGTTAGTGCTACAGTGGTTTACCCAATAATTTGCATACAATAAGGGTCACCAAACCCCCCCATCAACAACACTTTTGCTTTTTTCCCCACCGTTCTGTTCAGCCACTCAAACATAAAAAATGAAACCCCGTGTATGCTTAAGGCTAATTTGTTAGAGCTTACACAGGGCTTTGGACTCCTCCCCTGCCAGCCTGTGACAGCCCAGGGCCAACCATGAGGTACCAGCACTGTCACATGAGAGAAGAGGATTTAGTCACACGCACACCCATACTCTGAAGGGCTGGGTATTTCACCTCAATTCTAGTGGGCAAGCAGAACTGCACAGGAGCAAGGATAGATCAGTACAAGCTGCTAAGAAGGGGTTAAAGGCTCAGTTCACACTTGTGCGATGCAGGAAACCCTGCAAATCCAGTGCGGGTTCCTGCAGCGCACCTGAATTCCCTGGGATTCATACTGCCCTATGCAAACCGCTGCGAGTGTCAATACAAAGTTAATGACAACCCCAGATCGGTTCGCAGATCGCAGTGCGAAACTATGAATTCGGACAGGAATCGGATCACATGGGTGTGAATGCGATCCGATTCTGCGGACAAAAAAAATGGTCCTGCACGAGTTTGGTATATGTGATGCAAATTCAGCCATACAGTTTGTATGGCTGAATTTGCATCACACAGACATTGCGATGCAATGCGAATCACATGCAATGTCTTCCATCGCATGTGTCCTCCAATTTGGATAAGCTCCAAGGCTCCAATCCTTTGAAGATCTGGACTGCTATAATTGTCACCTCATCACAGATAACTAACCCACTAGGAGAAACCTAATTTATATCAGCACATTGGGATTTCCCCCATTACTCTAATGCCCTGTACACACGGTCGTAAATTCCGACGAAAAAGGTCCGATCGGATTCTGTTGTCAGGAAATTCGATCGTGTGTGGGCTCTATTGGACTTTTTCCATCGGAAAAAATTTGAGAGCAGGATCTGAAATTTTCCGACCAAAAAATCAGATCAGACTTTTTCCGATCGTTTGTAGAGAATTCCGACGGACAAAGTGCCACGCATGCTCAGATCAAATTACAAGACCAAAGCTATTGGCTACTAGCCTCTACGTAGTTCTGTCGTACGCAACGAACGTCACCATGTTCCGAACGATCAGATTTTCCGACAACTTTGTCCGACCGTGTGTATGCAACACCATTTTCAGACAAAATCCGGCGGAAAAAATCTGATGGATTTTGTGGACGGAATTTCCGAACGTGTGTACAGGGCATTAGATAATGCGCACAGGTGAGCATATGTCCAAATGATGTTTGCAAACCGCGGTCATTGACCTCAGTCTTCTACCCATCTTTCCATCACTGGTTACCAGGATCCTGAAGTATCTAAAGTCTTTCATAGAAGGCGCTACTATCCCCAGAAAGGAAGCAACACAGTATTGCTGCATTAAAGCATTTGCTGGGTTTTGTAACTTGTTTCATGAAGGCTGGATTATCTGCTTTATATTTAAAGGCCTAAAAAGGTTGCTGCAATTACTGTAATTACCCATCTTTAGTTCCCAAAAGTCCAACACTTATTTTGCTTATAAATCAGTTCTTAAAAAGGAATAGTAATTCATACAGATCTTGAACCATTTAAGGAAAAAAACCGAACCCTTAGATTATGTTCTATCAGCGCTTATTTCAGTGTTATTATATCTTTTATGCCTCAATCACCATCACTAAAAATACATGTTGTAAAACATTTTTATGACCTACAGAATTGTAAAATTATTTATTTAAGATAATCTTTTATAAACAGATGTATCGATATTGTTGAAAAGAGTTCCGGGGGGTTTAGAGGTAATAGCTCTACAAACCTTGGTATTACCACCACTTTCATCCCCACGCAATAAGTAAGCAAAATAAAAAAATAATACTAAAAACAGGCGAAGGCTAGCACAGCCCAGGTCACCCCCTTTTATTTGGTGGTTTCTGCCATGTCACTGCATTTCCTTTTTTGCCAGTATCTTTTCTGCTTCTGCTTCCAATTGCCTACTACTCCTTGGCTACCAATTTGCTGACCACTTTTCATAGCTCTCCACTCAAACCTGATACCTTTGGCTACCTACTTTGGCTTGATCTCTGTGTGCTCCTATAGTGCCTGCTTGTGTACCACATTGGACCTGCAAAAAAATACTCCAGATTGTGACAGAATAATCTGGCCACTATGTAGTCCACTGTGGCAGCCACTGTGGCCCCTGTCAGAGAGCAAATTGCAGAGGTGCAAGAGTTTGGTGTTACATACCGAGGAACATTTACTGAACTTCAAAATGTGGTGAAAGGTCAATAAGAACAGATCCATAATCTGCAAAAACAACTAATGGATCGTGTTGCAGGCGCTATAGCGTTAAAAATAGCACCTGCAAAACACCCTAAAACAGCTGCTCTATGCACTCCAGTATGAAAGCCCGAGGGCTTTCACACTGCAGCGGTGCGCTGGCAGGGCGTCAGAAAAAGTCTTGCCAGCAGCTTCTTTGGAGTGGTGAAGGAGCGGTGAACTCACCGCTTCTCCACTGCTGCTCCCCATTGAAATCAATGGGGCAGCGATGCGATACCGCCGGCAAAACGCTGCTCCGGCGTGGCTTTAGCAGGGGGATTTAACCCCTTTTCGGCCACTAGCGAGGGGTTAAAACCACCTGCTAGCGACGAATAGCGCCGCTAAAACAACGCTAAAGCGGCGCTAAAATAGCGCCACTTTACCGCTGATGGCGGTGGTGGCTCGGTGTGAAAGGGGTCATACTGTACCTCTACTACTTAAATTGAATGGAGATCACCACCATTACAGAGGTTTTCCTAACCAATGTTGTATAAACTTCCAGATGTAACCTGTGACATTTATTTTCAAGAGAAAAAATGTACTGTTTATTATTAAACTCCTGACTGAAGAAGCCATAGCCTGGGCCTCCCTTATGTGGAGTAGGACAGTGCAATCCTTTATGATCTCAATGAGCTTGTAACCGCTATGAATCAAGTTTTCATGATCTCAATAAATGAGCTCCTGCCTATGCTAAAGTGCACAGTTTGCTCTGTTTCTGATTACACAGCTGATTTTTGATGTTGGATTAGATACCACTCGAAATCCAGCAGCACAAAAAACGTTCCTTTTGCACTCCAAACTGAGCCCTATCTCCAGGAAGCATTTCTTGGGTTTCTACTTAGAATGTTTCCATCAACTTGAGGACACAGACCATAGTTTTTGCTTCCGATCATTTTAAAGAATCTTGCCAATTGAACTCTCTGCTGATCGAAGAGTCTTGGATCAAGGAAGTATGTACTCCACAATCTGACAAACGACCTCAACAAAGCAGTAAGTTTCAGGATATCTGTGATAAGGAGAATGATAATCAATTGCCTCTTTATCACTCTCTTGTACCATAGAGCTGCTACCAGGGCTAAAATACCTTGTGACCACATTTACTTTCCATCTGAGCCTGATTGGCAAGTTCTCAGAGAGTTTCTAGATGAAAGTTTAAATAAGGGTTTCATCAGCTAGCAGTGGCGGCTGGTGCTCCTTTTTTGGGGGGTGCTAACAAACCCCCCTAGCCAGATCCGCACTTACCCAGGTCGCAGCTTCCCTGGCTTTGCCCTTAGCTAATCCGGTCTTAAGAGCCTTAAGAGCTAATGTCACAAGCGGGTGGGTTTAGGGCGCAGAGCTCTGTGCCCCGATCCCCACCTTTTTGAAGCCAATTAAAGCCTTAGGCTCTAATCATGTGCTTAAAAAAAACAAAAAACTCATAGGGACCTATGAGTCTGGCACCCAGCATGGAGATTTGGGGCAGCGCATGGGGATTAGGGGGGTGGCACCCCTGCGTTCCCCTTATGAACTGGCTGCCGCTGTCAGCTAGTCAACATTCTTTGCTGGGAGAGCCCTGTTCTTTGTTGAAAAGAAGGATCCCAAATAGTAAGGATAGCTTGCCACATATTTGTGGCAGTGTTGAATTGTAAGACTGTTAACTTGCTGCACATTTTCACTGGCAAGTTGTACGCTTGCAGAACACTTAAAGTTCTAGTTGACACTTTACCAATTTGTAGAAAATTTGCGTGGCAAGTCTCTAGCAAGATTGCAGTGGTGAATCTATAGCAAGAGCTCTGCAAGTCTATAGCTTGAAAATTCAGCCACAGTGACCCCTGTGGTGGGATGACTATTGCACAACATAACTGAACCAGAACTTGGAGTAGAATTGCAGAATGTTTTAAAAAAAAGTTGATCTGGAGTCATGCAATGCAGACTTGCTGCAAATGGGCAACAAACTTGTGAAACCTGGCAAGTCTAGCAATAGCTTAGCAAATCATTTTCAAACTTGCAGCACAATTGCTTGCTATATGGAATGGTGACTTATAACTATGCAAAGATGACAGGAAATTAAAAGATAAGTTCACCTTTGGAACATGTTACATGTTTCACCCATTTTTAGGATGGAATATGTAACATGTTCCAGCATCTGCACCCCCCTCCCTCCGGATCCCCCACACCCTGTGACAGCTGGCGGTGGATCCTCTCCCAACACCCACTGTCACAATTTGAAAACAGCACGGCTGTGTGGGGCTCCGCCCACATGGCCACATCATTCATGTACAGTTTCCTGTATATTAATGCCTACAAGTACTGTCAGCCATTGCGTCTGATGGCTTGTAGTTCTCAATGAACTATGAGGGCACTGGTGAGCACTTTCATAGTCAATTGATCTTCCTGCTCTCAGGTAACTATCTGTCCATACGAGAGTCAGCAGGAGCCTGAGACTGCACCTTTTGAATGACTTCAGACCAGGCTTGAAACAGTTTGACAACTTTACTGCAACTCTTCATGGCAGAACAAATAACAGGCATAACATAATTTAGACCCTAAACTAACAAATGTAGGTGGCTGCCCAGGCATACATTTGCAGGTGTAAGTCCATAACTGGCGATCTCCAACAACTGGAACATCTTGTGTGGATTACATGCTGGTTCTTGGGCTTCCAGACTCCATGTACTTGGTGTGTTCCCTCGTTTTCCAGCTCCCACTGGCTCCCCGGAACTGGACCGTCCCCCTATTTATGTATCACACAGGGTGCAAAGCTGACCCAAGACCAAAAGCTGGGAACTGAGGTCCTGGAGGTTAATCCTTTCCCCCAGTCTAGACAAGCCACACTGTAGGCAACTTAGTTACATATTTACATAATATTTGAATGACTATGAGTGAATCAGCTTGAAAAAATTTAAAAAATTAGATTTCAAATTAACCCAAATGTAGTTATTGTGTTACATCATTTCTCCAGAAGAACTGTGCATGGACCCTAATAATATCAAGCATTTGTTGCCTGCCCCAATAAGCATTAAGGAAATTCAACGCTTGTTGGATCTTCCAACTTTTAATACAAAATTTATAAGGCAAGTAATAGCATCAATTATTCAGCGGACAAAGAAAGACTTGCCATTTTCATGGTCACCAGAGGCACAGAAAAATAAAACCCTTTCTACCAATATTAGTACATTCCGATTCAGAATTGTCTTTCATTGTGGAAGTAAATGTTGCAGAGTGTGCTGTGGGAGCTGTTTTTTCTGACTAAAAACATAGAGTTCATCTGTTCTGACAAAAGATTGTCTAAAGACCAGCACAATGGACTTTGTTCTTTTCCAGGTTCAACTTTGTTATATCAAATCGACCTGGGTCAGGAAATGGCATGGCAGATGCCTTATCACAGACTTTGATCGACCCCCTCCAAGAAAGCAATACTGATTGTTCTTTTCTGCCTCAAAATAATTTCTTACAATTAACTTGTTTTCTTTTTTTTTTTTAACAAGAAATACAATTAACTTGTTTTCTGCCTTTCATCTTTAATCTAATAGTCAGACCAAGAGAACCAATGAAACCCTGCAGCAGTACCTTAAATGTTTTGTCAGTTATCTTTGGGATGAGTGGATTACCTTCCTAGAGCAGAATTTGCTTATAACAATTCTAAGCACAGCTCCAATTCTCAAAGCCCTTTATTTATTTAAACACTGCTTATCATCTAGTTTTCATTCTAAGGCCGGCCATGAACGCAGGGCCTGACTTAGTATTGGGCTTGACTGGGCCCCGCCGAGATCACTATACGTTATACACAGTCTGCGGGCATCTCCCGCTGTGTGTCTCCGAGCTGAGTGTAAAAAACTTTGGGCGCGCTGTGACAAAAGTCCCGCCCTCCTCCTAGATCAGCTCATGTGATAGATGCAGTGTTTTGTCTATCACACGAGCTGATCTAGGAGGAGGGCGACTACAGTGAGTCTGCATTATGGGCAAGGCTGCGATTGTGGGCACGGTGAGACTGCATTATGGGCACGGCAAGGCTGCATTATGGGCACGGCAAGGCTGCTATTGTGGGCACGGTGAGACTGTATTATGGGCACAGCAAGGCTGCATTATGGGCACTGCAAGGCAAGGCTGCGATTGTGGGCACGATGAGACTGCATTATGGGCAAGGCTGCATTATGGGCATGGCAAGGCTGCGATTGTGGGCACGGTGAGACTGCATTATGGGCACGGCAAGGCTGCATTATGGGCACGGCAAGGCTGCAATTATGGGCACGGCAAGTCTGCGATTATGGGCACAGCAAGGCTGCGATTATGGGCACGGCCAGACTACATTATGGGCACGGCAAGGCTGCATTATGGGCATGGAAAGGCTGCATTATGGGCACGGTAAGGCTGTAAATTATGGGCACGGTGAGGCAGCGATTATGGGCACAGTGAGACAGCATTATGGGGACAGTAAGGCTGCAATTATGGGCACGGTGAGGCTGCGATTATGGGTACGGTGAGGCTGCATTATGGGTACGGTAAGGCTACGATTATGGGCGCGGTGAGACAGCATTATGGGCACAGGGAGGCTGCGATTATGGGCACGGTAAGGCTGCGATTATGGGCACGGTGAGAAAGCATTATGGGCACGGTGAGGCTGCGATTATGGGAACGGTGAGGCTGTGATTATGGGCCAATGACAAGGCTGCAAATGACACTGACAAGGCTGCAAATGACAAGGCTGCAAATGACACTGGGGCAAGGCTGCAAATGACAAGGCTACACTGACAAGGCTGCAAAGGACACTGGACAAGGCTGCAGATGGACATTGATAAGGCTGCATTTTCCTTAAACTTTCCTCCTAAAAGTTTTTTTCATTAAAATTCCCTCCTAAACTTGGGGTGAGTGTTATACGCCAGTGCGTGTTATACGCCGATAAATATAGTAATGTATAGAAGGTAGGGCTGTGATTATGGGCACGGCAAGGCTGTGAATTGTGGGCATGGTAAGACTGCATTATGGGCAAGGCTGCATTATGGGCATGGTGAGGCTGCATTATTTGCACCATGTATGGCCTGCCTTAACCTCTCTATCCCAACTACAATTCCTGCTGTAACCAACAAATTAACAGTCTTATGCCCCGTACACACGGTCGGAAAATCCGACCACAAAATCCATCGTTTTTTTTCCAAAGGATTTTGTCCGACACTGGTGTTGCATACACACGGTCGGACAAAGTTGTCGGAAAATCCGATCATTATGAACGTGGTGACGTTTGTTGCCTACGAAGGGACTACGTAGAGGCTAGTAGCCAATAGCTTTGGTCTTGTAATGTGATCTGAGCATGCGTGGCACTTTGTCCGTCGGAATTCGATACACACGATTGGAAAAAGTCCGATAGGACTTTGTTGTCGGAAAATTTGAGAGCAGGAGATAAAACTTTGTCCGTCGGACAATCAGACGGAAAAAGTCCGATGGAGCCTACACACGGTCGGAATTTCCGACAACATTGTCCGATAGGACATTTTCCGTCGGAAAATCCGACCTTGTGTATGGGGCATTACATGAAACTCCGGAGAAATTGAGATACTGAAGGAAGTTCAAGAAAAATACACAAAGGCTGTTGACAGACAATGCAGAGCCCTTCATGCCTTTCAAATATTTGGGCCTGGTATCTACTGGAAAACTAAAGGCTCCATTTGCTAAGTTGGCCAAAAGTGTTTGAGATGTTTTTAAATTTTAGTCCATATCAATCCAGTCATGTTTCACTTAAAACTTTCTGGCAGTATGAAGATTCAACCCGTTTTCATGTCTCAGTACTCAAACCTTTTCACGCAACTCCTTTTTTAGGGAGAGTTCCTCTATCTCCTTCACCTGTTGATGTACAATATAAAGAAGCATTTGTGGTTGAGAAAATTATTGATGTCAGGTTATTCAGGAACAGATTACAATATTTGGTTCAACAGGACATAGAACAAAAGTACATTTTCATGCTTCTAAGGTGACAAGAGAATTTAATCAAAGATATCCTCACAAACAAACCCTAATGCCCTGTACACACAATAGTATTTTCCGACAACAAAACCGTGGATTTTTGTTTCAAAGGATGTTGGCTTAAACTTGTCTTGCATACACACGGTCACAAATGTTGTCGGAAATTCCGAACGTCAAAAACACAGTGACGTACAACACGTACGACGAGCCAAGAAAAATTAAGTTCAATAGCCAGTGCGGCTCTTCTGCTTGATTCCAAGCATGCGTGGACTTTTGTGCGTCGGAATTTCCGACAACAAGTTTGTCGGAAAATTTGAGAACCTGCTCTCAAACAATTCCGCCAACAAATGTTCTATGGAGCATACGCGTGGTCAGACTTTCCGACAACAAGCTCACATTCAACATTTGTTGTCGGAAAATCCTATCGTGTGTACAGGGAATAAGACATCCAGGCGCTGTCCTGAAAGGAAGTGGGGACCTGGATCTGAACCCAAGGCCTTTACTATGTTTGGCTGAAGCTCTTCCTACTGAATCATCTGAAGTGCTAGGTAGCTATGTGCCTCATCTCTTAGTCAATCTTTATAGATATCTAGCTTCTTGGTGATACCTGATGGACAGTATAACCTTACAGGTTATGGGGAGAAGGAACTAAATCAAAAAGCCCTCACTCTAAAGCCTTTTAAAAACACAAGTTACTGTATTCATATATCTCAATCCATCACATATATTAAAAATAAGAGCTTTTTTTTTTCTAATTTCATGAAAACAGGCAGAGCCATGCAAATAAATGCCTTTCATCCCTCTATCTTAGTGTTTCTCAGCCTTTTTTCAGTCGAGGCACCCTTTACAATTATGGATAACCTTAAGGCACCCCATTCTAAAATGTAAAAAAACTATTCAGAGGTGATTTAATCTTCTAAATACTATAATACACTTTTGCACATTGGTACTGACTAGTATTCCAATGTTTCTCTTCTTCCTCAGTTTTTTTCCATCACTCCACAGAGAGGGTCAGGGGAGGGTCAAACAAGGATGCTGTGCTGACAACCAACATCCTCCTTATCAACTGATGACATCATTGGTTGTTAGGACGCCAGCGGCTAGAAGGTCATAATGAAAACCTGTGCTTTTGTGTAACTAAAAGGCAGGTTTTATCCACCTGTAGGCTTGCATACAATTTTGGGGCCAGAATTGGACTTTTTCTTGTACAGGTATGCTGGGGCAGCCACAAGCCTCTAGTTAGGGATTGGGGTGTTAGGGAATGTTTGCTCTTGATCTTGGACTGTCGATTGTCATTGTCAAACTTTTGAAATTTTGCCTTTTCCCGGTCTGAAGTTACTAAAGGGGTGCAAGGCAAGTAACACCAACACATATAGTCTACAGTTCAGGTCATTAAGTATTTTGGGGTATGAAGACATCATTACAATAGTTAATTCAGTGTGAAGATACAAGTGGTTTCCAAGGGTAACAAAGGTTTTTCTAGAAGGTTGTTGTAAGCATGTATATGTGGCAGGCCTCTTGCAGTGAAGGAGATGTTGTCGGCACTGCTTTGGGCAGCGATCCATTTCCATTAGCAATGGGAGCAGATCTGCACCACCAGGGCCCTCATCCCTCATTACAGGTATGAAAGAGAAAGAGTTAAGTGAAGTGCGCGCATGGAGTCTACGCTAAGTGCTCAGCGGGACCCCATACCGGTACGGGAAGTGAGGTAATGATGATACGCTGTATAGGTGGAAGGGGTATTGGCTCTGCATGTCCCTCCTGATTGCACAAGTGGCTGTGTTGGTGTCTATGACATCAAGAGAGTTTACTAGAGTTCATTCATGTTTACATATCCATCCAGGTAGTGAGCGTGGCTCAAGTAAAGGTATCCCATGTGTAAAGCAGTGAGCCCGCACAAAGTGCCTAACATAGCCCAGAAGAATCCACTCCGGAGTAGGCCTCCTATGTGACCAACACTTGGCACCCAACGAGGAGGGAATGTCATACCAACTACCCCACAATTAGCGCACCTTTACATTTGTAAGGATACACCTTCCAACAATTATGTGTAAGACCTGTCATTTTTCCCACATATGGGAGGGAATAGCAGTTCAAAGTTTCTCCCAATCTATAAAGTGAGGGTGCTGAGAAGGGAAGGTTCGCAGCCTTACATCAGGACAACTCTAATGCCGCGTACACACGATCGGAATTCTCGTCGGAAAAAGCTCTGATGGTTTTCCCGACAGAATTCCGACGGAATTCCGCTCAAACTGTCTTGCCTACACACGGTCACACGAAATTCCGACCATCAAGAACGCGGTGACGTACAACACTACGACGAGCCGAGAAAAAATTAAGTTCAATGCTTCCGAGCATGCGTCGAATTGTTTCCAAGCATGCGTAGGAATTTTGCGCATCGGAATTGCTACAGACGATCTGAATTTCCAACAGAAACCTTTTCCGTCGGAAAAATTGAGAACATGCTCTCAAATTTTTTCTGGCGGGAATTCGGCCAGCAAAATTCCGATGGAGCCTACACACGATCGCATTTCCTGATGAAAAGCTCTCATCGGTCTTTTGCTGGCCGAAATTCCGATCGTGTGTACGCGGCATAACACAACATGAGGTTGCCTAACATTTCTAGTGTGTTCAGTAGTGTAGCTTATCTCTGGTGGCTATACACATGTTTTTTCCTACATTACTGAATAACATTTTTAACTAATTGCCATAAGGAACAACACTCCCTTCCCAATGCATCTCTTTGTATATTTAATCTCTAAGTGGTAATTATAGAAGCAGTAGAGCAGATTCCTGTGTCTACAAATAACACATTGATGTTATTGGTCAGATCTGATTGGCTGCCATGGGTTTTTTTTTTCACTTAAACTGTGTTTTTTAGTGTTTTATAGGATAAGCGCATATGTTTTCACTGCTACCTCATTCACCTTTCTTTCTCCTTACTGGCCTGATTGTGTTTCTTTAGAGGAAAGATTGTGATCGATTTATACCTTGTTAATGCAAGAACTGTAACATTTACCTAATCTATTCTTGTCTAATTTATATTTTGAGCTTCAACTGGCCACTATTTATTTGTTATCCCTCACACAAGGACACGGTGCAGCAGTAGCTTTCATTAAATTGGATGTGTTTCAGGCTTATTCTGCTACAAAATCCCAGTGTAACTTTTTGATTATTTAATACATATTTCATACTAATGTATAAAATATGCACTTATTTCATATGTAAGTGTCATAGTAAGAGACGTGGAAACTACCACTGGGCCCTTGCTACTGTTTCTATCTCAAACTGCACCAAAATAATTATCACTTTGCTTTGGTTGCTAAATAAGGCTTTTCTGCTTTCTGCAAGCAAAAATATATATTTTTTAAATATTTTCCTTGCATGTGATTGGGTATTCTTTACAAAGTACATTCTAAATACATTCACTAAGCAAAAGTTCCTCTTCAAAGTGAAAATTCCCTTGCTAATAAACAGTCTGGTATTCTTTACAAAGTACATTCTAAATACATTCACTAAGCAAAAGCAAAAGTTCCTCTCCAAAGTGAAAATTCCCTTGCTAATAAACAGTATATTTAAAATCTTTAGAAAACCAACCTCATTGTGTCTACATGTTCTGCATCTCCTTATTTACAAAGTACTTCACAGAGAGCCTGCCCTGCACCGTATATTCCGTAATTCTTAAAGACATGCTATACATTTAAAAGGTCAATGCCCCTTGATCTCTTTTCACCTTAATCTACTTAAATTTTTGATACAGAAATTGAAATGCTTTTACGATATTACCCACTGCAGTATAATAATCATATAAATTACTTAAACAACTGGGAAGTCTCATAAATCTACATGACCGACTCTATTTACTTTTTTTTGAGTCTACATTGCGCTCTCTGTGTGAAAGTGAATGTGGGTTCATTTAGCTGAACTTAGGTCACCTATATCATGATATCACCTCATGCATACTTGTGATCTGGCCATCTTCTTCTGGGTTACTTCCAGAATTATCTTGCATAATGTCCTATTAATTTATGGTCCTCTTCATTTGAAGTGTTTGAAGGAAAAATGGTGGTTTTTCCTTTCAGTCCATCATACTGCAGTTCAGACGTAAAAGAGAAAAAATATAATTGCTTGTTCAGGGTGACAAGAACATTCCTTCATATGCTTTTAAAGCTGAGCACCATTGTATCCCTGGCTTGAAAAAAAAATAGCAGTCTGATACAAACAAAACACAAGGTACAAACAAATTACCTTTAATGGCCTTCAAAATAATCGCTATCCTTCACAACACAACGTTCATAAAGCTTCTATAAACTGCCAGCAAAGACCTCTTTAGGAATCAATCGCAGACGCGCTGTTGCACTTTCTTGGATTGCCACCACATCCACTAAACGTGCACCTTTCATGATGCTCTTCAGGTAAGGAAACAGAAAAAAATCTGCAGGCACCAGAACAGGTACACTGTGCTAAGCCAAGAATTGGTGCACATGGATCACACAGTGCACAGGCGCGTTATCGCGCAGCAACATCGACTGTCCAGTCCTGTGCAACTCTGGCCGAACACGGCAGATACGTCATAGCAAACGTTTCAAAACTCCCTTGTAGAATGTGGCGTTCACTCATTGCTCCATTGCAATGTGACCCTACCTCTCACACTAAATATGTGGGGTGTACCCTGATGGTCACATGTACTCCACACTATATGGAGCTTCTTGACATGTCTCTGCATAGCCATGTGCACACACCTGGCCCATGTTGCCGTTGATCTATAAGACCATTCACCAAACCTTTTAGACACACATTGTATGTCTTGAGCTGAAATCTCCTGCTAGAATGGTGTTAAAGTGAAAAACTTTTTTGAAAGTGTAATTAATTCAGGCAAACAGTTAAACAAACTTACAATAACCTTTATTAGCCACCATAGAAATATTTTTATAACTCTCTAATTTAGTTTAAAGCAAAACAGCAGGTTTTAAAAAATTAATTGTCCAGCATGAATCCAAGTAGAAGGCCTACTTAGTATCAGAATTGGGAAACACAACAGGGTTCTGCTTAGTTGCAAGTGGCCAAGGTTCTACTCTTGTGACTCGGAAACACATTTGTAACACAGACGCCGTCACTAGAGTGGAGGTCCTTCCCCCAGGACGAGTCTCTGTAGTTCATAGGCTCCTCTAGTTCCCTCTACAAATCATACAGGAGCTCTTGGCCCTACATAATAGAGGCAAAGCCCACAAGTGTAAAATTCAGCACTCGCTTTACCTTTTTCTAGGACAGAGCTGGCACCAGTCATGCCAACCCTCCCTGCATGAACACACTCCACTTTGATCTTAAGCATCATTCTGTCTTTTCATTTCCTCAGCCCAAATCAAAAGGATGTTCATTTGGGTTCAGTTAAGTTAATCTTAAACTGTACTTCAGAGAGATTATACATAATAGTTATTTCATTAACAAACGTCAACTTTTCTTTATAGTAGAAACACAGCCCAATAAAAAATTACAGTTATTGCTCTTACTTAATGCGGAACTAAAGTTCTGTTATGTTACACTGTGAGCATGTAGACATTTTATTGCATAAGTGACATTCAACATCTCTTTTGCAATAAAACATAACTATCTGCCTGCTCACAGTGATCCCCAGACTGCAAAGTGAGTTGCATATGCGCAGTTCATCTTACAGCAGCTGGGCTGATCCTGTGTCGGGATGACTAGCTCCTGAGCATGTGCAGGAGTAATATGATCCCACACTGGCCAATTAAGATGGCCAAAACCCAGCACACAGAAGAAGATGCCAGCAAGGGAGCATCGTGAGTATCCTCCCTTTAGTTTCACCTTAAAGTGGATCTAAAGGCAGCTATACTTATCTTTCATCCAATGGTCCCCAGTCCCTCTCTGGCACCAGCATCTACTTCTGTGT
>CM053030.1:450458102-450493806 GCA_028564925.1 Lithobates sylvaticus
GGGGATACCACATGTGTGGGACTTTTTGGGAGCCTAGCCGCGTACGGGGCCCCGAAACCCAAGCACCGCCTTCAGGATTTCTAAGGGTGCAAATTTTTGATTTCACTCCTCACTACCTATCACCGTTTCGAAGGCCATAAAATGCCAAAATAGCACAAAACCCCCCCAAATGACCCCATTTTGGAAAGTAGACACCCCAAGCTATTTGTTGAGAGGCATGGTGAGTATTTTACAGCTCTCATTTGTTTTTGAAAATGAAGAAAGTAAAGAAAAAAAAATTTTTTTTTTCTTTTTTTTCAATTTTCAAAACTTTGTGACAAAAAGCGAGATCTGCAAAATACTCACCATACCTCTCATCAAATAGCTTGGGGTGTCTACTTTCCAAAATGGGGTCATTTTGGGGGGTTTTATGCCATCTGGGCATTCCATGGCCTCCGAAACTGTGATTGGCAGTGAGAAGTGAAATAAAAAAATTACACCCTTAGAAAGCCTGAAGGCGGTGCTTGGTTTTTGGGGTTCCGTACGCAGCTAGGCTCCCAAAAAGTCCCACACATGTGGTATCCCCGTACTCAGGAGAAGCAACAGAATGTATTTTGGGGTGTATTTCCACATATGCCCATGGCATGTTTGAGCAATATATCATTTAGTGACAACTTTTTGTAAAAAAAATATATATATATTTTTTTTTTCATTATTCAATCTCTTGGGACAAAAAAATAAAATATTTAATGGGCTCAACATTGCTCTCATCAAATAGCTTGGGGTGTCTACTTTCCAAAATGGGGTCATTTGGGGGGGGTTTGAACTGTCCTGGCATTTTATGCACAACATTTAGAAGCTTATGTCACACGTCACCCACTCTTCTAACCACTTGAAGACAAAGCCCTTTCTGACACTTTTTGTTTACATGAAAACATATTTTTTTTTTTGCAAGAAAATTACGTTGAACCCCCAAACACTATATATATTGTTAAAGCAAAGGCCCTACAGATTAAAATGGTGGGTGTTGCATTTTTTTTTTCCACACAGTATTTGCGCAGCGATTTTTCAAACGCATTTTTTGTGGAAAAAATACACTTTTTTTTATTTTAATGCACTAAAACACACTATATTGCTCAAATTTTTGATGAAATAAAAAATATGATCTTAGGCCGAGTACATGGATACCAAACACGACATGCTTTAAAATTGCGCACAAACACGCAGTGGCGACAAACTACATACATTTTTAAAAGCCTTTAAAAGCCTTTACATGATACCACATTAGATTCACGGAGGAGGTCTACTGCTAAAATTACTGCCCTCGATCTGACCTTCGCGGTGATACCTCACATGCATGGTGCAATTGCTGTTTACATATGACGCCAGACCAACGCTTGTGTATGCCTTTGCGCAAGAGAAGGGGGGGCAGGGGTGCTTTTTTTTTTTTTTTTGTTTTTTTAGAGAGCGAGAGAGAATAATAAAACGACAACTATTTTATTTTTTTTTATTTTTTTGAGATTCACAGGTAAAAAAGCTCCTGACTGAAGCGACTGAATCAAAGCGCTACCACAAAAAAAAAATGTTAGCGATCGCAGGGATCAGGCCTGACTCTGCGAACGCTGCAGTTATGTGTGCTTAGTGTTTTGTAAGTGACAGTGATCGATCGATACTGCACTTGGGTGGGCTGGGCTGGGCTGGGCTGGGCGGAGGGGGAAAACGCAGGTGCTAGCAGGTATCTGGGCTGATCCCGCTAACAATGCGTTTTTTTTGGAACCCTAAACTGCTGGGACGCTAGTATAGATCTGATCAGATCAGATATTGATCTGTTCAGATACTATACCACTAAGGGAGGTGTATGCTTTGCGCGTGGGTGTTTGCGGTAATGGCACTAACCTGGGGCGACGCAGACCTTATTTGACCCTAAAACCTAATTGATATCACCCGCCGGGCGATCAGGGGGTTAAAACCGTTATTGGGTAATAAATGGCGGGTGCCCTGACAGTATAAAAAACAAGCTAACTAACCAGCGTCACCCGTAACAGTAATACAAAAAAAAACTGGCTACCTAGCGGCACCAGTGACACTAATGCAGCGATCAGAAAAACAATCGCTTAGTGACACTGGCAAAAGGGGGTGAAAGGGTTAACTAGGGGCAATCAGGGGGTTAAACCTTTATTAGGTAATATATGGGGGTACCTGACGCTATATAAAAACCTGACGGGGAACCTAAATAACGAAATAACTAACTGGCTAACCAGCGTCACCAGTAACAGTTATACGGTGATCACTGGTGAAAGGGTTAACTCTAGGGGCAATCAGGGGGTTAAAACCTTTAGGTTGTAATATGGGGGTACCTGACCTATAAACCTATTTATGAACCTATATAAACATGGCGGTTAACCTAAAAAAAAACTGGTTACCTAGCGACACTAATGCAGCGATCAGAAAAACGATCACTTAGTGACACTGGCAAAAGGGGGTGAAAGGGTTAACTAGGGGCAATCAGGGGGTTAAAACCTTTATTAGGTAATATATGGGGGTACCTGACGCTATATAAAAACCTGACGGGGAACCTAAATAACGAAATAACTAACTGGCTAACCAGCGTCACCAGTGACAGTTATACGGTGATCACTGGTGAAAGGGTTAACTCTAGGGGCAATCAGGGGGTTAAAACCTTTATTTAGGTTGTAATATGGGGGTACCTGACCTATAAACCTATTTATGAACCTATATAAACATGGCGGTTAAAAAAAAAAAAAAATGGTTGCCTAGCGACACTAATGCAGCGATCAGAAAAACGATTGCTTAGTGACACTGGCAAAAGGGGGTGAAGGGGTTAACTAGGGGCAATCATGGGGTTAAACCTTAATTAGGGGGGGTAGGGGGCTACCTTGGACCTAAAACTAACTGCCCTGACAGTTATTACAGTCACACTGACACTAAATGCAGTGATCAGTAAATAAATGATCACTGCAATTAGTGACACTGTGACTGGGGGGGGAGGGGGTGATCTGGGGGGTGATCTGGGGGTGACAGGGGGGTGGATTGTGTGCCTATGTGTACTGGTGTCAGTGTACTGTTTGTGCACTAACCTGTACATGTTCTCTCCTCGGCGTTCCGGTCACATAGACCGGCGCACCGAGCGTGACATCACTTCCGCCTTCCTGTCTATACAATAGACAGGAAGGGGAAGCTTCTCATTCGCCAGGAGCGATCGCGAGGGGGTGGCCAGAAACCACTGGCCGTCCCCTCGTCCCGGATCGCTCCTGACACGATCCCGACCGTCCCTGCCGGCGGAGGGGGGTCCGATCGGACCCCCCAACCGCCTGAAGAATGGCACGTACAGGTACGTCCTTTTGCCTGTACGTGCCATTCTGTTGACGTATATGTACATGGGGCGGTCGGGAAGTGGTTAAACAGTTATGGCCGGCCTAAAGCCCCGTACACAAGGGCCAGGTATCAGCTGGTTCAACAGAAACTGGCCTGCATTCGGTCCGTGTGTACAGCAGCCGGTCCAACAGAAGCTGGCTGTTCGTCTGGCTTCTGTCGAAGGGGCATGACAGAAAAAGGTCTGCTGATCTGCATCAGATCAATGCTCTCAGCCAATGGCTGAGAGAGATGACCAGTGTGTTCTGGCAGGGAAGTCCCCCTGTCAGAATACAATAGCTCAACGTGGAGATCACTGTACTAACATCAGATAGTATAGCCAGCTCCTCTCAAGCTCCTCATTTTTTTTCTTTGTTCAGCCCGCTACGTTGAATGCAAAAAAAATTAAAGTGTGTACCTACCTAGTTTAAGATAGGGTCTCTTTAACCAAGATTAAAGTAAGTTTAATCTCCAGCTAGACTTCTGGTGAGTCCTCTGTTCTGGTGGACAATCAGCCTTGTTGGCACAGATGGAATCTGCTGGACAGCTATATAGACAGCCACGTCTGTACAATACAATGCAAAGCCAATGCCAGACCCCTGAACAGTTTTGGTAGTAGATTACGTTTTAAAGACAATACCGTAGATTTATATAGCCCTAACAAGAACACTTTATAAAAACGATTACCCTGCCTATTTTCTCTTTCCAATTGAAAGAAAACATTTTATTTATTTATGGACTGTGTACTCTGTAATATAACAAATCAGCAATACATGGTCATGAACCGTGAACATCTAATAATGGTCCTGATTACCTAATATCATTTTAATGTAGTAAGCAGGAACAACTTGTAATAAGATTTGTTGTACTGTGACTCATAACTACCTGAATATCTTGAGGTAAAAGGTGATGGGCCAAACTGTCGTCTGCGGTTAGAATCACATTAAGTAATTATTAATTTTTTTTTATTCAAACAATTCAACATTTTATGTAATAAATTATCCAAACATAAACAACATCAACCCTCTAAATATATTAAAGTGAAAGAACAGTCTGTTTTAAAGCAGTTATAATATGATGTCCACCTATAAACCATTTTTTTTTTTTTGTTCAGGCAATCCTTGGCTCTGTAGTCCAGCATTTTTCAACCAAGGTGCTCAGGCACCCTGGGGTGCCTTGAGGTTTCTTCAGGGGTGCCTTGGAAAAATGCCTGAAATTGTCCCAAAATTGTATGCAAGCCGGTGGGTGGATAAAACCTGCCTATTAGTTACACAGAGCCACAGGTTTTCATTGTACACCATTACAACCTTCTAGCTGCCAACCTCCTAATGACCAATGACATCATCAGTTGATAAGGAGGATGTCAGTTGCCTGCATATCATCCTTGTTTGACCTTTCCTTGCCTCTTTCTATCAGCTTTGGGGTCTCATTAACAAACACGATCTGAAAATCGGACAAATAAAATACAGTTTTGGAAGCGGTCGTACGATAATCAGATCATTAGTACAGAGCTTTCGAGAGGCAATTAAGACAGTTCATCTGATATTCTCTGATCAGACAAACACAAAAAATGTTCTCGTATGATACCAGATCGTACAATTTTCATTTTTTTTTTACAATTTTCATTTAATCAGTACAGTTGTCCTCCGAAAATACAATACAATTACACTACAACACATTAGATCACTTCTGATTTTTTATTCTGTCATATAAGAATTTTCGGAACTTTGGTAACCTCTCCTTTTTATATATATATATATATATATATATATATATATATATATATATATATATATATATATATATATACTAGCATGCAAAAACATTAAATGGACGATTTTTGGATCATGTGTACGGGCTATAAGTGATGGAGAAAAACTGAGGGAAAAGAGAAACATTGGAATACTAGTCAGTACCAGTTTTCAAAAGTGTATTTGCTTTAGAAGAATAAATCACCTTTTAACGTTGGATGTCCTATGTGTAGTGATGTTGCTGCATTATGTAAAACTATCAGAATAGTTTTTACATTTTAGAATGGGGCACCTCAAGACTGTCCATAATGTTTGAGGGTGTCACGAGATTGTCCATAATTTTAAAGGGTGACATGACTGAAAAAGGTTGAGAAACACTGCTCTATTTTCACCCCTTGAAGTATGAGACTTTCTATTTTAAAGGGAACATTTATTTATATGGGAGACTCAACTCTGCTCCCTGACTTTTCTGAACTGTGAGCAACCTTTTTGCATTCTGTCTAAACAGTATGTTGTAATATGACATTACCAGAACTGCAAATATGAGAAACTTCAGGTATGAAATGTGAAATAATTCTACTCTGCCCCCTAATTTCACATTTCAGCAGCCAGCGTTGACCATATTATTATTTAAAATTAAATTCTAGCTGATATGATTTTTTACCTGCAAAAAGATGTGCATTTATTATTTATTTTACAAAGGTGATCCTTAAATGTAAAGCTCTGCTATAAGTAATTACACGTAGCAAAATGCAAATGTAACATTTGCAATTGTTTGATGTGTTTATATTTGGTCTAAATAGATTTTTGAATATTATTCTGCAGTTTTTCTAAAAAATATTGTATATAAATTGCATTTTAAAGTTGAAAAATATGTTTAAGTCAAATTCTAAGCTCAGTAGATTGTTTTTGAAAAGAGCTGGTACATTCTTAATGCACAAAATATAACTGGATACCAGTTATAGGTAATAACACTAGGCATAGTTGAACTAGGGAATATCTGATTGCCTCTTGGGGGATCTGGAAGGATTCCCCCTCACTGGAGCAAATTGGATTACGCGTTATTGTTTTTTTGTTTTTTGTTTTTTTTTTGCCTTTCTCTGGATCAACAGTGGGTATAGGGTTCTGTATATGGAGGGTTTCTATTTGTTTGGGTTTTTTTTTCTATTGGTTGAACTAGATAAACTTGTGTCTCTTTTCAACCTAACTATATGACTATTTTTGCCGATCTATAACCCCCTGCAGAAAATGTTACCTGGCTGTCATGCTGATCCACTACCATTCTGCAAATCAGAAGTTTCGGACATTGCTTGCTGCTATTTTTGCTGTGGCTCAGTGAATCAAAAAGAAATTAGGCCAGAGACAGTCAGGGACCTAGAATTAAAAAAAAAAAAAGGTCTACAATGGCATGATGGAATGCACATTCTTTGATATACACATAGCCAGTAGAGGGTTAATGTCTTGCTGAATCATTTAAAGAGATCTATGTTTCCTTAACTAGGTATCAGACATTAGGGTCTGTATGAGAGGTAAAATGGACTCAAAGACAATACCATAATTTAGAATATGATCTAGAAACCAAACATATCAATTCTCTCCTGGTATTTATTGTTACCAGACAGTGATCACCTCACAAATCTGTCTTATTTAAAAGTGTGACAGACCCAACTGGGACGGGGGCTTTTGGAGGGGACTGCAGGGTAGCCTCTTGCCTACTGACTATGAACCCTGGCATTTGAGGAAGCTACAAGCATTCAGGAGGATGTCCTGTTATATAATGCAAGATGACATGTTATTACCACATTTAAAAGTCAAGGAAGCCATGATGGTCTCTGCCAACTTGAGACTCAGAGAGCAGATGGAAGTGGAAATAAAGCTGGTTGATGAGATCTGTTGTCGGACTGTCTGGGGTGGTCACTGCCTGACTAATCAAGGCTTGTCTAGGGGCCTAGCTTTTGATTAGCTTACTTTTAATTAGATTACTGTTTAAATAGGTTACCGTTAGCTGCTAGCTGTTCATTAGATGTACCGATGATATTACTGTTTAAAGTTTGCATGGTTTAGTATAATGTGATCAGGCTCTTATCTGATTTTGTATGGTATAAATTTTGTGTGAGTTTTCAATAAAGAGTTCCAGTTTGCACATAAGCTAGTGTTGTCTAGTTCTTGGGTGCAGTTCTCAGCTATAATACCCGGTTTCTGGTTCCGGAGTGGAGGAAGCTATATTTTGGTGGAGTCACCCAGACAGGGTGCCAGGCGCTCCATCACAAAAAGGCAAACAACATGGCTGGATGCAGACCTTTGCGGTGCATTATTATTATGTGTGTTAATGTTGCCAAAATGTGTGTTGCGGATCATAGGTGAAAAAGGGAAGGTACATTTAAAAGTCCATTCTGGTGCAGTCTCATGGGCGTGAAACTGGTCTAAAGGTTTTGTGTTTTTGAAACAATATTTTATATATTTTTAGGCATGTGCAGTATATAAGGTCTTTATTTTAAAAACAAACTTTAAATATAGAGTGCAAAGTAGTATGGGTTTTCTAAAGAAAGAGCGCAACAGATCTTTCCTTTCAGGCTGTCCCTCTCTAACTGAAAGGCTATTCAAAGTGGGCGAAGAGGACCAAGGCTATTCTCTGCTTTATTCAGTGGTACGCATAATTTGAACTTCAGTTACTGAGCTCTGTAAACAAGAATTTTTCATAAATCAATCAAAGGAAATCTGTACTAAGTGACAGATATAGGTCACTATTTCTCTCCTTTTAAAAAGCTGAAGAACTGATTTAATAGCACCGCAAGGAACATCAACCATCACTGATTTTCCACTCTGATCTGTGGAAAGCTGAATTTGATTGGTTGTTATGCATTACAACAAGCCATTGCTCTTGGTACCAAATTAATAAATGAGACTAACAAATATTTAAACATTTGTCTGACACCATCTCATATTTACACACACATGTGACTGTGATATACAATGCAAAGTCCAAAAGTTATTCTAAATGAATTTATAAACTAAAGGTTTCAGCTCTTGGAAGGATTTCAATAAGATTTGCGTATAAATTGGAAAGAGAGGTGAACTTTCCCTCTAATCCCCACAGGGTAATAAATACCGTATGATGTGTATTTGTATTTGCTGTACAGGCCACAGTCACCCACTGGTGCCCTAATCTGTCCAAACCAATTATGACTCTTGGCTGAAGACTGGGAAATTATTTAAACAAAAATGTCATTAGCTCAGCCGAAGAATTAATGGAAGTTTTAATGTACTTTCTTCCGTATCTGTTAATTTGCAGCTAATCTGTTGACAGAGTCACCAGCATTATTTATGAGATCACGGCAAACAAACATGATCTTTCCTACTGTCTGATTGGAAATACAAATACTGTTTTAACAAAGATTATAATTTAGATATGCTAGGAAATAGAGTCTAAAATACACGTTTAAAAGTAGACATACACTTGGGAATCTGATCCTCTGGAACTGATTAGACTGCCAAATGATACCATTTCACATTCATTGCTCAGCAAGGTTACTGGTGAGTCCACCTACCGCCTTCAGGGCAGCCATGGGCCACTTCACGGTTCCAACAGCAAAATCTGACAAGTCTTGGAATGCCTTACAAGCCAATTGGCTGTAGCTGCATACAGCATTTTCCTTTCTTTGGCTACCAGGGCCAGAATTATCAGATGGCAGGTTGGGTTCCATGTGTTCTATTTAAATAGGTGATTAATATATGAAGGCAGGGCATGTGTATATCATTTTTAGCATTGTAGTGAGCAGACCAATGCTAGCAATTGATGGTAAAGGAAGGTGTGCTGACAAAAGACAAAAGGTGCAAACACTCAAGTCCAGGACCAGATTTTTGACTTTGGAGTCTGCAGGTACACAACTTTTGTTGTCCTAGGTAACACTCATCTGGCTAGGATCACCTCTTTAACACAGAACATTTCATTGTTTTCCTGTGCTTAGCTGGCTTAGGATATAGTGATAATGTGTAAACAACCTTATATAACAGGGGTCCCAAAACTGCGGCCCTTAGGGCACGATCTCATCCACTGATACCAACAATGGGGCACAATTCTTCTCAATGACACCAACAATGGGGCACAATTAGAGTGAAACAGAATGCCACATTGTACTGGGGTACTATGCAAAAAATAAAAAATAATATACAAGTACAAGGATATAAAAGATTGATCTACTATCAGTTTAGACCAACCTTTTTACCCCAGAGGAACTCTTGAACAAATTTTCAGGTGTTTGGGAACCCCTTCTAAGATTAGTTCATCATGGGTCATAAGGAAGGGAATGCCCCTTACATTGATGGTCAGTGGAAGGAATGCCACCCTTACAGTCAGTTGAAAAGATAATTATTGTTGTGATACTGGTTGTGCCAAGTGGCAATGGACTTGGAACTATGAAGGTACCATAAGATAGAAGGTCAGTTAGCCACAGCTCAAGGAACCCCTAGCAATGTATGGAGGAACCCCGATTGAGAATATCTGGCTTAGACAATAACATTTTATGAAAAGTTATATCACTATAGGAAGAGTATACTAACCATACTATCCATTACTGATGACTGACACATGGAAAAAAGAAGCAGCGTTTTTTAAATTCCATTCAAAAGCAGATAAAGTAGCTTTCGATTAACAATAGACAGGCCACCATAAAACCATCCTGAAAGAGTCTTTTTTATGCAAACCATCGGAAACTAAAATCAATAAAGCTCTTTCTGTCCATAACAAGCCAAACACACATTAAGCAAGACTTATGGTATCTAAGAATAACACCTCTCTTTTCTTACTTTTGAAGAATTTCCAAATCAAATTATTCACCACCTTTTTTTTTCTAATCACAAAATGTATATTAAAAAAAAGTTCATTAAAATAATTAAAGCCATTGAAGTACTATATAATGTGCCATTGTTTTATCATCTCAGCTCACTTTAGGACATCAGGTCAAAATCATTCTTATTTCTGTGTTATTTAGCCTTTCATCATCGGCCAGATGAAAAGCACTTTTCTCCTCTCTTCGAGACACTTCATCTCACACTTAACCCTGATATCCCATGCATTTGCCAGATGGGGAGTGAAATGTCAACTAATTGTTAGCACCATGCATTGATTGCTCTAAAGTAATTGATTAATTGGCAGAAGGCTAATTTTTAAATCACAGGTAATAAATTATATCTATTTTGAACTTGACCGCTGAAATGATAAAATGTTTAATAATTAGGAGCACTGTCAATTCAGTTTTGCTCCTTTCTGTATCTCGATCTCTCTGTTCTTGTGTTTGGTGTGGTTCTTTACAACATATACTCCTATTGTATTATGTACTATATATTTTAGATGATAATAATTGATTGGAATGGCAAATTATTGTGCATGAAATATATAAATAAATAAAAAAATAATAATTCTTTATTTCATCGCGTTTACTTAAAGAACAGCCCTGGGCTCCATGCTCCCTTCCTCCCAGAGGCTCTGAATGATGCAAAAAGTGGTGCTGACATAATGACACCAGGGCTTCTTTCTTTATTAATACGCTTTGAGTACAGGAGGTTGTACCCAAGGGGCAGGGCGTGACACACAAGTTTCTTCTTATGCCCCGTACACATAGTCGGAATTTCCGTCGGAAAATGTCCTATCGGACCATGTTGTCAGAAAATCCGACCGTGTGTGGGCGCCATCGGACTTTTTCCGTCGGAAACAATTTGAGATCCTGCTCTCAAATTTTCCGACAACAAAGTCCGATCGGACTTTTTCCAATCGTGTGTAGCGAATTCCGACGGACAAAGTGCCACGCATGCTCAGATCAAATTACGAGACCAAAGCTATTGGCTACTAGCCTCTACGTAGTTCCGTCGTACGCAACGAACGTCACCCCGTTCAGAATGATTGGATTTTCCGACAACTTTGTCCGACCGTGTGTATGCAACACCAGTGTCAGACAAAATCCGTCGGAAAAAATATGACGGATTTTGTGGTCGGAATTTCCGACCATGTGTATGGGGCATAAGACTACTGGGTTCAGTGACGCTGAGTGTCATTCCATTGGAACACTGAGGACATCTTGTAGCAAAGATTATCCAAGTGACAGCTCTAGATTGAACTGAATATTGCAGCCAGAACTGCTTATTCTTTTTGGGCATAAAAATGCAATGAGTAGACGTCTAATATGACAATGCATAAGGCAATGATGATGTGTGAAATACAGAAACCCAAAGTAACCTTCAAGGCATTACATCACTAACACAGAACACATTTAGGAAACAACTTCTGATTTTCTTGATCTACATTCCTGTTCCAGGTCAGTGACCCAGTGTCTAAATGGAAGAGCTGTGTATTCTTACTTGATTCTTAGTATCCTTAGTGCATTTTTTCCAAACCTGTGCACTAAACCAGCATAATACAGCTCGTGCACTTTGCTTTTGTGCAGTAGTTCCCTGTAATAAAGACCAGTGGTTGCTGGTGTCCTTCCTGGTGCAGGGTGACTGGTCTTGTATCCAACCCCCCTGTACTTTTCTGCCAGTAGTCTGTAGTTGGTGGACCCACTGGGTTTTGCCCACAATGCTGCTTTCTGCACAGGCTATTTACAGTATTACCTTCACAAGTTGCACAGAAAGTGAATTTATGTTGTTTTTGGCTATTGAGGAATATACAGTATTTAAATTATTCTTTATGTGCCTGCAATTAAGCTTCCAAGTGACTTTGTCTCCTGCCATGAGTATATGACAATTTTTTTTAAGTAGCTTTGTCACATTAAAAAAAAAAAAAAAAAAATTGAAGAAGTATGAATAAAGATTAGTATTTTCAGAATAATATCCTTCACTTTCCTAATATCTTTTCAACTACTTTAAATTACATATTTTACTTGCTTAGGAATTTTTTTTTTGTCTGGCACAATATAGAGTATGAGATTTCAGATCAGCTGTGCCCAGTCTTGCCACAAAGAGTTAATCCAGCTCTGAGCAATCCTCATATCTTTTTTCAGTGAAATAAAATGGACAAACTGAGAAAACTTTGTCCATTCTTCCCCCTTGCTGTGATTGACAGGTGATTTACATATCTCGTGCACTAGCCTAAGACATGCATTATTTTTTAATTCCCACCCCCACTCCTTTCTTCAGCAGCTCTGCAAGGATTGGCATGCTGAAGTCATGTGGGGACTTTTCTGGGTTTTGACTGGATGTTAGTGATCATAGCAGAAGTTCAGTGTAAGAAATACACAGGAGAAAATGCATGTTGATAAGGGGAAGGTAGAGGTGGGTGGGGAGTCTACTGACATCATGAATCCACCCACTGAGCCCTGGAAAACAGACCCACCCACAAAATCTGCAGTTTTTCGGGTCTCATAGCAGACAGAGGGGAGACATTTGACAGATAAGTATACATGCAGGAGGCATGTATATCCTTCTAGGTAACCAATATTGCAGTAGTTTAGAAAGGATGAGACTGGGTTTACATCCAATTTAATCAATGAGTGATTCTATAATTTTGCCAATTTAAACCAAAATTAAATAGACAGGGTCGCAGTTTGCCATGCTATAACTCAGGAGCACAAATCATATTGTCAGACGATGAACTGCAGAAGAACTGGCATATTTGGCAATGCTCAACATAGTAATGCTAATGTACATTGAAATGGACGTTGTGTTGGGGTGCTTTGGCGCACGTCTGTGCAAATGCACGTGCAATGGTCTGTGTGCCACCCAGTGGCCTATTTAAAGGCAGCAGTCTGGTACACAAGTTGCTGGATGATCGTCAGCCTCCCCTGTACCCTTTGCTTCTGTATTCCTGAATTCGTTGGTGACACGTCTCGCCCTTGGACCTGTGTTGACGTCTTTCCTGGCTCTGAGCCCGATTTGCTTATACAGACTTTGTTTACTGTCTGCTTACTGTGTATGACCCCGGCTTGATCTTGACCACGCTTCTGCTCCTGTTTCTCACTGACCTCCTGTGCATGACCCTGGTTCTGGCTCCTGACTCTGCTTCTTGTTCCATTCTCCTGTCAAGATCTGCCAGTGCATCTAGAGTGACACATGTCTTATTGCCACCTCTGCACGGTCAAGACTTCCGACTTTCACCTGCCCATCTAGAGAGTCTTCTGCCTTTCATGGTCAAGTCCCCTTCTGGTGCTTCATGTACGCTGATCCTCATGCAACTCTGCAGCTGGCAACCTGTGCTTCTTTGTGCGCATCACTCCCTGTCTCCACCTTCAGGGGTGCTCTGCACTCAGCTGCAAGGGAAGCCCTGTCATCACTTCAACCTTTGACCAGGTACAGGACCCAGAGTATATAGCTAAAAAACTGTAACTCCATAAAGAACCTATCCTTAAAGTTGAACTGCTGGCACATACAGTATAAAAGACACACATAATGCAGATCTGTATTCATTAATACATACTTAAAAAATATGTTAACGCAAGTAGTGTAAACACTAGAATTTAGCTTGACATCAGCCTCTTGCATTTTTCTGTACAGCAGAGTTTAGAATGAGACAGTGGGAAACAGCACAGGGAACCAGCCAGTTATGTGCTAGCAAGAAAAATGCTGATATGAGGAGAGAGCAGAGGGACATAAGCATATGAGAAGCATAAGCTCATCAGCCTGATGCTTCTCATTTCACTGCCCAATCACATGCTGGAGAAGGTTTTCTGCCTTGCCAGACAGGGTTGTGCTGTGTGGCAGAGTTGTGTAAGGCTGCCCATACATTATGCAGTTTTATTTCCTTCAACCACAGGTTGAAGGGAAGAGATATATTGAAATAGTCAGCTTCAGAGTCCTTCATGGTCAGCACCTTTAGAGGTAGTATAACAATGTTTAAGTTGCAGAGCAAAAAATAACTTGCATATATAGTGCATATAAAGATGTGTCAGCCCCAGCAGTAAAATTTACCCCATATGAGCTGGACAGACAAATGGCCTCTCACTCGGAATGACTGCAGCAAAATAAAAATGCCAATAGTTAGGTGGCCCTGAAATAGAGAAAGGGTGGACACATCCGAGGGCTGCCTCGCACCAATTCTCCGTAAGAAAGAGGAGTTCCGCAAAAAACATAGACCAACTAGATATTGGGGTATTGTTCATTTGCAGCAATATTTCATACCAGCCTGGCCATTATACTGTGTACTGTATGGTATATATAATATGTTTTTAATGCCCTTCTTTTTTAAATGCATGTAAATTAAAAATTTTTAATATATACTGTACATATTTGGAATGATGCCAATGAGAATTTTACAAATGTCTGTGAATGGCATCCCACCCCCTGTTTAACTATTAGTTATTGAAGGAAAGAGAATCGCTCAACTCACCCATCAACACAGTCACTGTTGATGGGGGAATCCCTTCCGCTACTCTATTACTCTGACAGCGGGAGGTTTGCAATGATTACTATAGCCGCCAGCAGTGATCTGGCTGGTTGTACTGAAGTTGATTGATTGTTACCACCAGCCTGCCCAAATATGCATTGAAATTTGAGTGGTTCCCGCTGATCTTAGGACTGGATGGACAGAAATACAAATATTTTGGCAGATAAAACCGTTTTGATATACTGTATATACTCGAGTATAAGCCGAGTTTTTCAGCACATTTTTTGCTGAAAGTGCCCCCCTTGGCTTATACTCGAGTCAAGCACTTTTCTGCAGCAAAAAATGACATTTTCCGACCCAACTTTGGGGCCTCGTATCTCGGGGCCACTTGGTGCTAGGTACCCCAAATTTGGTGTGCAAACCCAGTGGAGTTCCTAGCACCAAGTGGCCCCGAGATTTTTTTTTTTTCAAATTTTTTATTTAAGTAATGGACATAGAAAACATGAAATACAGCATCCATATGTGTTAACTTATACTCGAGTCAATAAGTTATCCCAGTTTTCTGGGGTAAAATTAGGTGCCTCGGCTTATATTCGGGTCGGCTTATACTCGAGGATATACGGTATGTATTTCATCTGTGTATTTAGCTGTTGCCTGGAGTTTAGCTTTAAACACTAAAAGCCCATATGCTGTTCTTCAAGCATTTCACAGTTTTGTATGCATACTTTGACATATGTACATGTGTGTGCAAAAAACAAACATTCGTTCATTCAAAAAGTGCAGGGAGATGGGGTCAGAGATCACCTGAAGCCTCTGGGGCACCCCAGCTGCGGCCCAGATGCTTCGTCATGTCTATCTTCGTTATTTGAGATCTTCTCCTATTTCCTTAGTTTAACTAGTTCCCACCACTTGTAATCATCCATATCTTCGGATGGTTCCATGAGTCCTATCCGGTTTCGGGGAGAATAGGAGAAGAAGAAAGGAAATCAGAAGAGAAGAGACGAGGCTTAAGTAAAGTGGGGGAAGCGGGAGAGTGGACAGGTAGGGTTGGGAGGTAGGGGAAGGGAAGGTAGGGGAAGGGGGAAGAATTAGGTAGGGAACCAGGAGGTATTGCATATCACTTGCCATGTCTTTATCTCTGAGGGAGTCTGGCCCCTCATTTACTGCTTATCGAAACTCATTACAGGGAGGGCTGGTCTAAGTCAGGGTACCATTCTCTAGAAGTGACTGTCCCTCATCGGAGAATATGAACATATTCCACCCCAACCATACCTTAGTGAATTGTTCATTTTGGTTTCTCGCTGTGAGGATAAGATCCTCCATTTTTTTGATGTCCTCCACTTTTTTAAGCCACATGCCAATTGTCGGGGGTTGTGTGGACTTCCAACGCAGTGGGATGCAAGCTTTGGCAGCATCTAGGAGGTGACGGGTCAGGGACTTCTTGTACCTTTTTTGTGGTATTTCAGAGGCATGGAGTAGAAAAAATGCTGGGTCATGCTGAATGGGGTGGTCTGTAAATCTCTGTATCGTTCCCTGTACTGTCTTCCAGTACTGCTCTAGTAGGGGGCAGGTCCAAAATATGTGGAGAATTGTCCCCTTGTCTCTCTGGCATCTCCAACATCGATCTGATGTTGAAGGGAAGAACTTCTGCAACTTTGCAGGGGTGTTATACCATCTAGTGACTAATTTGTAGTTCGTCTCTTGCATTTTCGTACATATAGAGGATTTGTATGTAAAATGAAGTATATTCTGTTTTTGGCGAGTCGTGAAGGTGCTTTGTATGTCCTTTTCCCAGGCCTCTATACATCTTAATTGGTGTCCTTCCGGTGGTGCGATCAATAATTGGTATGTCGTGGATAGGGTGTGTGTCAGGATTCCCTCGTCAGAGCAGAGTGCTTCATATGGAGTCAGGGTTTGGGTGAAATTCCCAGGTGGAGGTAGGGATTTAAAAAAATGGATCAGCTGAGAGGCTTTTAAAAAATTTAATCGAAACAGGCCGTCAGGGCACATAAGTTCGGTAGATGTGAGCCACTTATCCCCCCTGAGGAAGTGGGAGGCCTGTGTGTATCCCGCTGCTCTAATGGAGCAGAAGTCAGGGTCTGTATATCCAGGAGAAAACTCCCAGGATAGGGCATATAGGAGATTCTAAGGATGTTAGGCGGTGGCCTGCGAATAAGGAAGCACAGATGCGTGTGGTTGTCCCTATCAGAGGATGTTTTTTTACCTCTCTTATAAGTGTATTCTGACACCACGGTGCTCTGTCGAGGGGAATGTCGCATTGGGCCTGTTCTAGTCTGGTCCATAGCTTTGTGGTCTGGTGCCGGTTCCAGTCAATCAGTCTGGTCAGATGTGTAGCCTGATAATATTTGCGGAGGTCTGGTACTGCCAGTCCTCCGTATTGTTTTGGTAGGGTAAGTTGACGTTTATCAAGTCTAGGTCTTTTATGCGCCCATATGAAGTTGAATAATAATGCTCTGGTTTGTGTAAAGTAATGGGAGGGAATTTGGATCGGGAGGGCCTGTAATAGGTATAAGAATTTGGGTAGGATGCACATCTTAATTATGTTGCATCTCCCGAACCAGGAGTGTAGTCCTGTATGCCATTTGTTAAGAAGGGATCGAACTGTTGCTAGCAACTGGGGGAAGTTCCGGGCAAAGACTTGAGAGATTTTAGGAGGGATGTGTGTGCCTAGGTACTTCAGGGCTGTGGTTGTCCACTTGAATTTAAAGTCAGTTTTCAGGGTCCCGAGAAGCTGGGGGCCAATTCCTACACTCATTGCCTCTGACTTATAAAAGTTTATTTTCATATTTGAAATGTCCCCGTATGATCTGAACTCTTGTAATAAATTTGGGAGGGAGACCTCAGGTTTAGTGAGAACGAACAGCATGTCGTCCGCATATGCAGCAATCTTCTGGTGTGTGTCCCTCAGGGAGACCCCTGAAATATTCTGGTTAGCATGCACAGTGCGCAGGAAAGGTTCCAGTGACAGGGTGAAGAGGAGCGGAGACAGTGGGCATCCCTGGCGAGTGCTGTTCTTGATCATAAAGGGTTCTGAAAGTACCCTGTTGACTCGTACTCTAGCCGATGGATTCGTGTATATTGAGTCAATCCAGGTCAACATTTTATCTCCTAGTCCGATATACCGCAAAACTGAGGACATGAACCTCCAATTCACCCTGTCAAAGGCCTTCTCCGCGTCCGTGCTTAGGAATAAGCAGGGGGTCTTGTTTCTGTTGACCACATGTAGAAGATTGAGAACCTTTATCGTGTTGTCCCTTGCCTCTCTATTTTGGACGAATCCCACTTGATCCAGATGGATCAAGGAGGGGAGGATACCTTGAATCCTAGTTGCCAATAGTTTCGTAAAAATGTTAAGGTCCGCATTGAGCAGCGAGACCGGTCTGTAGCTTCCACACTGAGAGGGGTCTTTCCCCTCCTTGTGTATCACCGATATATGTGCCATCAACGACTCTCGCGGAAAAGCTGTGTCGGGACCTAATGAGTAACTTTAACATGAAATCCCCCAAGGCTGGTATTAGTAATTTATAATATTGGGCCGTGAACCCATCCGGGCCCGGGGCTTTTCCTAGCTTTGCCATCCCTACCGCTGTGCGTAGTTCTTCCATAGTGATGGGTTCCTCCAAGGTCTTGCTTAAGTCTGATGGTATTTTGGGCATGTCTGAGGCAATCAGATAATTCTCAATTTGGGGTAGTGACGGGACCTGTGTCTGTAAGTTGTATAGGTTTGTGTAAAATTCTCTGAATTCTCCTGCTATCTCCCGTGGCAGTGTAACCTTCCGGCTACTGGGTGTAGAAATATGTGGCACATAATTTGCTAGTGTTTGTTCTTTCAGTGATTTAGCCAGCAGCCTACCACATTTGTCCCCTGACTCATACGATAGTCTGCGGCAGGATTGTATTGCCGCTTTTGCGTGAAATTGCATAAGGTCAGTGATTTTAGTGCGTAGGAGCCTAATCTCTATTTCCCCTGAGGGGCTTTGGGCGTGTTTGTGTCTGGCCTCGGCCATGTGTAAGTCATTAAGTAGTGAAGTCAGCTGTATAGTACGTTGTCTCTTAATCCGGGCCCCATGCTTAATAAGGACTCCGCGGATAACCGCCTTGTGGGCCTCCCATACGTAACCCGGGTTACTGTCAAGGGTGTCGCTGTTGCTAAAGTAACACTCCAATTCCTTTACCACGTCCTTGAGTACCGTCTCGTCCTGCAGTAGGCTCTCATTAAGTCTCCATGTCCTGCTCTTGGTGGTAAGGTTGTCGGTCAGGGAGTATGTTAAAAGGACTGGGGCGTGGTCTGACCATGTGATGGACCCTATGGATGCCTCCCTAATGGCGTGTAGGTGAGCATGAGGTATTAAAAAATAATCAATCCTGGAATATTGCTTGTGGGGCATTGAATAGAATGTATAGTCCCTCTCAGTCGGATGTAATAGCCTCCATGCGTCTATCAGTTGTGCTTTATGTATGGATCGAGCAATGCGTTTTCTCACGTTGGGAGTAGTTGAGGACTGTCCTGAGGAGGTATCCTCTGTCGGTATCAGTGGGGTATTTAAATCTCCCCCTAAGATCAGTTGGCCTCTAGTAAAATCCTGTAGGAGCTCTAGGGTCTTAGCAATTAATTGGTCCTGGTGACAGTTAGGGGGATATATGTTTGCTATGGTTACCTCCACTGCTCCAATCGTGCCTCTAAGGAACAAGAATCTGCCTCCCGGGTCTGTCTTAACATCTGCACACTGCCATGGCACGCTGCGGGGTATAAGTATAGATGCTCCTTTAGACTTAGCAGCCTCATTTGTAGAATGGTATACCATAGGATATAGATTATTTTTCAGAATGGGCTGGCTTCCTCCTTTAAAACGAGTCTCCTGGATCAGTGCCATATCTATCCTAAGACGGCGTAGATCCTGCATCAGCATCCGCCGCTTTTCGGGCACATTAAGGCCCTTTGCGTTTAATGAAAGTAGATGTACTTCTTCCATGGTTCCCTGGTGGGTAGGGGGGAGGGGTTGGAGAGGAGGGAGAAGGGATTGGGTTAGGTAGAGATTGGGGGAGAAGAAGGTGAGAAGTAGGGGAAAGATAAGAAACGAAAAGCACAAGAGAAAAAAGAAGTTTCTCTTTTCCTAACTTTGCAGCACAATGATGCTGGGACGCTCACCAGTGGGAGACTGGTAATCGAGCGCAGTCCTATGTGGGTTATGGGAAAGCTATAACCAGTGGGGAGTAACCATCCCTCCCCCCCATCTTCTATACAATGCATTTCTTATAAAACAGTTGAAAGACAGCTTCAAAACATAAAAACCTTCAACACATTTAGAAACAGGTATTCATTTATATAAGTGTAACATTCTTCATACCCTGAGGAAAATGAACCATCATGTTGAACGACAATTATTCCTGTTTGAAGATCCAGTCCCCAATGACCTTTCGCCTGTATCTTGGTACTGTGACCTCTCCTCCCTCCCTCCCCCTTCAAAGGACTACTGCCCATATCCATCCCCCCTCTTCTATTCATCCTCCTGTCCCGACTCCTCCCTTTTTAAAGAGCATGGGTCATTGACACCCCCCCTCCCCCTCTCCTCGGTTAAACTTGCCTTTGCATTTTTCTGCACCATCCCAATGTCCAGCTGCAATTCCCCATGTGTCTGTCTGCAGGTTAATGTTATGCCTCGTACACACGTACGGACTTTTGCCGGCGGACCTAAGTCCAGCGGACAATCCGCTGGACTTTCCGGCTAGGTCCGCTGGACTTTCCGAGGGTGTGGACTTGCCCACACACGCACGGACTTGTCCAGCGGATAATCCGCCGGCCAAAAGTCCGCGGGACTTTTGAAAATGAACGGACTTGCCCACACACGGAGCAGTCCGTTCATTTCGAACGTAACTTCAGGTTACGTAGCTAGCGTAGGCAGTAAATGCCGCCGCGCTAGCTCCGTGACCTGGCATGGATTTAAAGGGAATCCCCACGCCGAAAAAACGGCGTGAGGGTTCCCCCCAAATCCATGTCAGACCCTCATCCGAGCACGCAGCCTGGCAGGCCAGGAAAGGGGTGGGGACGAACGAGCGCCCCCCCCCCTCCTGAGCCGTACCAGGCCGCGTGCCCTCAACATGGGGGGTGCCCTGGGGAAAGGGGGGCCGTGCGGCCCCCCCACCCCAAAGCACCTTGTCCCCATGTTGATGAGGACAAGGGCCTCTTCCCGACAACCCTGGCCGTTGGTTGTCGGGGTCTGCGGGCGGGGGCTTATCGGAATCTGGGAACCCCCTTTAATAAGGGGGCCCCCAGATACCGGCCCCCCACCCTATGTGAATGAGTATGGGGTACGATGTACCCCTACCCATTCACCTAAGGTGTAAAATGTAAAGTAAAAAAAAACACCCACACTTTTGAAAAAATAGTTTATTGCACTGCTCCGGGGGTCTTCTTCCGTCTTGGGGGTCTTCTCGCCGGACTCCCCCGCCATTTACCAAGCTCTTTTACCGAGCGAGGGGAGTCCGGCTACCTTCTTCGTCGTCGCCGCCGTCTGGGGGTCTCGATCCGCCTTCGGGGGTCTTCTTCCGTCTTGGGGGTCTTCTCGCCGGACTCCTCCCCTCTCTTCTGCTCTTTTACCTAGCTCTTTCACGAGGGGAGGTGTCCGGCTACCTTCTTCGTCGTCGCCGCCGTCGTCTGGGGGTCTCGATCCGCCTTCGGGGGTCTTCCGGGGGTCTCTTCTGTTCTTGCGGCGGTCGTCGTCTTCCGCGCCGCCGGCGCCTTGTCCTTCTTCTTGTCCTTCTTGTTCTTCTTGTTCTTCTTCTTCTTCCGATGTTGACCCGACGCTCTCTCTGCCCGGAATGCCTGTGCCGCTCTGAGCTCGGACTTATATAGGGACATGGGCGACAGGGTCACATGCACATGTCACATGGTGACCCCGCCCCCTTGTGTTGTCACAGTCCCGGAGGATGCTGGGACTGTGACATCGCAAGGGGGCGGGGTCACCATGTGACATGTGCATGTGACCCTGTCGCCCATGTCCCTATATAAGTCCGAGCTCAGAGCGGCACAGGCATTCCGGGCAGAGAGAGCGTCGGGTCAACATCGGAAGAAGAAGAAGAACAAGAAGAACAAGAAGGACAAGAAGAAGGACAAGGCGCCGGCGGCGCGGAAGACGACGACCGCCGCAAGAACAGAAGAGACCCCCGGAAGACCCCCGAAGGCGGATCGAGACCCCCAGACGACGGCGGCGACGACGAAGAAGGTAGCCGGACACCTCCCCTCGTGAAAGAGCTAGGTAAAAGAGCAGAAGAGAGGGGAGGAGTCCGGCGAGAAGACCCCCAAGACGGAAGAAGACCCCCGAAGGCGGATCGAGACCCCCAGACGGCGGCGACGACGAAGAAGGTAGCCGGACTCCCCTCGCTCGGTAAAAGAGCTTGGTAAATGGCGGGGGAGTCCGGCGAGAAGACCCCCAAGACGGAAGAAGACCCCCGGAGCAGTGCAATAAACTATTTTTTCAAAAGTGTGGGTGTTTTTTTTTTACTTTACATTTTACACCTTAGGTGAATGGGTAGGGGTACATCGTACCCCATACTCATTCACATAGGGTGGGGGGCCGGTATCTGGGGGCCCCCTTATTAAAGGGGGTTCCCAGATTCCGATAAGCCCCCGCCCGCAGACCCCGACAACCAACGGCCAGGGTTGTCGGGAAGAGGCCCTTGTCCTCATCAACATGGGGACAAGGTGCTTTGGGGTGGGGGGGCCGCACGGCCCCCCTTTCCCCAGGGCACCCCCCATGTTGAGGGCACGCGGCCTGGTACGGCTCAGGAGGGGGGGGGGCGCTCGTTCGTCCCCACCCCTTTCCTGGCCTGCCAGGCTGCGTGCTCGGATGAGGGTCTGACATGGATTTGGGGGGAACCCTCACGCCGTTTTTTCGGCGTGGGGATTCCCTTTAAATCCATGCCAGGTCACGGAGCTAGCGCGGCGGCATTTACTGCCTACGCTAGCTACGTAACCTGAAGTCACGTGCTAAATGAACGGACTTGCCGATGAGCGGCAAGTCCGTTCATTTCAAAAGTCCCGCGGACTTGCCCACTAACGGCGGGATTGTCCGCTGGACTTCCAAGTCCAGCGGATAATTTGAGAACAAAACCTGAAACTTTAGTCCGCCGTACTTTGGCGCCAAAAAGTCCGCCGGCGCCCACACACGAGGGGATTATCCTCTGGACTTCAGTCCAGAGGATAATCCCGCGGGATTGTCCCTTCGTGTGTACGCGGCCTTACAGTTACCCTGGGAAGTCTGTACTTTCCGGGGGGGTCTGTGCCAAGTCCTAGGATCACTCCGTGGGGTTGTGTTGCAGTTCGGAGGTGGTGCATATACCAGGCTCCAGATCACCGGACGTACCTTGGGGGGGGGCGGCAACAGTCTCCGACTGGGGATGAAAGAAGGGGTGCCCCCACCCCTTAGTACCGGAGGTATCTGAGTAGTCATGAGGTAGGGCAGGTCGGGAATAGGAGTTTAGTGCAAAACACCGTGAGGATGTGGGCTGCTGGCACCGTTTCCGGCCTATGCTACGGGTATCCGGGGGACAGAGGGGGATCGGTACTAAAATCAACAGGAAGGTAAGGCCATATTTGGGCTACTGGGTACCGGCAAGCAGGGCTCTCATGACTCACGTGATCTCTCCGTGGACGGCGCCCGGGATCTTCTTCTGGAGTGGTGATGCCTCTGTGGTAGATGGCTCCGTTGACTCAGGGGACCCGTGCGGCCTGGATTGCGGGGAAGGAGAGCGAGCCAGTCGGGGATCGGCACCGGGTCCACTTCCAGGAAGGCGAAGAAGGCGGGGAGATCTGCCGAGGAGCGCAGAGTGCAGGCTGTAGCTCCGTTTCTAAAGGTGACAGCTAGCGGGTATCTCCACCGATAAGTGCAGCCTCTTCGTCTGGCTAGATCCAGGGCAGGTCTCAGCATCGCTCTTCTCTGCAATGTGGCTCTTGAGAGGTCCGGCAGTATCTTCACTGTTGCCCCATCAAAGCTAACCTCACCGTGATCCCACGCCTTCCTCAGGATAAGTTATTTGAGGGAATACTTGTGTATTCTGCAGAGCACATCTCGGGGCCTCTCTGGATCCGACGGTTTTGGTCCCAGTGTCCTGTGGACCCGATCGAGCTCCACGGTAGGTGCCGGCGTCTCCCCCAGGATTTCCTGGAATATTGCTACCACCGTCGCCGCCAGATCCTCTGTCCCAGTGGCTTCAGGGAGGCCCCGCAGCCGCAGGTTGTTCCGGCGGCTACGGTCCTCCAAATCCTCTATGTGCAACTAAAGGTCCACGGCAGTGTTCTCCTGGGCTATTCTGGCTTGTTCCAGCTCCGTTACCCGCTGTGTCAGGGCCTGTAATGCAGCATCCCCCGTATCTATGCGCTCCGAGATCACCTGTATCTCCTCTCTGACCTCTTGCATGTCTCGGCTGTGTGCTTCTTCCACTCGGAGTATTAGTGCCTCGATGTTCGTTTTAGATGGTAGGGCCTCAAAATCCGCCTTCGTAGGCAAGGCCTGCAGAATGGCCCTTAGGTCGTCCGGTAACATCCCTACTTGCTGCGATTGACTGGCCATTTCTATGTCGGCAGGATCGGGTGTGCTCCGTAAGGGCTCTGATTCAGTGAGCTGTGCAGTGGTCGCCGATTTGTCTGTTTGGGAACCTTCTGGTCTGTTGCTTGCACGTGGCGTGTAGTAATGGCGCCCTGAGAGGTTCCGTGCGGATCGGTGAAATACCGCTGTATGCTTCTCTGTGGGGTCTGTGCTGGGGTCCCGCTTATTGAGGATCTGGTCTTGTATCTTTTGGTAGAGTTCATGCCTCAGCAATCAGTGTATGAAGCCGTCTGTAGTGTTAGATGGGCCGGGGAGATCAGGAGCTCTCAAGAAAAACCTCCTCACTCGGCCATTGCTAAGCCACGCCCCTGCTTAATATTTATTTTTAGTAAGACTAACCCTCTTAGATATGAAAATCATGAACTATACTCCCAACCTCAGCTGTGGAGTCAGTTCAAGAATCCTGCATAGGAAGGAAAATTATTATTAGAAAGGGGTATGCTTTTGTTTATAGCAGGGGTCTCCAAACTTTTGAAACAAAGGGCCAGTTTACTACCCTTCACACTTTAGGGAGGCTGGACTATAGTTAGGGGGGGGGTGGAAAATGTCATAGGTTTGGTGGTCAGTGGGAATAAAAAAAAATTACATCAATGGTGTCAGTGGGTGAAAAAGTGCCCCATTGATGGTGTCAGTGGGAGGAATATTGCCCCATAATTCATGTCATTGGGAATATTAGTTCCCCATCTCTGGTGTCAGTGGAAGGAATAGTCATATAACAAAAAATAAAATAGTTACTGAAGCTACACCTCTAGTAAGTAAAAGCAGGGGAGGAAAATTAATATAACAATTCCTCCCTGAATGTATTGATACAGTCACTTCAGACTATCCGCGTGGGAAAAAGAAGTGTGTTCCCCTGAATCAAGTAATAAGCATAAAAAAAAAAAGGAGAGGTCCAAGCGATTCAGTGAAAAAAAAACAACCAGCATTAGCAAAAAAAAAAAAAAAAAAGAAACAACCAGCATTAGCAAAAATACAAATTACTTTAATGTAGAAAAAACACATACAAATAATGATTCTAGAAAAAATGCAACTCCATCATATTCAATTAAAATCTTAAGGCACAGATAGCTACCACAGACACTCACTCATCCATAATCATACTATTAGTTTATTGGGAGAGCAATGAAACCTAGGGGAGGAGGTTAATCACACATCCCACAGAGCTAGGCTCGCTCAGTAAGGGGATCACTGCGATATTTCCACTGGTTAATTGATGCAAAACCAAGCACAGATAAAGTATATATATGTGGACAGAGCTATGGACAGTCCCCGAGTGTATAAAATCACAAGTTGTTTAAGTGGAAGGAATAGTGCCTTGTATCAGTGGAAGGAATAGTGCCCCAGGGGCTGGATAAAGTCAAACGAAGGGCCACATCTGGCCCATGGGCTGCAGTTTGGAGATGCTTGGTTTATAGGGTTAAACAGGAGCAAATGGAATAGATGAAATTCCCGTAAACATGGGGAGGAAAAAGCCACACAGGCAGAACCTTGTTTATATTTGAAACCAGGAGCTTAGTGGTAAAAGCCTCCTGATCACCTGTCTATAGCAAATATTAGAATAAGAAATTAAATAAACAAAATTAAAAATGCACTGTCAGGAATGTCTAGTGCTCTTACTACTCATTTTAGCATCCTGGTTTTGGCTATGGCATTCTCCTTGTCTGTCTGTCCACCTGCAAGATGATATATGTGGCCAGTCTCTGGGTGGGACCAAACCTGATTTAAACCAGCCAAACCTTTAGTCTCATGCTTGTGATAGAGTGTGTAAATACCTGATCAAGCTGTCTGTTTGTCTGCCCTGCTCTGCTAGATTGAATTTCCCTGTATATCACCACCTCAGATCAGATATCAGACTATTCCCTGAACTCTGCCTGCCTTTTTACCTGGACTGTCAATGAACCACTCCCTGGCTGCCAACCTCAAGAACCTGTTTGCTTCGCTCAGTCCACGCATGCCCTGGCGAGGTAGCCAGGCACTATAGCATTGTGTATAAGTCCTGGGGGCTATAGGTGAAGAACACAGTAGCCAGCTATAGTGTCTGACTTCTTGCATCAGGATTAAGCGTGACATGACCACACAAAAAAAAGTATGCGACTGTCATATACATACAGATATTTATCCATTATGCCATACCACCAGGGAGGCGTGTGTTTAGGCCCATATCTATTCTGCAGCCCCAATGTCATTAGCCCCAATGTTATTAAGAACTATCTTCAGTGTAAAGAAGAACAAGGAGTCCTGGAAATTATGGTTTGGCCCCCACAGAGCCCTGATCTCAACATCATCGAGTCTGTCTGGGATTACATGAAGGGACAGAAGGATTTAAAGCAGCCAACATCCACAGAAGATCTGTGGTTTCTTGTTCTCCAAGATGTCTGGAACAACCTACCTGCTGCGCGCCTTCAGAAATTGTACAAGTGTACCTAAAAAAAATTGACACTATTTTGAAGGCAAAGGGCGATCATGCCAAATATTGATTTGACCTGGATTTCATTTCTGTTCATTTACTTTTTTTTCCCCTCATTTTGCTAATTTATTAAAATAAACTATTACGGTAACACTTCTATTTCTGAAAGCTTTGTTAATTTTTTCACACCTGCTTAAAACTTTTGCACAGTACTGTGTGTATATACAGTAATATATATTATATATATATATATATATATATATATATATATATATATATATATATATATATAAAATATAACTACAATCACTGCTTATTTTAAATGTTTCACAAATAACGAAAAATTAACCTGTGGCAAATAAATACATATATTTGAAACTATAATAGCTAATTAACTTTTACACGGTAGGTGGCACTCTTCAGAGATTACCTCCACATCTCCAATATTATTATCTAAGGAATATATTGAATTAGCTTATAGATTGCAGCCACACCTTTGCCCTGCAATCATCTAAATTAGCTCAGCCCTTCACACTGCGCTCAAACCCACCAACATTCACATTCTGTAATTGGACAAACTCATTAGCCTCAACAGATGATCATGAATTATTGATCCTGACAACAGCACAATTAGGGGAACAGTCACCAGAATAACAGCTAGTTAAAGATCTACTCGATGAACACACCGCTGTCAAAGTAGAAATAATTAAATTAGAGAGGAAATAAAGTGGAGGGCCTACAGAGGACAACCCTTGATCTATGGTTAATCAGTATTATTGCGGTGTCTGGTGAGATACCACTTTTATCTTAATTACCAATTATTGTTTTGTCATGGAGTTTCATTTGAATAATGGTTGGAAAAGTTGGCAAAAGAACACAATTTTTTTTTTAAATCTTTTTTTGTTTTTTTTGTTTTGCCTTGCTTTTATCAGCTCCTAATTTGACACTAATAAAGTGGATGATTAAATTAATTAAAGGTCTTTACTGTTCTAAAGTGTTCGGATGTATCATTGTATAATGTGAGAGCACTGTGAAGACTTGAATGAGCTAATGTGATAATATCTTTCCCATTGATTTCTAATGATGGCAGATAATGAACAAGTGATAACTATCTCTTAAAGCTAAACTTTGGGCAGATATAAAAGACGCAGATTAATGTGCCTCTGTATTCATTAATATATCATTAAATGCAAACAGTGTAAGTGCTGGAATGTGACCTGGAATTAGCCACTTGTCCCAGCAGAGCTCAGACTCGGAGAGAGGGAAACAGCACAATTAGCCAATCAGTTGTGCTGCAGAGCAGGAGCATGTTGTATGAGGGAGGGGGCATAGCGAGAGAGAAATGCTGCGTACACACGATTGGAAATGCCGCCAGCAAAACTCTGATGAGAGATTTTTGTCGGAAAATGTGTGTATGCTCCATCAGTCTTTTGCTGGCCGAATTCCAGCCAGCAAAAGAGTAAGAGCAGGTTCCCTATTTTTCGGTCGGGAAAAGTTCCTATCCGAAAATGCGATCATCTGTATGCAATTCGGACGTGCAAAAAATCACGCATGTTCGGAAACAATTTGACGCATGCTCTGAAGCATTGAACTTAATTCTCTCGGCTCATCGTTGTGTTGTACGTCACCGCGTTCTAGACGGTCGAAAGTTCAGAGAACTTTTATGTGACCGTGTGTATGCAAGACAAGCTTGAGCGGAATTCCATCGGAAAAAAAACATCCAAGATTTTTCGGATGGAAATTCCGCTCGTGTGTACGTGGCAAAAGAGTTGATCTCAGCGGTCTGCTGCTTCTTCCTTCATAGTCACAGGCTGGGGGAGGGACAAAACCTGTAAACGTTAGTTATGTGCAGTACAGGAAATTAGGTCTGCTCTGCTACTAGGGCTGTGTAATTTTCAGGATTGGATGGACAGAAATACAAAGTATTTGGAAGGTAAAACAGCCCACAATATGGATAATGTCTGTGTTTACCTGGAGTGAAGTGTGAAGGCTGGGCATAGAGGCCAACATGTTAAAATAATTTCCAGCTTTACCTAGAGTGAAAGAAATTTTAAATTCTCTATAAAACTTTATTCCATGTTTTATGTTTTGCATATGTATTGCACCCTACACTCACTGTGCACATGGCACTAATAATGTTTTGATTACGTATTTGCATTCTTTTGAGTCTGATAAGAAACTAGCCTGTTACCCACCTTGCTACAATTGTAATATTAACATGATACCTACATACACATGGTTATAAAAAAACGTAAACTGCACCAAATAAACAGAACTGTTTTATTTGGAAAGATGCTGAGTGTATCTCTTTGTGTCTGTTCCCTAATACTCCCCAGTGAGCTCCCGTTCACATCGGCACCAAATCGCAGGTTATTGCCAGCAACGGCACTGTCCCAATTGGTGCGATGCCGACTTTGTGGCGCTGCATTGATTTCCAAAAGTAGTTCCTGCCCTACTTTTGGTAACTTCGGGGGCGATTTCAATAGACATCTGTGCATGAACCCGCACAGATGTCTTTCAAATTGCCCCTGAACTCGCATAGAAATGCGGGTTTGAATTTGTGCGAGTTCAGCAAGTAAGCGAAATGCTGCACACATTAGCAGTCCACCTTAAATGTATAGTGGTTTTATACAAGATGTATTTCTTTATTATGAGCAGGACTAAGAATATTATTTAAAAAAAAAAAAAAAAAACAAAAAAAAAAAAAACAACACAATAATAATAGTTTTAATTAGGTAACTGTGAAATATTGCATATTAAAAAATCATTTTTTTTTAACCACAAAAATTTGAAATATTGCATATTAAAATCATTTTTTTTAACCACCAGGTAGAGTTTTTGGCTTCTTTTTACATTTCCCAGATCACTTTCCCTCTGCTGAAAAAAAGGACATGGTTTACAGAGCTTAGTAGTTCACTTTCAAATTTACACACAATTGAATCAGGGCAGGTACAGAAATATTGCATATATGTACAGCATGGGTGCTCAACCTGTGGCCCTCCAGCTGTTGCAGAACTACAAGTCCCATGAGGCATTGCATGGCTGACAGTTACAAGCATGACTCCCTAAGGCAGAGAAATGATGGGACTTGTAGTTCCACAACAGATGGAGGGCCACAGGTTGAGCACTCATGATGTACAGTATACATAGGGGCGACCACCAGTCATCCTGTAGGGGGCCCAAACAGCAGAGGGAATTGGTGTGGTCAGGTGGAAGGGCAATTACGGAAGGATGCCCTGTGCAGCAGTTGAAAGACAGTTTCTCTCCCTCCTGACGGCTTTCAGCTGCTGCAGGGAGAGACACAGAGACAGGGCATTGTACCTATAATTGCTTTTGCCGCACCAATCCCCTTCCTGTTCTGTCGGATTCTGATCCCCCTGTGTGCCCCCCTGTCACTGTGCTGTCCCCCCCTCCCGCGGCACTGCCGGCTTCCCTGTCTTGTATTGTAACAATACCGTTTTTACAAATGTAATAAACAATTTTTAAAATTGTAAAGTTAAATCATTTTTTAAAATTTCTTTTATTTTCATTAAGAAAAGCAGTATTACGCTATGTAAGGTTTCTATTTTTTTGCAGCTTCAATATACTTTGTGGGAAATTCCTTAGATATTGGAGGAGGTTATGTGAATGTCAGCTTACACTTTTGAGAACAATGCTCTTTTGACCCACCTATAATCTGGGGGGGCCACACAACTTTCAGTGAGTGCGTTTCTGTTGGGTGAAGGCACGCAAGGTGAACAGCATTGGGACATTTTTCATTGACACAGGGGAAAGTTTGATTATTGCAATTTTGGAGCTTTGCCTTATATTTATATCACATTTTGCACTCTTTGGACTTTTTTGGATATATTTATATCTTTATTTGTTGAATTTGCATATATCATAGTTGTATGCATTTATATATGGGGTGTGGGGAATTTTTTTGCACATTGTGATTAAGCATTGTTCTTTTGTAGTATACTTGTTACACAGAAAGGCTAAGCTTCCATGTATTTTAGTTAAGGACAGGAGATGGCGATCTAGTCTGGGTCGTCTATTTTTGGTAAATTGGCATATATACATTTTTATAATTTCTCACGTCAATGGTTTTAATATCTAAGAATGAGATACATCACATACAGTTCTTGCAGCCAACAGGAGGAGCTACATGTAAGAATAGGTGTTCTATTACAGCTCACACAGCAGCTGCTTACCTGTAAAAAAAAAGACCTGAATAATGGCCCATACACACGGTCGGAAATTATGACAGAAGATGTCCGATCGGACCATGTTGTCGGAAAATCCGACCGTGTGTGGGCTCCATCTGACTTTTTCCGTCGGAATTTCCGCCGGAAAAAATTTGAGATCCTGCTCTCAAATTTTCCGACAACAAAATCCGATCAGACTTTTTCCGATCGCGTGTAGAGAATTCCGACGGACAAAGTGCCACGCATGCTCAGATCAAATTAGGAGACCAAACCTATTGGCTACTAGCCTCTACGTAGTTCCGTCGTACGCAACGAACGTCACCACGTTCAGAATGATCAGATTTTCCGACAACTTTGTCCGACCATGTGTACGCAACACCATTGTCGGACAAAATCCGTCAGAAAAAATCAGACGGATTTTGTGGTCGGAATTTCCGACCGTGTGTACGGAGCATAAGTCAGAGCATGGACACACTCCTCTAAATCTCTCCTAGCAAAGATGGCAATGTATTTACGTGTAACTGAAAACGTTTTCTTCTTAGGATAGAGAGGGAAGGATTGAGAATCTGTATCAAATTTTTAATGCTGTCTTTGTCCAAGTTAAGTGGTATTTACAGTAACAAGTGTGAAAAAATCTGAGATTCTAACCGTTCTCCACTCGATCCAAAATAAAATAAGTTTTGCCTGTAGCTTTACTGGGGGTTTCTAATTGGAAACCCTCTAATACAGGGGTGTCAAACTCAATTTCATCACGGGCCGCATCAGCATTATGGTTGCCCTCAAAGGGCAGGTTGTATCTGTTAGACTTGATGTCCAGAGCACCCCACAATCAAAAGTTCCCCACCCTCCCTTATATCACAATGCACCCCCCTTACCATGTGCTGCTGCCGGAAAGAAGATGTGGTGGGGGGAGTAGGGCAGCAGAAAGTGCATAGTCTGGAGGAGGACTGGAGTCAGCTGAATGCTGAGACCAGGGGTGGCATAGACGAAGTGATGCTGCAGCTGCAAAGAGAGGATCAGGCTCTGTAGGAGGAGTTCTGCCCTCCTCTCTGCTGCCGACTGCTGAAACAGGGTGGAGGCAGAGACAAGGGGAGCGCCAGGGCTGCAGGAGAGGTGCAAGGGCCACATGAAATGGCCTGGAGGGTGGGATTCGGCCCCCAGGCTATGTGTTTGACACATATGCTCTAATGTCTATGGCTAGCTAAGAGAAACCATGATGGAGAAATGTCAAAAGCTACACCCCTCATGTACACACAGGCTGTGTGCTACAGCCCTAATATTGTTCTGTATTTTAAAGTCCAATGAAATCCCTGATATTGATGCAACCAGGCTGCATATACAGTAAGAATATATTTTTGTTTACACTACTAAGTGTTGCAGCAAGAGTTAAAATACCCTCTGCTGGCAGCACATATAGAGTTGGGCTGCTGCTCTCTCAAACAAAACAGTGGTCTGGCCCTACAGTGTCCCTGAATACTGCTCCAATAAGGAATATGAATCATATGCAAGGTTGGAATGTGAAGTTCTGCTCAGAATCTTTTTTACTTCTCTTTCCACAGCAAAATTGCTTGTTCCTCCCTGATGTTTGATGTATGCCACTGTTGTGGCATTATCCAACTGGATCCTGATCAGAAGGCTTTTCAGTCGTTTTCCTCATCTTTAGTTGAGATATTCAGTGTGGTAGAGACAGTCAAATCACTCCAAGCTCCAAAATGTTGGTTGAGAGTTGGAATTCTATTAGTGACCAAGGCCCACGCACCAACAAGATGTCTAGGACTCCTCCCCAACCTGTCAGGTTGATGTTTGTTGAAAGAATCTTTCAAGAGATTAGAAGGAAGGATTTCCAGAGCTGGTTTCCTGAGCCACCAGGCCAGGGACAACTTTTTGTGTCAAGCGAATTGGTTTGTCCAGAGACTAAACTGATTTTTCGCCCATGATGTTGCATTTTAAGGGTTTAGAGCACGTTTCATGTACCCCTCGCACCTCTCCTGCAGCACCCCTCGTGTCTGCCCTCACCTTGTCTCAGCAGTTGGCAGCAGAAAGAACTCCTCCAACAGATCTCATCTCCGAGCAGCCAAGGAGAGGCTCGTCTCTGTCTCAGCAGTCTGCAACAGGGAGGAGAACTCTTCTTACAGATCCTGCACCTCTTTGTACAGCCGCAGCACCCACTTGTCTCTGCCTACCCTGGTCACAGCATTCAGAAGACTCCTCCAGACCCTGCACTTTCTGCTTCCCAGCTACACCCCCACTGTCATATAAGTGAGGGTGGGGGACGTCTGATGGTGGGGGACTTCTGATGGTAGCTCTTGATATCTGATGTAAGGAAAGGTGGGGTGCTCTTAACATCTGGCCATAAAGATATAACCGCCCCTTTGAGGACAACCATAATGCTGATGCGGCCCGTGATGAAATTTAGTTTGATACCCCCGGTGCAGAGTGAAACGAGGCAAAAGACACTGCCTTCTTTAGTAAGAAAGACTCTAGCTTGAGCTGTGTCCAGGATCAGACTCAGATACTCCAAATAATATGTTGACTCCAATGCATACTTCTGAAGGTTGAGGATCCAACAAAACCAAGTTCTGAGCAGTCAATGCCACATTATCAGTCAGAACCTGTGTCGTTGTACTCTCAACATGAGGTTATCCAGATATCCCTCAATGAAGATGCCCTGGAATCGTAACAAGCAAAGACTAATGTGGTAATAATGTCAGTATTACTGGGTGTTAGAAGATGGGGAACTCCACCACTAGTAACACCCACTTGAGGAGTTGGGATTATGGATATCTGGCCTAGAGAACTATAGGGAGTATATAAAACAGCATTCAGAGAAGACAGGATATGTGGGTTGTTTTTTTCTGGTGCAGCTGTGCATAGTAACCAATCAGCTTCCAGGTTTTATTGTCAAAGCCTACTGAACAGACTTAAAGTGGATGTAAACCCGAAAAATGTAATTCCCCCCACTCCTTTCTTCTGCTGCTCTGCCAGGATTGGATGTTCCACACCTCAGCATATTTGGGCATGCTGAAGTCATGTGGTTACTTTCCTGTCTTTTCACTGGATGTTAGAGATCATAGCAGAAGTTCAGTGTAAGAAATACACAGGAGAAAATGTACACTGACAAGGGGAGTGTAGAGGTCGGCGGGGAGTCTACTGACATCACGACTCCACCCACCGAGCTCCAGACAACAGACCCACCCACAGAATCTTCAGTTTTTTGGGTCTCATAACAGACAGAGGGGAGACATTTGACAGGTAAAGATACATGCAGGAGGCATGTATATCCTTATAGATAACCCCTATGGCAGTAGTTTAGAAAGGATGACATTGGGTTTACATCCACTTTAAGTTCAAAGCTGATTGGTTACTCTGCACGAGATTCTGTATTTAGTAAATCTCCCCATGTGTGTCCCCTTACCAATTAGAAGCCCACGTAAATAAAATAATAAAAAGCTAGAGCCCCACTTTAAATTCAAACTATTCCAGTTCATAGGTACAATGAACTCATCCAATTTATCATTAGATCCTGTCCAAAAAATTGAAATATCATTGATATATCTTTGCCACTCCAATGTGTGGCACAAGTACTTCAACAAGTGCCCCTTATAGAACAAGTCCTACTTCCACACCCAAAGGGACAGATTGGCAAAGGCTTCCTTTTTGCTAACATGTCCCAAGCATGGTCTACTTTCAGGGCAGGTGCAAGGATTTTTGTCTACACAGATGAAGGTGCATGTGGCTGCATGGGGCTGGGCATGCTATGGTGACTGCCTAAGCAGTCTTATGCTGGTGCCAGCCCTGCCTACTGTGGGGAACATTGCTAGAGGTTTTTTTATTTTTATTTTATTTTTAGTTTCAGGTTAGGAGTTTGGCAGCTCACAAGGTTACACCCACTTGACATTGCTAGAAGGTTGTCATCTTCAGGACATCACTATTTTCTATGTGACGGGGCACTGAGCTATATTTTGGGAATACAGTGTTATTCCAGCATGAGGCACAATCCAACATTGTCCACCAGAGCCTGGTCCTGATCGGATGGACTTAAGAGACAGATGTGATGGTGGTTTTTGCTGCACCCCTATGGGTGTGCTAGAGTTACACACGTAGTCTGGGGGCGACAATTACTCTATGACACACAGGTGGCTACTATTAAGAAGAGATATTTAGAGGGCACATTTTTCCTGCAATGCTTTCTGTTACCATCTGTGGCCTGCCTACTGTAGCGGAGGGCTATCCTCCCTTTACACCTTTACTTTTCCTCCAACTTTTGATAGAAGCTGGATAAGTGTGAAACAACTTGATATATTCAGTAAATACTGTATGTCTGTATAGCGGCTTTTGGGTGGCTTGTTTTACATTTTTTATCAAACTACTCAGCTTGTGGTTTCTCCCTCCTTCTCCTCTAATAAGAAGAGAGGAATGGTCTTCTACAAATCAGTAACAGCTGCCAATAAACAGCATTACTTATTTTTTTTTTACTAGTCTAACCACCCCCTTATACTGCAGCAGTAAGGACCAGTTTTGGAACACCACCAGGATGGGAAAAGAGACAAGAGCAGTGCATGATTACCTATGATATTTACCATATTTATCAGCGTATAACACGCACATTCATTTTAAGGGGGAAGTTTCAGGAAAAAAAAAACATTTTAAATAAGGAAATTTGAAGCAAAATAAGGGTCAGTGCCCATCTGCAGCCTCACCAGTGGTAACCCATTCATAGGGTTCTTTTTTTTTTTAAATGGCCCTTACAAAAGGTGAAAAGGTCCTTAAGTGCACTGTGTTCGGGCGCCAGACAGTGCACTATGGGAAGCGCCATGTCTATGCAATTACGAGATCGTAGATGAGGCGCTACATTTGCGGGCTTTTGTCCCGCCTTGAGGCGCATTCCATCGTGCCGAACAGCTTCCGCCCAGCGCCTGTACTATGTATTACTACGGCCGGGTGATTTGATTGACATCTGAGTTAGGTGTCACTGACGGTTTTCTCTCTCCCATTGCACCCAACTCCTCCATCCCGCTGTCAGTGCCCACTAAAGGTGACAAAGCAGGAGGAGAGGAAACCACAGCAAG
>CM053030.1:450494279-450530221 GCA_028564925.1 Lithobates sylvaticus
AACGCAGCCACTGTGCCCATCAAACGCAGCCTCACTGTGTCCCATCTTATGCAGCCTCACTGTGTCCCATCTTATGCAGCCTCACTGTGTCCCATCTTATGCAGCCTCACTGTGTGTCATCTTATGCAGCCTCACTGTGTCCCATCTTATGCAGCCTCACTGTGTCCCATCTTATGCAGCCTCACTGTGTCCCATCTTATGCAGCCTCACTGTGTCCCATCTTATGCAGCCTCACTGTGTCCCATCTTATGCAGCCTCACTGTGTCCCATCTTATGCAGCCTCACTGTGTCCCATCTTATGCAGCCTCACTGTGTCCCATCAAATTCAGCCTCACTGTGTCCCATCAAATTCAGCCGCACTGTGTCCCATCAAATTCAGCCGCACTGTGTCCCATCAAATGCAGCCTCACTGTGCCCCATCAAATGCAGCCTCATTGTGTCCCATCAAACCCCCCCCCCCCCATTCTCTGCGGGAGGTCCGGACCGGCACTTACCCTGCTGTGGTTTCCTCTCCTCCTGCTAAGTCACCTTCAGTGGGCACTGGCAGCGGCGGTGGAGGGGTCGGCACAATGGGAGAGAGAAAACCGGCAGTGACACCTAACTCGGATGTCAATCAAATCACCCGGCCATAGTAATGCATACTACAGGCGCTGGGCGGAAGCTGTTCGGCACGATGGAATGCGCCTCAAGGCGGGACAAAAGCCCGCAAATGTAGCGCCTCATCTACGATCTCGTGATTGCATAGACATGGCGCTTACCTTTTGTAAGGGCCATTTAAAAAAAAAAAAACCCTATGGATGGGCTGCCACTGGTCAGGCTGCAGATGGGCACTGACCCTTATTTTGCTTCAAATTTCCTTATTTAAAATTTTTTTTTTTTTCCTGAAACTTCCCCCTTAAAATGAATGTGCGTGTTATACGCTGATAAATATGGTAAATATCATAGGTAATCATGCACTGCTCTTGTCTCTTGTCCCATCCTGGTGGTGTTCCAAAACTGGTCCTTACTGCTGCAGTATAAGGGGGTGGTTAGACTAGTAAAAAAAAAAATAAGTAATGCTGTTTATTGGCAGCTGTTACTGATTTGTAGAAGACCATTCCTCTCTTCTTATTAGAGGAGAAGGAGGGAGAAACCACAAGCTGAGTAGTTTGATAAAAAATGTAAAACAAGCCACCCAAAAGCCGCTATACAGACATACAGTATTTACTGAATATATCAAGTTGTTTCACACTTATCCAGCTTCTATCAAAAGTTGGAGGAAAAGTAAAGGTGTAAAGGGAGGATAGCCCTCCGCTACAGTAGGCAGGCCACAGATGGTAACAGAAAGCATTGCAGGAAAAACGTGCCCTCTAAATATCTCTTCTTAATAGTAGCCACCTCTGTGTCATAGTGTAATCGTCGCCCCCAGACTACGTGTGTAACTCCAGCACACCCATAGGAGTGCAGCAAAAACCACCATCACATCTGTCTCTTAAGTCCATCTGATCAGGACCAGGCTCTGGTGGACAATGTTGGATTGTGCCTCAAGCTGGAATAACACTGTATTCCCAAAATATAGCTCAGCGCCCCATCACATAGAAAATAGTGATGTCCTGAAGATGACAACCTTCTAGCAATGTCAAGTGGGTGTAACCTTGTGAGCTGCCAAATTCCTAACCTGAAACTAAAAATAAAATAAAAATAAATAAAATAAAAATAAAAAAACCTCTAGCAATGTTCCCCACAGTAGGCAGGGCTGGCGCCAGCATAAGACTGCTTAGGCAGTCACCATAGCATGCCCAGCCCCTTGCAGCCACATGCACCTTCATCTGTGTAGACAAAAATCCTTGCACCTGCCCTGAAAGTAGACCATGCTTGGGACATGTTAGCAAAAAGGAAGCCTTTGCCAATCTGTCCCTTTGGGTGTGGAAGTAGGACTTGTTCTATAACGGGCACTTGTTGAAGTACTTGTGCCACACATTGGAGTGGCAAAGATATATCAATGATATTTCAATGTTTTGGACAGGACCTAATGATAAATTGGATGAGTTCATTGTACCTATGAACTGGAATAGTTTGAATTTAAAGTGGGGCTCTAGCTTTTTATTATTTTATTTACGTGGGCTTCTAATTGGTAAGGGGACACACATGGGGAGATTTACTAAATACAGAATCTCGTGCAGAGTAACCAATCAGCTTTGAACTTAAAGTGGATGTAAACCCAATGTTATCCTTTCTAAACTACTGCCATAGGGGTTATCTATAAGGATATACATGCCTCCTGCATGTATCTTTACCTGTCCAATGTCTCCCCTCTGTCTGTTATGAGACCCAAAAAACTGAAGATTCTGTGGGTGGGTCTGTTGTCTGGAGCTCGGTGGGTGGAGTCGTGATGTCAGTAGACTCCCCGCCGACCTCTACACTCCCCTTGTCAGTGTACATTTTCTCCTGTGTATTTCTTACACTGAACTTCTGCTATGATCTCTAACATCCAGTGAAAAGACAGGAAAGTAACCACATGACTTCAGCATGCCCAAATATGCTGAGGTGTGGAACATCCAATCCTGGCAGAGCAGCAGAAGAAAGGAGTGGGGGGAATTACATTTTTCGGGTTTACATCCACTTTAAGTCTGTTCAGTAGGCTTTGACAATAAAACCTGGAAGCTGATTGGTTACTATGCACAGCTGCACCAGAAAAAAACAACCCACATATCCTGTCTTCTCTGAATGCTGTTTTATATACTCCCTATAGTTCTCTAGGCCAGATATCCATGATCCCAACTCCTCAAGTGGGTGTTACTAGTGGTGGAGTTCCCCATCTTCTAACACCCAGTAATACTGACATTATTACCACATTAGTCTTTGCTTGTTACAATTCCAGGGCATCTTCATTGAGGGATATCTGGATAACCTCATGTTGAGAGTACAACGACACAGGTTCTGACTGATAATGTGGCATTGACTGCTCAGAACTTGGTTTTGTTGGATCCTCAACCTTCAGAAGTATGCATTGGAGTCAACATATTATTTGGAGTATCTGAGTCTGATCCTGGACACAGCTCAAGCTAGAGTCTTTCTGTCATGAGGGCTCCATCCGTGGCCAGCGACCTGATGATCCTGCCAGTAATCGGCGCCTCAGTATCTCTGGTTCCCGTTCTCGGCTGCCATTGCGCATGCGCGAGCGCGCGCGTGCACGCGCGCGCCCGCAGACGAGGGCGAGCGTGCGCGGACGGGTGCGCGCCTCCATTGGCGCCAGTGAGGCTATTTAAACCCTCCTGTGACTGACGGTCCCCGCTGTCTGCTCTACAACGTTCTGTGTCTGAAACCTGATCTGAAGACTGTTTACCTGTGTTTGACCCGGCTATCCTTGACCATCCGCTCTGTCCCTGTGTATCGACCTTGGCTTGTCTTTGACCATCCTATTGTTTGCTCCATCTGTACCTTGCTGCCAGCCTGATATCTGACCCGGCCTGTCTGACCATTCCAGAGCCAGCTTACCTGCTGTTCCAGTCTGCATACAGATCCAGCTTACCTGTTGTACCAGCCTGCATACAGATCCAAGTCTGCCTGTTGTTCCAGTCTGCATACAGATCCAGCTTACCTGTTGTTCCAGTCTGCACACAGTTCCAGCTTACCTGTTGTTCCAGTCTGCATACAGATCCAGCTTACCTGTTGTTCCAGTCTGCACACAGTTCCAGCTTACCTGTTGTTCCAGTCTGCATACAGATCCAGCTTACCTGTTGTTCCAGTCTGCATACAGATCCAGCTTACCTGTTGTTCCAGTCTGCATACAGATCCAAGTCTGCCTGTTGTTCCAGTCTGCCTACAGCTACCTACTCACCTCATCCGCTGAGCTTATCCAGGAAGCTCTTGTACCGGTCTGACCATTCCTGCCAGGCACCTGTGCCCCTCCTGACTCCTGTTCCTACTGTCCCATCATCAGGGGACCGGCGAGCGGGAGCCGCAAGGGAGGCCCTTCTCTGCCAATCAGACTCATCACCACCAGGGAGCGTGACAGTAGCAGACAGCCATGTCTGAGTCTGAGCAGGGGGCCTCTCCTATGGAAGGACTGTGCCAACACCTGGCAGGATTGACCGAGGCGGTAAAGAATCTCCAGCAGGGATACACCCGGTTGGAAGAACGGGTGCTGGCTTTACCACCAACAGCCCCATCTGGGGGAAGTCCAGGACCATCAGTGATAATGCTCCCTCCAGAGCCCCGGGTACCAATCCCTGAGGGATTCTCGGGTGCCCGCAACCTCTTTCGGGACTTCCGTAACTCCTGTGAACTATTCTTTGCACTGCAGCCACGTACTTTTTCCCTGGAAGCCACCAAGGTGGGCTTCGTGATCTCCCTACTCTCCGGAGACCCGCGAACCTGGGCCCACCGCCTCCTAGAGCAGAAAGACCCTGCACTGGCCGGTCTTAATTCATTTTTTGACACCATGGCCCAACTCTATGAAGACCCCCAACTCGCTGCCACCGCGGAGACCACTCTGCGCGCCCTCCAGCAGGGGCGAAGGCCTGTGGAAGACTATGTCGCGGACTTTAGGCGCTGGGGTGCGGATACCCAGTGGAACGACGCGGCCCTGCGTCACCAGTTCCGCCTAGGACTTTCTGAGGCACTAAAAGATGAGCTGGCGAGAGTTGGGGTACCCCAGACCCTGGACACTCTGATCAACCTGGTCATCCAGATTGACCGACGACTAAGGGAGCGCAGGTCGGAACGTGCATCCGGTGTCACTCATCCTACCTGGATGCTCCCCAAGGCTCCAAGTCACCTGCAGACTGGCTCGGCCCAGCGGTCAGTAACCCTCCCTGATTCCTCCGAGCCCATGCAGTTAGGGCTCTTGAGGCCTTCCCTAACTCCTGAGGAACGGCAACGTCGTCGGGTCAACAACTTGTGCCTTTACTGTGGTGAGCCTGGGCACTACGTAAGGAACTGTCCGGCCAAGGCTCGTAAGTGCCCTCTCATGCCTACTTGCTCCATGGACCCCTCAACCCGGGTCTCCTCTCACCTTGCTCTTTCTGTCTCATTACAGCTTCCGGGAAGAATCCTTCAGGTACCCGCCATTATAGATTCCGGGGCATGCAGCTGCTTCATGGACTCTTCCTTCGCTGCCCAACACCGGATCTCCCTCCAGTCTAAATCCCAGGGACTGTCAGTTTACCTGGCGGATGGCTCCTCCATCCGTTCAGGCCCGGTTACGCAAGAGACCATCCCACTGCTCATGACCATCTCGGGCAACCATCAGGAACTTCTTTGCATGGACATTATTTCCTCTCCATTATCCCCTATAATCTTGGGCATGCCGTGGCTGAAGGCCCACAACCCAGTCATCGACTGGGCCACTGGGATGGTTTCCTTCTCCTCTCAGTATTGTCAGATGTCTTGCAGACCTTCTAATTCCTCCCAGCTGGCTACTCTGTCAAGTGGGGACTCTGAGATGGACCTCCGTCAGGCTATTCCCCAGGCCTACCACGACTATCTAGACGTCTTCAGCAAACAGGCAGCAGAGGTGCTTCCTCCTCACAGGGCCTATGATTGCCCAATTGAACTTTTCCCTGGAGCAGAGATCCCCTTTGGAAGGGTCTTCCCCCTGACAGAAGTGGAGCAAGGCAAGTTGAAAGAGTACATTGAGGAGAACCTCCGAAAAGGCTTCATCCGCCCATCTACCTCTCCTGCGGGCGCAGGCATATTTTTCGTGGAGAAAAAAGATCACACCCTTCGGCCTTGTGTGGACTATAGGGAGTTGAACAGCATTACGGTCAAGAACCGTTACCCTCTCCCGTTGGTCCCTGAACTCTTCCAGAGGCTTGGCACGGCCACCATCTTCACGAAGCTTGACCTACGGGGGGCTTACAATTTGGTCCGGATTAAGGATGGGGATGAGTGGAAGACGGCCTTTCGGACACGGTATGGGCATTACGAGTATCTCGTGATGCCCTTCGGCCTGTGCAATGCCCCCGCAACCTTTCAATACTTCATTAACGACGTACTCCGGGACTTCCTGGACTTGTTTGCCGTGGTATATCTGGACGATATCTTGATTTTCTCCCCCTCTTTAGAGACCCATCGCAGACACGTCAAGGAGGTCCTGGGACGGCTCCGTATCCACGGTCTGTATGCCAAGGCAGAGAAATGCCAGTTTGAACAGGAGAGTATCCCCTTCCTTGGGCTAATCATCTCAAGTACAGGCATCAAAATGGACCCCCAGAAGATCTCTGCCATCTTGGAATGGCCCACTCCGGCAGACAAAAAGGGCATCCAACGGTTCATTGGCTTTGCCAATTTTTACCGTAAATTTATCAGGGGGTTCTCCGCCATTGTGGCGCCTATCACCCAACTGACCAAACAAGGGACCCGGTTCCGATGGTCTTCCGAGGCCCAGGGGGCCTTTGATGCCCTTAAAACTCTGTTTACCTCGGCACCCATCCTCAGGCATCCGGACTCCTCTCTACCCTTCACCTTGGAGGTTGATGCCTCCGAGATCGCGGTGGGTGCCATCCTATCCCAGAGACAGGGGGACAAGTCTCTGCTGCACCCGGTCGCCTTCTTCTCCCGCAAGTTGTCCTCGGCCGAGAGGAACTATGATGTGGGCGACCGAGAACTACTGGCGATCAAGGCCGCCCTAGAAGAATGGCGATACCTCCTGGAGGGGGCCTCTCACCCCATTCTAATACTCACCGACCATAAGAATCTGGAATATTTGAAGTCAGCTAAGAGACTGAAACCCAGACAAGCCAGATGGGCACTTTTCTTTTCCCGATTCACTTTCCATGTGACATACCGGCCCGGATCCAAGAATGTCAAACCAGATGCTCTGTCTAGGATGTACCACAAGCACCAGGAAGAAGATCCCCCTGACACTATTCTGGCCCCTGGAAACTTTCTCCTTCTTCAAGAGGACTTACTGTCCAAATTCAAACGTGCCTCAGCAGGGCAAAGGCCCACTTCCGAAACCCAGCTACAGGAGAAGGATGGACTATTCTGGTACGGGGACAAGATCTACACCCCGGAACAGCTCCGGGTAACAACTATGGAGCTGTGCCATGACCACGCCCTGGCTGGTCACTTCGGTGTCGCTAAGACCACCGACTTGGTACAGCGTACCTTCTGGTGGCCGCAACTACGGGCTGACTGTAAAAAATTTGTGGACACTTGCCCCACCTGCATCCGGAACAAGAATCCCAAAACCAGGGCCTGGGGTCTCCTTAAACCCCTGTCTGTCCCAGATCGTCCCTGGAGGATGATCTCCCTAGATTTTATTGTGGAGTTACCCCCAGCAGAAGGCCACACGACGATCTTTGTGATCGTCGATCGGTTATCCAAAATGGCTCACTTCATCCCCATGAAGGGCACCCCCTCAGCTCCAGAGACGGCACGGGCCTTTATTAGGGAAATTGTCCGCCTTCATGGGGTCCCGGCTAACATCGTCTCGGATCGAGGGGTGCAATTCACCTCTCGATTCTGGAGGTCCCTGTGCCAGTCCTTGGATATCGAACTCTCTCTCTCCTCTGCGTACCACCCTCAGTCCAATGGGCAGACGGAGCGGACTAATCAGACCCTGGAGCAGTACTTGCGCTGCTTTTCCTCCTTCGCCCAAGATGACTGGATCTCCCTTCTGCCCCTGGCAGAGTTCGCATATAACAACGCCACCCACTCCGCCACCAAACAGACTCCTTTTTTCGCCAACTATGGGTACCACCCGGCATTTCTGCCGAACTCACTTCCTGACTGCACTGTGCCAGCAGTCCAAGAGCGAATCCAGTTCTTTTCCACCAACAACCAACTTCTTCAGGAGACCATGACTAGGACCCAGGAGTACAACAAAACCGTATTTGACAAAAAAAGACGGGGGGAACTGGTGCTTGCCCCGGGCGAAACTGTATGGCTATCCACCTCTAACCTAAAACTGGCTTGCCCTTCACGGAAACTGGGCCCCAAGTTCTTGGGCCCCTTCCCGGTCAAGAGGAGGATCAACGAGGTGGCTTATGAATTAGAACTTCCAGATTCTTTGAAGATTCACCCGGTCTTCCATGTGTCATTACTGAAGCCCTCGGTTAGTAACCCTTTCCCCAACCGGAGAGCCATCCCTCCTGATCCAGTCATGGTGGACGGGGAAGAGGAGTTCGAGGTGGAAGCCATCCTTAATGTCAGAAGAAGGCAAAACCAGAACCAGTTCCTAATCAAGTGGAAGGGTTACGGCCCCGAGGAAAACTCCTGGGAGCCCGAGGAGAACATCCACGCTAAGAGTCTAGTCCAATCTTTTAAGAGAGCCCATCCTGAGAAATTTGCCCCGAGGGGCATCCGGAGGCTGCCCCTTAGGGGGGGGCAATGTCATGAGGGCTCCATCCGTGGCCAGCGACCTGATGATCCTGCCAGTAATCGGCGCCTCAGTATCTCTGGTTCCCGTTCTCGGCTGCCATTGCGCATGCGCGAGCGCGCGCGTGCACGCGCGCGCCCGCAGACGAGGGCGAGCGTGCGCGGACGGGTGCGCGCCTCCATTGGCGCCAGTGAGGCTATTTAAACCCTCCTGTGACTGACGGTCCCCGCTGTCTGCTCTACAACGTTCTGTGTCTGAAACCTGATCTGAAGACTGTTTACCTGTGTTTGACCCGGCTATCCTTGACCATCCGCTCTGTCCCTGTGTATCGACCTTGGCTTGTCTTTGACCATCCTATTGTTTGCTCCATCTGTACCTTGCTGCCAGCCTGATATCTGACCCGGCCTGTCTGACCATTCCAGAGCCAGCTTACCTGCTGTTCCAGTCTGCATACAGATCCAGCTTACCTGTTGTACCAGCCTGCATACAGATCCAAGTCTGCCTGTTGTTCCAGTCTGCATACAGATCCAGCTTACCTGTTGTTCCAGTCTGCACACAGTTCCAGCTTACCTGTTGTTCCAGTCTGCATACAGATCCAGCTTACCTGTTGTTCCAGTCTGCACACAGTTCCAGCTTACCTGTTGTTCCAGTCTGCATACAGATCCAGCTTACCTGTTGTTCCAGTCTGCATACAGATCCAGCTTACCTGTTGTTCCAGTCTGCATACAGATCCAAGTCTGCCTGTTGTTCCAGTCTGCCTACAGCTACCTACTCACCTCATCCGCTGAGCTTATCCAGGAAGCTCTTGTACCGGTCTGACCATTCCTGCCAGGCACCTGTGCCCCTCCTGACTCCTGTTCCTACTGTCCCATCATCAGGGGACCGGCGAGCGGGAGCCGCAAGGGAGGCCCTTCTCTGCCAATCAGACTCATCACCACCAGGGAGCGTGACACTTTCTTACTAAAGAAGGCAGTGTCTTTTGCCTCGTTTCACTCTGCACCGGGGGTATCAAACTAAATTTCATCACGGGCCGCATCAGCATTATGGTTGTCCTCAAAGGGGCGGTTATATCTTTATGGCCAGATGTTAAGAGCACCCCACCTTTCCTTACATCAGATATCAAGAGCTACCATCAGAAGTCCCCCACCCTCACTTATACGACAGTGGGGGTGTAGCTGGGAAGCAGAAAGTGCAGGGTCTGGAGGAGTCTTCTGAATGCTGTGACCAGGGTAGGCAGAGACAAGTGGGTGCTGCGGCTGTACAAAGAGGTGCAGGATCTGTAAGAAGAGTTCTCCTCCCTGTTGCAGACTGCTGAGACAGAGACGAGCCTCTCCTTGGCTGCTCGGAGATGAGATCTGTTGGAGGAGTTCTTTCTGCTGCCAACTGCTGAGACAAGGTGAGGGCAGACACGAGGGGTGCTGCAGGAGAGGTGCGAGGGGTACATGAAACGTGCTCTAAACCCTTAAAATGCAACATCATGGGCGAAAAATCAGTTTAGTCTCTGGACAAACCAATTCGCTTGACGCAAAAAGTTGTCCCTGGCCTGGTGGCTCAGGAAACCAGCTCTGGAAATCCTTCCTTCTAATCTCTTGAAAGATTCTTTCAACAAACATCAACCTGACAGGTTGGGGAGGAGTCCTAGACATCTTGTTGGTGCGTGGGCCTTGGTCACTAATAGAATTCCAACTCTCAACCAACATTTTGGAGCTTGGAGTGATTTGACTGTCTCTACCACACTGAATATCTCAACTAAAGATGAGGAAAACGACTGAAAAGCCTTCTGATCAGGATCCAGTTGGATAATGCCACAACAGTGGCATACATCAAACATCAGGGAGGAACAAGCAATTTTGCTGTGGAAAGAGAAGTAAAAAAGATTCTGAGCAGAACTTCACATTCCAACCTTGCATATGATTCATATTCCTTATTGGAGCAGTATTCAGGGACACTGTAGGGCCAGACCACTGTTTTGTTTGAGAGAGCAGCAGCCCAACTCTATATGTGCTGCCAGCAGAGGGTATTTTAACTCTTGCTGCAACACTTAGTAGTGTAAACAAAAATATATTCTTACTGTATATGCAGCCTGGTTGCATCAATATCAGGGATTTCATTGGACTTTAAAATAGAGAACAATATTAGGGCTGTAGCACACAGCTTGTGTGTACATGAGGGGTGTAGCTTTTGACATTTCTCCATCATGGTTTCTCTTAGCTAGCCATAGACATTAGAGCATATGTGTCAAACACATAGCCTGGGGGCCGAATCCCACCCTCCAGGCCATTTCATGTGGCCCTTGCACCTCTCCTGCAGCCCTGGCGCTCCCCTTGTCTCTGCCTCCACCCTGTTTCAGCAGTCGGCAGCAGAGAGGAGGGCAGAACTCCTCCTACAGAGCCTGATCCTCTCTTTGCAGCTGCAGCATCACTTCGTCTATGCCACCCCTGGTCTCAGCATTCAGCTGACTCCAGTCCTCCTCCAGACTATGCACTTTCTGCTGCCCTACTCCCCGCACCACATCTTCTTTCCGGCAGCAGCACATGGTAAGGGGGGTGCATTGTGATATAAGGGAGGGTGGGGAACTTTTGATTGTGGGGTGCTCTGGACATCAAGTCTAACAGATACAACCTGCCCTTTGAGGGCAACCATAATGCTGATGCGGCCCGTGATGAAATTGAGTTTGACACCCCTGTATTAGAGGGTTTCCAATTAGAAACCCCCAGTAAAGCTACAGGCAAAACTTATTTTATTTTGGATAGAGTGGAGAACGGTTAGAATCTCAGATTTTTTCACACTTGTTACTGTAAATACCACTTAACTTGGACAAAGACAGCATTAAAAATTTGATACAGATTCTCAATCCTTCCCTCTCTATCCTAAGAAGAAAACGTTTTCAGTTACACGTAAATACATTGCCATCTTTGCTAGGAGAGATTTAGAGGAGTGTGTCCATGCTCTGACTTATGCTCCGTACACACGGTCGGAAATTCCGACCACAAAATCCGTCTGATTTTTTCTGACGGATTTTGTCCGACAATGGTGTTGCGTACACATGGTCGGACAAAGTTGTCGGAAAATCTGATCATTCTGAAAGTGGTGACGTTCGTTGCGTACGACGGAACTACGTAGAGGCTAGTAGCCAATAGGTTTGGTCTCCTAATTTGATCTGAGCATGCGTGGCACTTTGTCCGTCGGAATTCTCTACACGCGATCGGAAAAAGTCTGATCGGATTTTGTTGTCGGAAAATTTGAGAGCAGGATCTCAAATTTTTTCCGGCGGAAATTCCGACGGAAAAAGTCAGATGGAGCCCACACACGGTCGGATTTTCCGACAACATGGTCCGATCGGACATCTTCTGTCGGAATTTCCGACCGTGTGTATGGGCCATTATTCAGATCTTTTTTTTTACAGGTAAGCAGTTGCTGTGTGAGCTGTAATAGAACACCTATTCTTACATGTAGCTCCTCCTGTTGGCTGCAAGAACTGTATGTGATGTATCTCATTCTTAGATATTAAAACCATTGACGTGAGAAATTATAAAAATGTATATATGCCAATATACCAAAAATAGACGACCCAGACTAGATCGCCATCTCCTGTCCTTAACTAAAATACATGGAAGCTTAGCCTTTCTGGGTAACAAGTATACTACAAAAGAACAATGCTTAATCACAATGTGCAAAAAAATTCCCCACACCCCATATATAAATGCATACAACTATGATATATGCAAATTCAACAAATAAAGATATAAATATATCCAAAAAAGTCCAAAGAGTGCAAAATGTGATATAAATATAAGGCAAAGCTCCAAAATTGCAATAATCAAACTTTCCCCTGTGTCAATGAAAAATGTCCCAATGCTGTTCACCTTGCGTGCCTTCACCCAACAGAAACGCACTCACTGAAAGTTGTGTGGCCCCCCCAGATTATAGGTGGGTCAAAAGAGCATTGTTCTCAAAAGTGTAAACTGGCATTCACATAACCTCCTCCAATATCTAAGGAATTTCCCACAAAGTATATTGAAGCTGCAAAAAAATAGAAACCTTACATAGCGTAATACTGCTTTTCTTAATGAAAATAAAAGAAATTTTAAAAAATGATTTAACTTTACAATTTTAAAAATTGTTTATTACATTTGTAAAAACGGTATTGTTACAATACAAGACAGGGAAGCCAGCAGTCCCGCGGGAGGGGGGGACAGCACAGTGACAGGGGTACACACAAGGGGATCAGAATCCGACAGAACAGGAAGGGGATTGGTGCGGCAAAAGCAATTATAGGTACAATGCCCTGTCTCTGTGTCTCTCCCTGCAGCAGCTGAAAGCCGTCAGGAGGGAGAGAAACTGTCTTTCAACTGCTGCACAGGGCATCCTTCCGTAATTGCCCTTCCACCTGACCACACCAATTCCCTCTGCTGTTTGGGCCCCCTACAGGATGACTGGTGGTCGCCCCTATGTATACTGTACATCATGAGTGCTCAACCTGTGGCCCTCCATCTGTTGTGGAACTACAAGTCCCATCATTTCTCTGCCTTAGGGAGTCATGCTTGTAACTGTCAGCCATGCAATGCCTCATGGGACTTGTAGTTCTGCAACAGCTGGAGGGCCACATGCTGTACATATATGCAATATTTCTGTACCTGCCCTGATTCAATTGTGTGTAAATTTGAAAGTGAACTACTAAGCTCTGTAAACCATGTCCTTTTTTTCAGCAGAGGGAAAGTGATCTGGGAAATGTAAAAAGAAGCCAAAAACTCTACCTGGTGGTTAAAAAAAATGATTTTAATATGCAATATTTCAAATTTTTGTGGTTAAAAAAAATGATTTTTTAATATGCAATATTTCACAGTTACCTAATTAAAACTATTATTATTGTGTTGTTTTTTTTTTTTTTTTTTTTTTTTTTTAATAATATTCTTAGTCCTGCTCATAATAAAGAAATACATCTTGTATAAAACCACTATACATTTAAGGTGGACTGCTAATGTGTGCAGCGTTTCGCTTACTCGTTGAACTTGCACAAATTCAAACCCGCATTTCTGTGCGAGTTCAGGGGCAATTTGAAAGACATCTGTGCGGGTTCATGCACAGATGTCTATTGAAATCGCCCCCGAAGTTGCCAAAAGTAGGGCAGGAACTACTTTTGGAAATCGATGCAGCGCCACAAAGTCGGCGTTGCACCAATTGGGACAGTGCCGTTGCTGGCAATAAGCTGCGATTTGGTGCCGATGTGAACGGGAGCTCACTGGGGAGTATTAGGGAACAGACACAAAGAGATACACTCAGCATCTTTTCAAATAAAACAGTTCTGTTTATTTGGCGCAGTTTACGTTTTTTTTATAACCATGTGTATGTAGGTATCATGTTAATATTACAATTGTAGCAAGGTGGGTAACTGGCTAGTTTCTTATCAGACTCAAAAGAATGCAAATACGTAATCAAAACATTATTAGTGCCATGTGCACAGTGAGTGTAGGGTGCAATACATATGCAAAATATACAACATGGAATAAAGTTTTATAGAGAATTTAAAATTTCTTTCACTTTAGGTAAAGCTGGAAATTATTTTAACATGTTGGCCTCTATGCTGTGTAGCCCAGCCTTCACACTTCACTCCAGGTAAACACAGACAATATCCATATTGTGGGCTGTTTTACCTGCCAAATACTTTGTATTTCTGTCCATCCAATCCTGAAAATTACACAGCCCTAGTAGCAGAGCAGACCTAATTTCCTGTACTGCACATAACTAACGTTTACAGGTTTTGTCCCTCTTCCAGCCTGTGACTATGAAGGAAGAAGCAGCAGACCGCTGAGATCAACTCTTTTGCCACGTACACACAAGCGGAATTTCCATCCGAAAAATCTTGGATGTTTTTTTTTTCGACGGAATTCCGCTCAAGCTTGTCTTGCATACACACGGTCACACAAAAGTTCTCTGAGCTTTCGCCCATCAAGAAGCGGTGATGTACAACACAACGACAAGCCGAGATAATTAAGTTCAATGCTTCCGAGCATGCGTCAAATTGTTTCCGAGCATGCGTGATTTTTTTGTGCGTCCGGATTGCATACAGACGATCGCATTTTCGGATAGGAACTTTTCCCGACCGAAAAATAGGGAACCTGCTCTCAATCTTTTGCTGGCTGGAATTCGGCCAGCAAAAGACTGATGGAGCATACACACGGTCGCATTTTCCGACAAAAATCTCTCATCAGAGTTTTTCTGGTGGCATTTCCGATCGTGTGTACGCAGCATTTCTCTCTCGCTATGCCCCCTCCCTCATACAACATGCTCCTGCTCTGCAGCACAACTGATTGGCTAATTGTGCTGTTTCCCTCTCTCCGAGTCTGAGCTCTGCTGGGACAAGTGGCTAATTCCAGGTCACATTCCAGCACTTACACTGTTTGCATTTAATGATATATTAATGAATACAGAGGCACATTAATCTGCGTCTTTTATATCTGCCCAAAGTTTAGCTTTAAGAGATAGTTATCACTTGTTCATTATCTGCCATCATTAGAAATCAATGGGAAAGATATTATCACATTAGCTCATTCAAGTCTTCACAGTGCTCTCACATTATACAATGATACATCCGAACACTTTAGAACAGTAAAGACCTTTAATTAATTTAATCATCCACTTTATTAGTGTCAAATTAGGAGCTGATAAAAGCAAGGCAAAACAAAAAAAAAAAAAAGATTTAAAAAAAAAAATGGTGTTCGTTTGCCAACTTTTCCAACCATTATTCAAATGAAACTCCATGACAAAACAATAATTGGTAATTAAGATAAAAGTGGTATCTCACCAGACACCGCAATAATACTGATTAACCATAGATCAAGGGTTGTCCTCTGTAGGCCCTCCACTTTATTTCCTCTCTAATTTAATTATTTCTACTTTGACAGCGGTGTGTTCATCGAGTAGATCTTTAACTAGCTGTTATTCTGGTGACTGTTCCCCTAATTGTGCTGTTGTCAGGATCAATAATTCATGATCATCTGTTGAGGCTAATGAGTTTGTCCAATTACAGAATGTGAATGTTGGTGGGTTTGAGCGCAGTGTGAAGGGCTGAGCTAATTTAGATGATTGCAGGGCAAAGGTGTGGCTGCAATCTATAAGCTAATTCAATATATTCCTTAGATAATAATATTGGAGATGTGGAGGTAATCTCTGAAGAGTGCCACCTACCGTGTAAAAGTTAATTGGCTATTATAGTTTCAAATATATGTATTTATTGGCCACAGGTTCATTTTTCGTTGTTTGTGAAACAATTAAAATAAGCAGTGATTGTAGTTATATTTTTATTATATATATATATATATTACTGTATATACACACAGTACTGTGCAAAAGCTTTAAGCAGGTGTGAAAAAATTAACAAAGCTTTCAGAAATAGAAGTGTTACCATAATAGTTTATTTTAATAAATTAGCAAAATGAGGGGAAAAAAAAAGTAAATGAACAGAAATGAAATCCAGGTCAAATCAATATTTGGCATGATCGCCCTTTGCCTTCAAAATAGCGTCAATTTAGGTACACTTGTACAATTTCTGAAGGCGCGCAGCAGGTAGGTTGTTCCAGACATCTTGGAGAACAAGAAACCACAGATCTTCTGTTGATGTTGGCTGCTTTAAATCCTTCTGTCCCTTCATGTAATCCCAGACAGACTCGATGATGTTGAGATCAGGGCTCTGTGGGGGCCAAACCATAATTTCCAGGACTCCTTGTTCTTCTTTACACTGAAGATAGTTCTTAATAACATTGGGGCTAATGACATTGGGGCTGCAGAATAGATTTGGGGCTAAACACACGCCTCCCTGGTGGTATGGCATAATGGATAAATATCTGTATGTATATGACAGTCGCATACTTTTTTTTGTGTGGTCATGTCACGCTTAATCCTGACGCAAGAAGTCAGACACTATAGCTGGCTACTGTGTTCTTCACCTATAGCCCCCAGGACTTATACACAATGCTATAGTGCCTGGCTACCTCGACAGGGCATGCGTGGACTGAGCGAAGCAAACAGGTTCTTGAGGTTGGCAGCCAGGGAGTGGTTCAATGACAGTCCAGGTAAAAAGGCAGGCAGAGTTCAGGGAATAGTCTGATATCTGATCTGAGGTGGTGATATACAGGGAAATTCAATCTAGCAGAGCAGGGCAGACAAACAGACAGCTTGATCAGGTATTTACACACTCTATCACAAGCATGAGACTAAAGGTTTGGCTGGTTTAAATCAGGTTTGGTCCCACCCAGAGACTGGCCACATATATCATCTTGCAGGTGGACAGACAGACAAGGAGAATGCCATAGCCAAAACCAGGATGCTAAAATGAGTAGTAAGAGCACTAGACATTCCTGACAGTGCATTTTTAATTTTGTTTATTTAATTTCTTATTCTAATATTTGCTATAGACAGGTGATCAGGAGGCTTTTACCACTAAGCTCCTGGTTTCAAATATAAACAAGGTTCTGCCTGTGTGGCTTTTTCCTCCCCATGTTTACGGGAATTTCATCTATTCCATTTGCTCCTGTTTAACCCTATAAACCAAGCATCTCCAAACTGCAGCCCATGGGCCAGATGTGGCCCTTTGTTTGACTTTATCCAGCCCCTGGGGCACTATTCCTTCCACTGATACAAGGCACTATTCCTTCCACTTAAACAACTTGTGATTTTATACACTCTGGGACTGTCCATAGCTCTGTCCACATATATATATACTTTATCTGTGCTTGGTTTTGCATCAATTAACCAGTGGAAATATCGCAGTGATGCCCTTACTGAGCGAGCCTAGCTCTGTGGGATGTGTGATTAATCTCCTCCCCTAGGTTTCATTGCTCTCCCGATAAAGCTACTAATAGTGTGATTATGGATGAGTGAGTGTCTGTGGTAGCTATCTGTGCCTTAAAGCGGTTCTGCACCCTTTTCATTTAGTAAATCTCTTTGCCTTCCAAATCAGGCAAAGAGTACTAAATGAAATGTTTTTTTTTTTTTTTTTTTTTTTACTTACCTTGTAATTGAAGACTTCCGGTCTTCTCCCTCTGCGGCGGCGGGCGGGGTCTTGCGTCGATCGTCGTCACGGCGCACTGTCTCCTGGGATCTGGTGTCATTGATCCCAGGAGTCAGTGCGGGCATCTTCCGAAATCTCGCGAGATTTCGGCCACATCTTCCGAAATCTCCCGAGATTTCGGCCGCATCTGCCGAAATCTCGTGAGATCTCGGCAGATGAGCCGTTACTGCGCACGCGCGAGTAACGGCAGTGCATGCTGGGCCATCTAAAGTCCCTGTGGGTGTTTCACATGCCCACAGGCAAGATGGCCCCCAGCACTAAAGAAGAAGACGAGGAACTTCATCGGACGAAAACCGGCGGCGATCGAGATGGAAGATGGAACAGGTGAGTCCCCTAATAAAGGTAAGCACACTTTATATTACATCCTAAAAAAAAAAATTTTTTTTCAGAGTGCAGAACCGCTTTAAGATTTTAATTGAATATGATGGAGTTGCATTTTTTCTAGAATCATTATTTGTATGTGTTTTTTCTACATTAAAGTAATTTGTATTTTTGCTAATGCTGGTTGTTTCTTTTTTTTTTTTTTTGCTAATGCTGGTTGTTTTTTTTTTCACTGAATCGCTTGGACCTCTCCTTTTTTTTTTTTATATATGCTTATTACTTGATTCAGGGGAACACACTTCTTTTTCCCACGCGGATAGTCTGAAGTGACGGTATCAATACATTCAGGGAGGAATTGTTATATTCATTTTCCTCCCCTGCTTTTACTTACTAGAGGTGTAGCTTCAGTAACTATTTTATTTTTTGTTATATGACTATTCCTTCCACTGACACCAGAGATGGGGAACTAATATTCCCAATGACATGAATTATGGGGCAATATTCCTCCCACTGACACCATCAATGGGGCACTTTTTCACCCACTGACACCATTGATGTAATTTTTTTTTTATTCCCACTGACCACCAAACCTATGACATTTTCCCCCCCCCCCCCCCCCCTAACTATAGTCCAGCCTCCCTAAAGTGTGAAGGGTAGTAAACTGGCCCTTTGTTTCAAAAGTTTGGAGACCCCTGCTATAAACAAAAGCATACCCCTTTCTAATAATAATGTTCCTTCCTATGCAGGATTCTTGAACTGACTCCACAGCTGAGGTTGGGAGTATAGTTCATGATTTTCATATCTAAGAGGGTTAGTCTTACTAAAAAGAAATATTAAGCAACCCTACACCCAAGCTAGTCTGCTGACCTCTCATATGTCTTTTTTTACATCATAACATGCACTTTTTGAATGAACGAATGTTTGTTTTTTGCACACACATGTACATATGTCAAAGTATGCATACAAAACTGTGAAATGCTTGAAGAACAGCATATGGGCTTTTAGTGTTTAAAGCTAAACTCCAGGCAAGCAGCTAAATACACAGATGAAATACATACCGTATATCCTCGAGTATAAGCCGACCCGAATATAAGCCGAGGCACCTAATTTTACCCCAGAAAACTGGGAAAACTTATTGACTCGAGTATAAGCCTAGGGTGAGAAATGCGCAGCTACTGTAAGTGGAAAAGAGGGTCAAAAATGCCCATTTGCAGCCTCACTGTGCCCATTTGCATGCCATAGGTCCCCTGAACGTTAAACTTGGTAGTTAAGGGTTCCTAGATGCCCCCTACCTGCAGCCAAAATTTGGGGTCTCTGGACCCAAAGGGTCCCAAAATGACATTGCTGCAGATGGACACAGTTGACCGATTTTGGGGCCCTGTATCTCAGGGCCACTTGGTGCTAGGAACCCCAAATTTGGATATAATATGTTGGTTCCACTGGGTTTGCACACCAAATTTGGGGTACCTAGCACCACGTGGCCCCGAGATACGAGGCCCCAAAGTTGGGTCGGAAAATGTCATTTTTTGCTGCAGAAAAGTGCTTGACTCGAGTATAAGCCAAGGGGGGCACTTTTAGCACAAAAAAATGTGCTGAAAAACTCGGCTTATACTCGAGTATATACGGTATATCAAAACGGTTTTATCTGCCAAAATATTTGTATTTCTGTCCATCCAGTACTAAGATCAGCGGGAACCACTCAAATATCAATGCATATTTGGGCAGGCTGGTGGTAACAATCAATCAACTTCAGTACAACCAGCCAGATCACTGCTGGCGGCTATAGTAATCATTTCAAATCTCCCGCTGTCAGAGTAATAGAGTAGCGGCAGGGATTCCCCCATCAACAGTGACTGTGTTGATGGGTGAGTTGAGCGATTCTCTTTCCTTCAATAACTAATATTTAAACAGGGGGTGGGATGCCATTCACAGATATTTGTAAAGTTCTCATTGGCATCATTCCAAATGTGTACAGTATATATTAAACATTTTTAATTTATATGCAGTTAAAAAAGAAGGGCATTAAAAACATATTATATATACTATACAGTACAGAGTATAATAGCCAGGCTGGTATGAAATATTGCTGCAAATGAACAATACCCCAATATCTAGTTGGTCTATGTTTTTTGCGGAACTGCTCTTTCTTACGGAGAATTGGTGCGAGGCAGCCCTCGGATGTGTCCACCCTTTCTCTATTTCAGGGCCACCTAACTATTGGCATTTTTATTTTGCTGCAGTCATTCCGAGTGAGAGGCCATTTGTCTGTCCAGCTCATATGGGGTAAATTTTACTGCTGGGGCTGACACATCTTTATATGCACTATATATGCAAGTTATTTTTGGCTCTGCAACTTAAAATTTTTTATACTACCTCTAAAGGTGCTGACCTTGAAGGACTCTGAAGCTGACTATTTCAATATATCTCTTTCCTTCAACCTGTGGTTGAAGGAAATAAAACTGCATAATGTATGGGCAGCCTTACACAACTCTGCCACACAGCACAACCCTGTCTGGAAAGGCAGAAAACCTTCTCCAGCATGTGATTGGGCAGTGAAATGAGAAGCATCAGGCTGATAAGCTTATGCTTCTCATATGCTTATGTCCCTCTGCTCTCTCCTCATATCAGCATTTTTCTTGCTAGCACATAACTGGCTGGTTCCCTGTGCTGTTTCCCACTGTCTCATTCTAAACTCTGCTGTACAGAAAAATGCAAGAGGCTGATGTCAAGCTAAATTCTAGTGTTTACACTACTTGCTTTAACATATTTTTTAAGTATGTATTAATGAATACAGATCTGCATTATGTGTGTCTTTTATACTGTATGTGCCAGCAGTTCAACTTTAAGGATAGGTTCTTTATGGAATTACAGTTTTTTAGCTATATACTCTGTGTCCTGTACCTGGTCGAAGGTTGAAGTGATGACAGGGCTTCCCTTGCAGCTGAGTGCAGAGCACCCCTGAAGGTGGAGACAGGGAGTGATGCGCACAAAGATGCACAGGTTGCCAGCTGCAGAGTTGCATGAGGATCAGCGTACATGAAGCACCAGAAGGGGACTTGACCATGGAAGGCAGAAGACTCTCTAGATGGGCAAGTGAAAGTCGGAAGTCTTGACCGTGCAGAGGTGGCAATAAGACATGTGTCACACTAGATGCACTGGCAGATCTTGACAGGAGAATGGAACAAGAAGCAGAGTCAGGAGCCAGAACCAGGGTCATGCACAGGAGGTCAGTCAGAAACAGGAGCAGAAGTGTGGTCAAGATCAAGCCGGGGTCATACACAGTAAGCAGACAGTAAACAAAGTCTGAAAGACGTCAAGACAGGTCCAAGGGCGAGACGTGTCACCAACGAATTCAGGAATACAGAAGCAAAGGGTACAGGGGAGGCTGACGATCATCCAGCAACTTGTGTACCAGACTGCTGCCTTTAAATAGGCCACTGGGTGGCACACAGACCATTGCACGTGCATTTGCACAGACGTGCGCCAAAGCACCCCAACACAACGTCCATTTCAACGTACATTAGCATTACTATGTTGAGCATTGCCAAATATGCCAGTTCTTCTGCAGTTCATCGTCTGACAATATGATTTGTGCTCCTGAGTTATAGCATGGCAAACTGCGACCCTGTCTATTTAATTTTGGTTTAAATTGGCAAAATTATAGAATCACTCAGTGATTAAATTGGATGTAAACCCAGTCTCATCCTTTCTAAACTACTGCAATATTGGTTACCTAGAAGGATATACATGCCTCCTGCATGTATACTTATCTGTCAAATGTCTCCCCTCTGTCTGCTATGAGACCCGAAAAACTGCAGATTTTGTGGGTGGGTCTGTTTTCCAGGGCTCAGTGGGTGGAGTCATGATGTCAGTAGACTCCCCACCCACCTCTACCTTCCCCTTATCAACATGCATTTTCTCCTGTGTATTTCTTACACTGAACTTATGCTATGATCACTAACATCCAGTCAAAACCCAGAAAAGTCCCCACATGACTTCAGCATGCCAATCCTTGCAGAGCTGCTGAAGAAAGGAGTGGGGTGTGGGAATTAAAAAATAATGCATGTCTTAGGCTAGTGCACGAGATATGTAAATCACCTGTCAATCACAGCAAGGGGGAAGAATGGACAAAGTTTTCTCAGTTTGTCCATTTTATTTCACTGAAAAAAGATATGAGGATTGCTCAGAGCTGGATTAACTCTTTGTGGCAAGACGGGGCACAGCTGATCTGAAATCCCATACTCTATATTGTGCCAGACAAAAAAAATTTCCCTAAGCAAGTAAAATATGTAATTTAAAGTAGTTGAAAAGATATTAGAAAAGTGAAGGATATTATTCTGAAAATACTAATCTTTATTCATACTTCTTCAATTTTTTTTTTTTTTTTTAATGTGACAAAGCTACTTAAAAAAAATTGTCATATACTCATGGCAGGAGACAAAGTCACTTGGAAGCTTAATTGCAGGCACATAAAGAATAATTTAAATACTGTATATTCCTCAATAGCCAAAAACAACATAAATTCACTTTCTGTGCAACTTGTGAAGGTAATACTGTAAATAGCCTGTGCAGAAAGCAGCATTGTGGGCAGAACCCAGTGGGTCCACCAACTACAGACTACTGGCAGAAAACTACAGGGGGGTTGGATACAAGACCAGTCACCCTGCACCAGGAAGGACACCAGCAACCACTGGTCTGTATTACAGGGAACTACTGCAAAAAAGCAAAGTGCACAAGCTGTATTATGCTGGTTTAGTGCACAGGTTTGGAAAAAATACACTAAGGATACTAAGAATCAAGTAAGAATACACATAGCTCTTCCATTTAGACACTGGGTCACTGACCTGGAACAGGGATGTAGATCAAGAAAATCAGAAGTTGTTTCCTAAATGTGTTCTGTGTTAGTGATGTAATGCCTTGAAGGTTACTTTGGGTTTCTGTATTTCACACATCATCATTGCCTTATGCATTGTCATATTAGACGTCTACTCATTGCATTTTTATGCCCAAAAAGAAAAAGCAGTTCTGGCTGCAATATTCAGTTCAATCTAGAGCAGTCACTTGGATAATCTTTGCTACAAGATGTCCTCAGTGTTCCAATGGAATGAGACTCAGCGTCACTGAACCCAGTAGTCTTATGCCCCATACACACGGTCGGAAATTCCGACCACAAAATCCGTCGGATTTTTTCCGACGGATTTTGTCTGACACTGGTGTTGCATACACACGGTCGGACAAAGTTGTCGGAAAATCCAATCATTCTGAACGGGGTGACGTTCGTTGCGTACGATGGAACTACGTAGAGGCTAGTAGCCAATAGCTTTGGTCTCGTAATTTGATCTGAGCATGCGTGGCACTTTGTCCGTCGGAATTCGCTACACACGATTGGAAAAAGTCCGCTCGGACTTTGTTGGCGGAAAATTTGAGAGCAGGATCTCAAATTTTTTCCGACGGGAAAAGTCCGATGGCGCCCACACACGGTCGGATTTTCTGACAACATGGTCCGATAGGACATTTTCCGACGGAAATTCCGACCGAGTGTACGGGGCATAAGAAGAAACTTGTGTGTCACGCCCTGCCCCTTGGGTACAACCTCCTGTACTCAAAGCGTATTAATGAAGAAAGAAGCCCTGGTGTCATTATGTCAGCACCACTTTTTGCATCATTCAGAGCCTCTGGGAGGAAGGGAGCATGGAGCCCAGGGCTGTTCTTTAAGTAAACGCGATGAAATAAAGAATTATTATTTTTTTTTTTTATTTATATATTTCATGTACCATAATTTGCCATTCCAATCAATTATTATCATCTAAAATATATAGTACATAATACAATAGGAGTATATGTTGTAAAGAACCACACCAAACACAAGAACAGAGAGATCGAGATACAGAAAGGAGCAAAACTGAATTGACAGTGCTCCTAATTATTAAACATTTTATCATTTCAGCGGTCAAGTTCAAAATAGATATAATTTATTACCTGTGATTTAAAAATTAGCCTTCTGCCAATTAATCAATTACTTTAGAGCAATCAATGCATGGTGCTAACAATTAGTTGACATTTCACTCCCCATCTGGCAAATGCATGGGATATCAGGGTTAAGTGTGAGATGAAGTGTCTCGAAGAGAGGAGAAAAGTGCTTTTCATCTGGCCGATGATGAAAGGCTAAATAACACAGAAATAAGAATGATTTTGACCTGATGTCCTAAAGTGAGCTGAGATGATAAAACAATGGCACATTATATAGTACTTCAATGGCTTTAATTATTTTAATGAACTTTTTTTTAATATACATTTTGTGATTAGAAAAAAAAAGGTGGTGAATAATTTGATTTGGAAATTCTTCAAAAGTAAGAAAAGAGAGGTGTTATTCTTAGATACCATAAGTCTTGCTTAATGTGTGTTTGGCTTGTTATGGACAGAAAGAGCTTTATTGATTTTAGTTTCCGATGGTCTGCATAAAAAAGACTCTTTCAGGATGGTTTTATGGTGGCCTGTCTATTGTTAATCGAAAGCTACTTTATCTGCTTTTGAATGGAATTTAAAAAATGCTGCTTCTTTTTTCCATGTGTCAGTCATCAGTAATGGATAGTATGGTTAGTATACTCTTCCTATAGTGATATAACTTTTCATAAAATGTTAATGTCTAAGCCATATATTCTCAATCGGGATTCCTCCAGACATTGCTAGGGGTTCCTTGAGCTGTGGCTAACTGACCTTCTATCTTATGGTACCTTCATAGTTCCAAGTCCATTGCCACTTGGCACAACCAGTATCACAACAATAATTATCTTTTCAACTGACTGTAAGGGTGGCATTCCTTCCACTGACCATCAATGTAAGGGGCATTCCCTTCCTTATGACCCATGATGAACTAATCTTAGAAGGGGTTCCCAAACACCTGAAAATTTGTTCAAGAGTTCCTCTGGGGTAAAAAGGTTGGTCTAAACTGATAGTAGATCAATCTTTTATATCCTTGTACTTGTATATTATTTTTTATTTTTTGCATAGTACCCCAGTACAATGTGGCATTCTGTTTCACTCTAATTGTGCCCCATTGTTGGTGTCATTGAGAAGAATTGTGCCCCATTGTTGGTATCAGTGGATGAGATCGTGCCCTAAGGGCCGCAGTTTTGGGACCCCTGTTATATAAGGTTGTTTACACATTATCACTATATCCTAAGCCAGCTAAGCACAGGAAAACAATGAAATGTTCTGTGTTAAAGAGGTGATCCTAGCCAGATGAGTGTTACCTAGGACAACAAAAGTTGTGTACCTGCAGACTCCAAAGTCAAAAATCTGGTCCTGGACTTGAGTGTTTGCACCTTTTTGTCTTTTGTCAGCACACCTTCCTTTACCATCAATTGCTAGCATTGGTCTGCTCACTACAATGCTAAAAATGATATACACATGCCCTGCCTTCATATATTAATCACCTATTTAAATAGAACACATGGAACCCAAACTGCCATCTGATAATTCTGGCCCTGGTAGCCAAAGAAAGGAAAATGCTGTATGCAGCTACAGCCAATTGGCTTGTAAGGCATTCCAAGACTTGTCAGATTTTGCTGTTGGAACCGTGAAGTGGTCCATGGCTGCCCTGAAGGCGGTAGGTGGACTCACCAGTAACCTTGCTGAGCAATGCATGTGAAATGGTATCATTTGGCAGTCTAATCAGTTCCAGAGGATCAGATTCCCAAGTGTATGTCTACTTTTAAACGTGTATTTTAGACTCTATTTCCTAGCATATCTAAATTATAATCTTTGTTAAAACAGTATTTGTATTTCCAATCAGACAGTAGGAAAGATCATGTTTGTTTGCCGTGATCTCATAAATAATGCTGGTGACTCTGTCAACAGATTAGCTGCAAATTAACAGATACGGAAGAAAGTACATTAAAACTTCCATTAATTCTTCGGCTGAGCTAATGACATTTTTGTTTAAATAATTTCCCAGTCTTCAGCCAAGAGTCATAATTGGTTTGGACAGATTAGGGCACCAGTGGGTGACTGTGGCCTGTACAGCAAATACAAATACACATCATACGGTATTTATTACCCTGTGGGGATTAGAGGGAAAGTTCACCTCTCTTTCCAATTTATACGCAAATCTTATTGAAATCCTTCCAAGAGCTGAAACCTTTAGTTTATAAATTCATTTAGAATAACTTTTGGACTTTGCATTGTATATCACAGTCACATGTGTGTGTAAATATGAGATGGTGTCAGACAAATGTTTAAATATTTGTTAGTCTCATTTATTAATTTGGTACCAAGAGCAATGGCTTGTTGTAATGCATAACAACCAATCAAATTCAGCTTTCCACAGATCAGAGTGGAAAATCAGTGATGGTTGATGTTCCTTGCGGTGCTATTAAATCAGTTCTTCAGCTTTTTAAAAGGAGAGAAATAGTGACCTATATCTGTCACTTAGTACAGATTTCCTTTGATTGATTTATGAAAAATTCTTGTTTACAGAGCTCAGTAACTGAAGATCAAATTATGCGTACCACTGAATAAAGCAGAGAATAGCCTTGGTCCTCTTCGCCCACTTTGAATAGCCTTTCAGTTAGAGAGGGACAGCCTGAAAGGAAAGATCTGTTGCGCTCTTTCTTTAGAAAACCCATACTACTTTGCACTCTATATTTAAAGTTTGTTTTTAAAATAAAGACCTTATATACTGCACATGCCTAAAAATATATAAAATATTGTTTCAAAAACACAAAACCTTTAGACCAGTTTCATGCCCATGTGACTGCACCAGAATGGACCTTTAAATGTACCTTCCCTTTTTCACCTATGATCCGCAACACACATTTTGGCAACATTAACACACATAATAATAATGCACCGCAAAGGTCTGCATCCAGCCATGTTGTTTGCCTTTTTGTGATGGAGCGCCTGGCACCCTGTCTGGGTGACTCCACCAAAATATAGCTTCCTCCACTCCGGAACCAGAAACCGGGTATTATAGCTGAGAACTGCACCCAAGAACTAGACGACACTAGCTTATGTGCAAACTGGAACTCTTTATTGAAAACTCACACAGAATTTATACCATACAAAATCAGATAAGAGCCTGATCACATTATCCTAAACCATGCAAACTTTAAACAGTAATATTATCGGTACATCTAATGAACAGCTAGCAGCTAACGGTAACCTATTTAAACAGTAATCTAATTAAAAGTAAGCTAATCAAAAGCTAGGCCCCTAGACAAGCCTTGATTAGTCAGGCAGTGACCACCCCAGACAGTCCGACAACAGATCTCATCAACCAGCTTTATTTCCACTTCCATCTGCTCTCTGAGTCTCAAGTTGGCAGAGACCATCATGGCTTCCTTGACTTTTAAATGTGGTAATAACATGTCATCTTGCATTATATAACAGGACATCCTCCTGAATGCTTGTAGCTTCCTCAAATGCCAGGGTTCATAGTCAGTAGGCAAGAGGCTACCCTGCAGTCCCCTCCAAAAGCCCCCGTCCCAGTTGGGTCTGTCACACTTTTAAATAAGACAGATTTGTGAGGTGATCACTGTCTGGTAACAATAAATACTTTTTTTTTTTTTTATTCTAAATTATGGTATTGTCTTTGAGTCCATTTTACCTCTCATACAGACCCTAATGTCTGATACCTAGTTAAGGAAACATAGATCTCTTTAAATTTCTTTTTGATTCACTGAGCCACAGCAAAAATAGCAGCAAGCAATGTCCGAAACTTCTGATTTGCAGAATGGTAGTGGATCAGCATGACAGCCAGGTAACATTTTCTGCAGGGGGTTATAGATCGGCAAAAATAGTCATATAGGGGGCGTGGCCAAGACCGGCATGTGAGAGGACGCATCTCCCACAGCTCCCGGCGTTGATCCGGCACCGATCCTCCCCCAGCCACCTAACCGAGCTCTAAGCGCCCTATGCTGCACACCTGCCTTCAGGAGACCCCCGTGGAACCACCGCCGGCCCTCTGTACCAGAGGAATGACCCGAAAAAGCCAGATGGAAACCGCGGGCCCAGAAATCCAAGATGGCGCCGCCGCGCTTACAGGGAAAGGGACGCCACGAGGCCCGGACAAATCAAGCCACAAGGCAAGTAAACCTCCCAAATCTGTGGGGAAAGAAGGCCCAAAGGACATGCTATACTATGCCCAGAGACTGTCAGGGGTGAGCGGCCTGGAGCAGCCGTCCCGCGCCAGTGACCAAACACATAGGCCGCAAAGCCTGCAGCCAGTACAAGGCCCTGCATGCTGGGGTGAGGAGGAGGGGGAAGGGGAAGCAGCTCCAGGCTCAGACCTGCAGGCCCAAGACTCCCAGGAAGACCCGCAGCCCACCTTGGCAGACATACTTAAAGCAGTGCATAACTGTACAGCATCTGTTAACACTTTGAGAGAGCAGTTTGGGGGCCTCAGGGAGGATGTGTCCCTACTAAGACAAGACATGCAGAAAATCAGGGAACGCACCACTGCGGTGGAAAGTAGGGTCAGTGAAATGGAGGACTATGTGCAACCCATGGCCCAGGACGCTAGAGCTGCCCTACAAATGGCACGAGATGCATTCGATCGTGCAGAGGATTTGGAAAATCGCTTGCGCAGGAACAATGTTCGCATAGTGGGTCTGCCAGAGAAGGTGGAGGGCAGGGACCCCACTGCATACATAGAAGGATGGCTCCTGGAAGTTTTTGGTAAAAATGCATTTTCCCCACTATTTGGGGTGGAAAGGGCACACAGGGTGCCCTCCCGCCCCCCACCACCAGGGGGCCCCCCCAGGTCGTTTCTTGCAAGAATATTACATTACCGTGACAGAGAGGCAGTACTCCGTCAAGCCAGAGAGAAAGCAAACATCCAGTTCAATGGGGCTCGGGTGTCCTTTTACCCAGACTTTTCAGCAGATGTTCAGAGGCGCAGAGCCAAATTCCAGGATGTTAAGCGTCGACTCAGGACCCTACAAATACCGTATGCCATGCTGTACCCCGCTAAACTCAGAATTGCAGTCAGAGGCCAAGCCCAATTCTTTGAGTCAGCTAAAGAGGCCGCATCCTGGCTAGACCGCAACGAACAGGCCCTGCAAAGACGTGCACAGGAGGATGAGGACTGACACTGTTGCGGACACGCTGTTTGGTAAACGTATAAGTTCACGGATGAGCGAATGCTCCTTCACCTCTCTTGTTTACTAGGGGGATGAACCCCCACATATTTGGTTCAGTTTGCACTCCTTGGCTGGGGGACAATATATTACAAAGCACCAAGAGAGCACTTTGGTTACTACGACGGTACAACTTAAAGTGACTGTCACATGCGAAGGGCGCCAGAAGGGCGCCAATGTTGTTTACCCTGCCCGGTTGGCAGAGGACCAGGTTTATAGGCCTAATTGGGCCGTAAGTTTTACTAACATTTTACTTTTCGGCTACTGTTTGACATACCAGGTACACCACTTGAAGGAGGAATACTATGATCGATTACACAGAAGATACACTGTAAGACTGGGACACGGGAGGCTACCCGCACACTTATCTGATGGACCGTATGTATGCTTGCACCCACACATAATCCGCCACAAGACATTCATGGTTAAGATACATGGCTAAAATTCCCTTGGTATCTTGGAACATTCGGGGCCTACATTCCCCCTTAAAGAGGACCATGACTTTCATGTGCTTGAAGAAATTTCTCCCTGGGGTAATCTGTTTCCAAGAAACACATTTGACCACTGAAACGGAATGTTTTTTAAGATATTCATGGGTAGGGAAAGCTTACCACTCTACACATACCTCCTTTTCAAGGGGGGTAAGTGTATTGATACATGCTGCCCTGGACTACCAGGAATTTGAAAGTGTTATAGATAAGGAGGGGAGATTTGTCTTTTTACATTGTAGATTCAATACGTTGATATGTGTACTGGCTTGCATTTACATCCCTCCGCCGTTCACGACGGCGGTACTCCGGCTCCTCCTGACTTTTCTGGATGGTAGGCCTGATGTGCCGCTGCTTGTGCTCGGGGATTTTAACTGCTGTCTGGATTTGGTGGCGGATAGGCACCCCAGCCCTAGACCCTCTGCCCTCTCCAGGGGCACCCCCCTGGCGCGGTTGTTGCAAGAGGTGGGATGGGTTGATGTCTGGCGACACCGTAACCCGGGCGCGAAACAATTTACATGCTTTTCCAAAACCCATGGCTCTCTGTCCAGGATAGATTTGGGGGTGGGGAACCTGAGCATGCTCCCGTATGTGGCAGACCTCACTCATGGACCCCGTAGTATCTCTGACCACTCGTCTCTGGTGGTTCAACTTATAGTGGCCCCTCCTAACAATATGCCTAGAGCACCCTGGAAATTTAATGCCTTCTGGCTGAAATTATTTCGCTCACATGAGGAGATTGAGGGGAGCATGCGCGAGTTCTTTGCCCTCCAAGACCCAAATGGTTCCAGAATAATGCAATGGGACGCCTTCAAGGCACATTTACGGGGAGTATTGATTGCTGAAATGAACAAAGTGAAGCGGGACTCGACAGCTCTATTGCAGGAGGTTGAAACTAAAACTCAAGAGCTAGAACAGACGTACATAGATAACCCCACCGAGCTAAATAAGGAGTCATGGCAGGCTGCACAGAGTGCGTATCAACACCTGCTATCCTCCTCAGCGGAAAAAAAACGTTTTTTTAAGCAACAGGCGTTCTTTGAGGAGGGGGAGAAGACCGGGCGCCTCCTGGCGCGGATCTCTGCCTCTCATCAACGCTCGCCAACCATAGGGGCAATTAGGACCCCAGCGGGCACTCTGGTGAGTCAGCCAGAATTGGTAATGCAGGAACTTACTGGGTTTTACGAAAATCTGTACTGTCCGGGCCAGGCGTATGCCCAAGAAGACTTGGATATATACCTGAACCAGTTGGACTTCCCGGAACTTTCCGCTAGTCAGCGGGACTTCCTGGAGGCCCCACTTACATCGGAGGAACTACAGGCAGCTGCGGGGACCTTTCCGGGTGGCAAAGCACCGGGGGAGGACGGACTACCTATAGAAATTTACAAGCAATACGCTGAAATACTAATACCGCAGCTCACCCAGGTCTTCAATGCAGCCAAAACAGGGGGTAACCTCCCCCGGTCTATGTCAAAAGCAAATATCGTTCTCCTACTGAAACCTGAGAAGGACCCCACAGACCCAGGGTCTTACCGTCCGATATCTTTGCTTCAAAGCGATGTAAAGATTCTGGCTAAGGCACTGGCTGTCAGACTAAACGGGGTGATCACATCTATTGTGCATGGAGACCAAGCAGGCTTCATGCCCAATAAATCTACTGCAGTGAATTTAAGGAGGCTCTATCTCAATATGCAGACACAGGCTGACAACATGGGTAGCAGGGCTCTGCTGTCACTAGACGCCACTAAAGCATTCGACAGCATAGACTGGAACTATCTGTGGGCGGTCCTACTGAAATTTGGGTTCGGCCCCAATTATATCGCCTGGGTAAAACTCCTATACAGTCAGCCCCGGGCAGCCATTAGGGGATCGGGATCACTCTCTAGAGAATTTGAGTTGAGGCGGGGTACGAGACAGGGATGTCCTCTGTCCCCCCTCCTCTTCGCCCTGGCAATCGAGCCATTGGCCATGGGGATTAGGGCCAACCAGAGCATAGTGGGATTCCAATATAAGAATTTACATGAAAAGGTCATGCTTTATGCGGACGACACTCTACTCTTACTGGGGGATACGGATGCCTCACTGAAAGAAGCCATGGCCACTATTACTAAATTTGGGAAGTTTTCCGGACTGTTGATTAACTGGTCCAAGTCTGCGCTACTCCTGCTGGATGGAGATGATACACAAACTATTAATTCCGCCTGCCCTATACCAGTGGCCACGACCTTCAAGTACTTGGGCATCCACATCTCTGCCAAACCCAGGGACTTTATACACCTAAATGTTGCCCCAATGCTGATAAGGTTCAGGGACAAAGTTAAAACATGGAAGACACTCTTTCTTTCGGTTGCGGGTAGGGTGAATCTAATTAAGATGATCCTTATGCCGCAACTGCTATACCTCCTTCATAACACCCCTATGGTCATCCCCTTAAAAACATTTCACATTATAAATGCCATTTTCCGCAGTCTCATTTGGAAAGATAAACGCCCTAGGATCAAATTAGAACACTTGCAAAGGCCTAAAGACTGTGGGGGATTGGCAATGCCGAATCCCTGGCTCTATTACCTGGCTGCACAGCTGCAGCACCTTGTAGGGATGTTCCCAATACCGGAGGGGGGAGACAGCGCTCCGCCAAGCTCGTCGCACACTTTAATGCTGCACAATGTCCATAGAGGCCCTGTACCTATGGCATTGGAGGCTTTATCCTTCGCCAAACCACACAAGAAATTCCCTACCCTTAACCTAATTCAGAAAGTCTGGAATAAGGCCAAATACATTCAAAAGGCAGATGGCTACACGGAATATAGTCCAATTTGGTGGAATGATACTTACACAGAACTGGCCAAGTTACAGTCAGGAGAAAAATGGAGGAAGGCGGGGATCACACACTTGAAACAAATATTCTGTAACGGGATACTTCGCCCGTTTGCAGACCTGCAGAACACATATAATCTTCCAGCGTCTATGCAATTCCATTATATTCAGCTTCGCCACGCTGTGGTAGCGCAGAGTGGCTCCTCAGAGTGGCGGCTGTCCCAGGTCCCTGCTTTCCGTCTCTTGGAGGAGGCTGCCTCATCGAAAGGATTTATATCCCAATGCTACGCCATCCTGCTACAATCTGTGATGGAGCGGCATCCTCTGGGGGTCAGGGAGAAATGGGAGGCTGACACGGGACCCTTAGATGGGGAACAGTGGGACGAAATATGCCAGGCGGTGGGTAGCAGCTCTCTGAATATTTCACAACGATTAACTCAACTATACATCCTTCTTAGAACGTACTATACCCCTCATAGGCTGCACTTGATGAACCCGCAACTAGATCCCATATGCACCAGATGTAAGAGAGAACACGGGAGCCTCATTCATATGCTGTGGCGCTGCCCCAAATTACACACTTACTGGAACGCAGTGGTGACCACAGTCAACACTGTGTTCCAAATATCACTCCCGCAGGATCCGAGAGCCTGCCTCTTGGGTGCTCTGGGAGAATATGGATGGGGGGATAGCTGCAGGGAGGCAGTACATAGAGTCTTATTCCAGGCCAGGAAGCTGATTATGATACATTGGCGGGCAGAGGAACCCCCGACCACAAAGGAATGGATTGTAAACATAGGTAGGACCTTAAGGATGGAAAAACTGATCTATCAACACAGAGGTACCCCACAAAAATTTGAGAAACTCTGGGGAAAATGGCTGGATACGCCAGGCTTGGCTCCAGAGGATATGGTATTGGACAGACTGTTGGGATTACATTAGGATTGTGAATATATGCAGTGCAGTAATGATGAATAAAGGAAAGGGATATGGAATGGTGAAATTTGCCATGGCACACTGGCCAACTGAAACTGTACTGATATTGCTGAAACCTGTGTACTGTATGGACAAATTGTATCGCTACTTTGAAATCAATGTTGCTTCAAGTGTAATGTACCTGTGCAATTTAAAAAAAAAATAGTCATGTAGTTAGGTTGAAAAGAGACAAAAAAACAAAGAAAAAAAAAAACAAACAAATAGAAACCCTCCATATACAGAACCCTACTTTGAATTCAATGTTGCTTCAAGTGTAATGTACCTGTGCAATTTAAATAAACAAACTTTTGTTGGATTAAAAAAAAAAAAAATGTAATTACTTATAGCAGAGCTTTACATTTAAGGATCACCTTTGTAAAATAAATAATAAATGCACATCTTTTTGCAGGTAAAAAATCATATCAGCTAGAATTTAATTTTAAATAATACTATGGTCAACGCTGGCTGCTGAAATGGGAAATTAGGGGGCAGAGTAGAATTATTTCACATTTCATACCTGAAGTTTCTCATATTTGCAGTTCTGGTAATGTCATATTACAACATACTGTTTAGACAGAATGCAAAAAGGTTGCTCACAGTTCAGAAAAGTCAGGGAGCAGAGTTGAGTCTCCCATATAAATAAATGTTCCCTTTAAAATAGAAAGTCTCATACTTCAAGGGGTGAAAATAGAGAAGTGTTTCTCAATCTTTTTTCAGTCATGTCACCCTTTAAAATTATGGACAATCTCGTGACACCCATGGGCGTCCGCAGATAGGAGCAAGGGGGGGCAAGTGCCCCCCCCCTGGAATCAGGGATTGGATCAGGAGTGATGACCCCCATTACCCCTCTCTGTCACCCCCTCTCTCTCTCTCTCACCCCTCTCTTTTTCACCCCCCTCTCTCTCTCTCTCACCCCTCTCTTTTTCACCCCCCTCTGTCTCTGTCACACTCCTCTCTCTCTGTCACCCCTTCTGTCTCTTTCTGTCACCCCCCTCTCTCTCACCCCCTTTCTCTCAGTCACCCCCTCTGTCTCTTTCTGTCACCCCCCCCTGTCTCTGTCTGTCACCCACCACATGTATGCAGTTTCTGACAGTCTCTTGGGCCATGTATGCAGTCTCTGACAGTCTCTTGGGCAGTGTCCGCAGTCTCTGACAGTCTCTTGGACCATGTCCGCAGTCTCTGACAGTCTCTTGGACCATGTCCGCAGTCTCTGACAGTCTCTTGGACCATGTCCGCAGTCTCTGACAGTCTCTTGGACCATGTCCGCAGTCTCTGACAGTCTCTTGTGCCATGTCTGCAGTCTCTGACCATCACCTGTACTACGTCTGCAGTCTCTGACCGTGATAATGTGATAATGACATTGTTGAAATGGTCAGAGCATGGGTGACCTTAAAATATTGCCCCCCCCTGAAAAAAGTTCTGCGGACACCCATGGTGACACCCTCAAACATTATGGACAGTCTTGAGGTGCCCCATTCTAAAATGTAAAAAACTATTCTGATAGTTTTACATAATGCAGCAACATCACTACACATAGGACATCCAACGTTAAAAGGTGATTTATTCTTCTAAAGCAAATACACTTTTGAAAACTGGTACTGACTAGTATTCCAATGTTTCTCTTTTCCCTCAGTTTTTCTCCATCACTTATAGCCCGTACACATGATCCAAAAATCGTCCATTTAATGTTTTTGCATGCTAGTATATATATATATATATATATATATATATATATATATATATATATAAAAAGGAGAGGTTACCAAAGTTCCGAAAATTCTCGTATGACAGAATAAAAAATCAGAAGTGATCTAATGTGTTGTAGTGTAATTGTATTGTATTTTCGGAGGACAACTGTACTGATTAAATGAAAATTGTAAAAAAAAAAAAAATGAAAATTGTACGATCTGGTATCATACGAGAACATTTTTTGTGTTTGTCTGATCAGAGAATATCGGATGAACTGTCTTAATTGCCTCTCGAAAGCTCTGTACTAATGATCTGATTATCGTACGACCACTTCGAAAACTGTATTTTATTTGTCCGATTTTCAGATCGTGTGTGTTAATGAGACCACAAAGCTGATAGAAAGAGGCAAGGAAAGGTCAAACAAGGATGATATGCAGGCAACTGACATCCTCCTTATCAACTGATGATGTCATTGGTCGTTAGGAGGTTGGCAGCTAGAAGGTTGTAATGGTGTACAATGAAAACCTGTGGCTCTGTGTAACTAATAGGCAGGTTTTATCCACCCACCGGCTTGCATACAATTTTGGGACAATTTTCAGGCATTTTTCCAAGGCACCCCTGAAGAAACCTCAAGGCACCCCAGGGTGCCTGAGCACCTTGGTTGAAAAATGCTGGACTACAGAGCCAAGGATTGCCTGAACAAAAAAAAAAAAAACGGTTTATAGGTGGACATCGTATTATAACTGCTTTAAAACAGACTGTTCTTTCACTTTAATATATTTAGAGGGTTGATGTTGTTTATGTTTGGATAATTTATTACATAAAATGTTGAATTGTTTGAATAAAAAAAAATTAATAATTACTTAATGTGATTCTAACCGCAGACGACAGTTTGGCCCATCACCTTTTACCTCAAGATATTCAGGTAGTTATGAGTCACAGTACAACAAATCTTATTACAAGTTGTTCCTGCTTACTACATTAAAATGATATTAGGTAATCAGGACCATTATTAGATGTTCACGGTTCATGACCATGTATTGCTGATTTGTTATATTACAGAGTACACAGTCCATAAATAAATAAAATGTTTTCTTCCAATTGGAAAGAGAAAATAGGCAGGGTAATCGTTTTTATAA
>CM053030.1:450530692-450571635 GCA_028564925.1 Lithobates sylvaticus
AGCACCCGAAATCTGATGGAAACATCAGCTGCGGTGCCGACATCGCTGGACTCCAGGACAGGGAAGTGTCCGATTACTAAAAAAAAAAAAAAAGTCAGCTGCTGGGATTTAAATTTTTGCAGCGGTGGGCGAATCTCGGCTTTAAGAAACGAACTTAAATCACAGGACAATAAAACCCAATGTGAAATTTTGCCCCCTCGGAGATCCGGCAACCCTCGATTTCAGAGAAACAAAACTCACACCCCGACTACAAATGATCCAATTGCCAAACATACTCATAGTCACTGTTATGTACGATTATTGTCCTACAATTGGTATACATGTTTCCTCTTGGTGATTGCTACAAAATCCATGTATATCCTTAGGCCCATATAACTACTGTTATACAAGTTTATTTATTCCTGAATTTTCTTCATTAAAATACTATGGAAATAAAAAAAATAAAAAAATAAAAAGAAGTCCATATAAAAAACGAAGCACATAGACAATGTACATGGGACACATGGGATTTTATGCCAAGATACTGCGTCAATATGTTCAAGCGCAACGTAAAATTTGCTGCAGATTCGTAGCTCTACTCTCCGTTTTGTTTTTCCTCAAGAAAAAGGGTTTATTGAAAAATAGAAAAATCGTAAAACATTACAGATTCCAGACAGTCTATGGCAAACAGAAAAATAGCATAGTTCCAAACTCCAGCTCCAACAAGCAGACACTCGCCTACAGGGCCCCACATAAGTGCCCCATCTTAAATTCAAGATATATAATCTATAGCTGCCCAAAGCTTACATTTATTCAAACACATTAGCAACTATTCTCACTTTTTTTAAAACCCCATGGGAAAAATACTGACCCAATGCAGCCTGGAATTGATGAAAACTTTGACTACCCAATACGCTCTTGATATGATTTCACTGGATAGTGAAATTGAAAGACTCAATACAGAATATCAACACCTCTTAGAAGCCCCAGCCTTTTCCGCCAAGTGGAAGGAGGATAAGGAGCGCCTAGAGGGGATGAATAAAGAAATCAAAAAAAACAGGCTAAAATTTGTTAAAGATAAGTTAGCCTTCTCTGAAGGCTTTGCTTGCAAATGGTCAGGGAGATCTATTGGTAGGAGAGAGCCATTACGGGGAACTCAATCTCGCAATCCAGTGACCAATCAATCAGAATCTGATTCATCACTTTCTTCTTCCCTCTCTCACCCAATAGGCTCTCGCCTTATAGGTCCTTCCACGTCTAATTCAACACGGAAACAATCGCGCTACAGTGGTGGTACTTCAGCAGCACCTAAGAAGGGTAACAAGACCTCTTCCAAACACCAATCAGCAAATACACCAGGAGACCCCTCACCAACGGCCAATCAGGCTACTGGTGGAACAATCTCCCCAACACTTCACAACTTGAGCCCCCACTTTGGCTGCCCCATCTTCAACGCAACTTACTGTCCCGAAAAAATTCAAAATGGAAATCACGTAATTTTCCAGATCTAATGACTTACCCCAGCTATTTGGGCTTTCCTTCAACCTATCAAGGACCTGAAGCCAAATAAATGGCAGTATTTTCCACCTAATCTTACCCAAACCAACAATCAGCACTTAGACATTTACAAAAATGAAATAACATCATTATTAAACCATTCGATAAGGGTGGGAATATTGTTGCCATGTCCCATGTTCAATATCAGACTGTGTCGCAAAGGCCTCAACAACTCCACATGGTACAGACCTATTCCACTTACCCAAATTAATGGATTTCTCAACGATTATCGAGAACTGTGTACTGGTGCCTTTTGGCAAGGTCTCATAGATGAGGATACTCTTAATTATCGGATTCCCAAGCATCCTCGCACCCCTACCTTTTATACGCTGCCAAAGACACATAAGAACCTTCTTCGACCTCCAGGAAGGCCTATTGTGTCGGGCATTGGTTCTCTCACGGACAATGCCAGCAAATTTGTGGACAGTTTTCTGATGCCACATGTGTTGAGTTTACCATCTTACATTCGTGAAACAACAGACCTATTGAGACACATTGAGGGGATTCAAGTCCCTCGGGACTCCCTCCTCATGACTATAGATATCAAGGCTCTTTACTCAAACAGCCCCCATGAGCAGGGAGTCCTGATGGCCAAATCTGTCCTGATGAAACAGGACCGTACTTCTTGGCCTTTGAATGAATTTATCTTACATCTTTATTATGTATCATTATTCTTACTCGGAACTACTTTATCTTTGAGAGAGAGATCAACACTTTGTACAGGCCCAATGAGTATGCATCTGCATACAAGGTACATACTATCCCCCCCCCCTTCCCTTTTCTCTATTTTCCCCATTTCCATTCTTTATACCCTCCCTCCTCTCTTTATTCAAGGCCCTACCCCTCCATCTCTACTTTTCTCTCCCCCCACTTCCCTTTCTTCCTCCCTCCCCCCACCTTCCATTCCCCTCTTCCCTTTCTTCCACCTCCCCCCCTACACTTTTTCCATCCCCCCCCCCTTCTCCCCATTTCCCTCCACTCCCGTCTTCCCTTTCCCCCCCCCCACACATTGCATGCATCCCCCCCTCCCTCTTTCCCCATTTGTCCTCTCACTTCTGCACTTCCACACAATTTCCCAATCTCCCCTTTTCCTTCCTTCACATCCCTTTCAACTGCATAGTCTATTTATATCAAATACTTTACCCTATCTATCCAGATAACAGTCAATTGATTTGATAGTCGCCGCGGGGGGACTTTTTAGTGACGTGCTTTGTCCTGCAACTGCCAGGGTTATAGGTAAGCAGCTTTTCTCCTCCCCCATGTATCAACTGCTATTGTTATCTCTGTATGAGACTAATTACTATTTTGGTCAATTGTACTGTTATTGTCAAATGATCAATCAAAATTACAGATTTTCTCCTGACGAAGTGGCATTAGATCACAAAACTAGTTGAGATGATTCCCGTGACCAACTATCCCACTGTGATCCTCCCCTCTTGGGGACCATTATACTGGTGATATACATGGTTTGTCACCATGCTTTTAATCTGTATCCGATTAGGTGTCATCTTTTATTGATTTTGTATTAATAAAACTTTATATATTTTTCTATATACGTGTTTATACATTTGAATTTACCTTAGTTTAAACTTGTACCAAGATAATCCAATTGCCCCTGTTCTCTAGGGAGTTTTGGTTGGGGACCAAACTTCGATTTCTATATCCCCACATTAGCAACATTACAACAGAATTCTATAAAAAAACAAAGTCTACTGGGGAGAGCCCTGTGGTGTCCAACCACGGGTCCCACAATTTATTAAATGTCTATGTACTTCTCCAAACGTAAGGTGTCCCCCATCTGTGTGATCCACTCTAAGTGCTTTCAGCTGCTTTCCAGTGCCATAGAATTTGTTTACGGGCATTAAAGAGAGCCCTGGAAATGGCCCGTTTAGAATGTTCCCAAGTTAGAAGCTCATCCATGATACCCAGTAGACAAGGCTTCGGGTCACCCCAGACCAATACAGATGTCATTTTGGGCTTCCCCACAGTAAATGGATTAAATCTCCATGGTCTCTAGAGCATCTTGTGCACACAGGGTCGTCCCTCTCCCCATTTTACACAACCTAGCAGGCGTGAGATGTACCCGGAGAACTGTATAAAAGTTGGGACAAGTGTTGTGTAACATTGAGAGAAAAGGACTGTACAGCTTGCAGAACTTCCTCCCACTGTTCTTTTTCAAATGCACCCACAGCCCCTTTCCCATTTGCTCATAGCTCCATAGAAAAGAGCCCCATAAGAATATGGAAGACTACATAGAATAGCAATTTAAAAAAAAAAAAAAACGTAAAAAATGTCAAATAAATGGGGATAAATTTACCATTAAGAAAAAATATGCTTCAGGCATGTGAACCCATATTTTTTCCATCTAGTCACACTACTTAGTTGCAGTTCAGGGTAGTATCGGTTATCCCAAATAGGGCTGTAATTTGTGAAAACCAGTGATGGTCTGTAATTGTTTAGTCTTATTCCATACCTTTTGCATGAGGACATATGTGGGGAAGCGTTTGTTAGAGTTGGCGCAAGTCAATGCCTCCAGACCCATAGCCACATCACTAATCCTAGTTACATGACCTACCAAGACAGTGGTGGAATCCACACTCCCACCCGTTGTAGATCTACAGGCATGGCTCAAGCAATATGTTGCAGCTGAGCTGCCAGATAGTGAAGCCAAGGGTTGGGCAGTGCTCATCCCCCAGCATCCCTAGGTTTCTGAAGTTGCTAAAATTTTATCTGTGGGGGTCTATTTATCCATAAAAGAGACTTAATATCGAGTTAATAATGCAGAACACTTTGAGAGGATCACCATTGGAGCATTGTGCAAAACAAAGGAGTTGTGGCATAAAAATTATCTTAATGTTAACTTTCCCCACCATGGACAACCACATTTTGGACCACACCTTAACTGTCTCGGATACGCCCCAATAGAGGCGACAATTAGGAGGAAAACATAATCTAGAGTGACATAGATGCCCAAGTATTTAAAGGAGGATGATACTGAAATGTTTTGCAATGTAACCTCATGATTATCATGAGTGCCATCTAGTAACATAATGGATGATTAAGTCCAATTAATAACCAATCCTGAATAAGTACCAAAATTGAATACGATTAACATTGCTTCCCGTAAGGATTCAGAGGTATCCCCAAGAAGAAGCATAGTATCAGCATAGAGCACAATTTTCTCCTTTAACCTGCCATATTGTAATCCACGGATACTGGAGTTAGAACGGATCATAGCTGCCACTGGCTCGATAGCGAAGGGGGGGGGGGGGGGGGCTAAAGGACACTCCTGTCGGGTGGTGACATTATATAAAAAGGGCTGAGAGATTTTTCCCACCTCTCTGATCGTTGCCACAGGGGCATTGTACAACAGTAGAACCCACGTCAGGAATGTGTCACAAGGCCATAGTTGCCCAGAGGTAATGCCATTCAATACTGTTGAAAGCCTTATGGGCAGCATCCAACAACAGCAATGCCCTATCTCTAATATTATCTGCCAGGGACTGCAAGTTAACAAACAGCCTGTGCAGGTTAAAGCAGGAGTTGCGCCGAAAAAAAAAAATCAAAATAAAAGTCAGCAGCTACAAATACTGCAGCTGCTGACTTTTAATATTAGGACATTTACCTGGGTGCCCGCGATGTCCCTCACCCAAAGCCGATCTTGTCCCTCGGCTTTCAGGTGCCAGCCTGATTCCCTACTGCGCATGCGCAAGCCGCGCTGAGTGTTCTCACTGGTCCCTGCTGTCTTCTGTGACCTGTGCGTCTCCCACAAGACAGCAGGGGGGGACGAAGGAGGGGCCAGACATGGCGAATCTGTGGCGATCCATCGTCGGAAGTGGGATCAAATGCCCGTATTAGACAGGCATCTGCTCCCCCTAAAAAGGTGACACCGGGGGGGGGCTGGAAAAGTGCAAGTTCCATTTTTGGGTGGAACTCCGCTTTGATGACTGTTGACTTCTGAGGCATAAAGCCAGCTTGGTCTGCATGGATAATAGTAGAGATAGCCTTGTTCAATTTCAGAGCCAGCACATTGGGTAGAATTTTAATGTCACTCTGTAAGAGAAATGGGCCTGTACGAACCCGGATCTAGTGGGCCTTTACCTGGTTTTAATAGGGGAATGATGTGGCCCTAGCCATGGATTCTGAAAATGAATTTCTCTCCCGGGCAGCATTGAGCACGCTAAGAAAAAGCAGCAGAGCAATACCCCACATTGAAAAATCGGAGACTCCTTGACCAGGCTCGCACAGAACTAGACCTTTGCCTCACCGACCAAGCGGAACGGGTCTTACGCTGGTCCCGACAGCATTGGTACACCAAAGCAAACAAACCTAATGCGATGCTGGCCAGGCGACTGCGAACTTTCAATTCCAAACCCTCCCCTATCACCCTGCGCACCCGACAGAACATACTCACTAGTAACCCGACCCGCATATTAGATGAGTTTCGTTTTAGACTCGCTAAACTTTACTCTGCCCAGGACCTCACAACTGAAAGGGATAGGATTGACTTTTTGCAGCACATTTCCCTTCCGACCTTATCTCAGACACACGTAGATCTGATGGACCGAGACATCCAGAAATCCGAAGTACTCCAATGTATCAAGGAACTAAAGACAGCTAAGAGGCCTGGCCCCGACGGATTTACGGCCCTTTATTACAGGAAATTAGCAGACGTGGTGGCCACTCCTCTGACGAATATGTTGAATGCAGTTAAGAAAGGTCAGGCATTGTCACCTGACCTCTTGACAGCAAATATAGTGATGATACCGAAACCAGACCGTGACCATTCCTCCTGGGCCAACTTCCGGCCCATATCGTTGATCAATATCGATATGAAGATCCTCACCAAAATCCTGGCAAATAGGTTAAATTCCTTTCTCCCCCGCTTAATCAAAAAAGACCAGGTTGGCTTTATTCCACTTAGACAAGCAGGGGACGCCATTAGAAGAATTATTCAGTTACAACACCTAGCCCAGAACCGCTCTTTGGAAACCATGCTCTTGTCTCTGGATGTGAACAAAGCCTTTGACACCTTATCCTGGCCATACCTTATGTCGGTACTCCGTCACTACGGTTTTGGCCCTTCATTTCTACAATGGTTGGCAGCGCTGTACGATGCCCCTCAAGCTAAAGTCAAATATTATGGGTTTGAATCCCCTATTTTTCCTATTCGGAGGGGTACTCGGCAGGGTTGCCCACTTTCGCCCCTACTATTTGTTCTAGCCATGGAGCCACTGGCGGAGGCAATTCGTTCGCATCCAGATATTAGAGGCATTCCGGTTGCTGGTTCTGACCACAAGATTTCTCTATTTGCAGACGACATTTTATTGACGTTGACGTCGCCCAGAATTTCCTTACCGAACCTATTCTCCCTCTTGGACTCTTTTGCCTCTCTTTCAGGCTTAAGAGTCAATCCCACAAAGTCAAAGGCAATGTCTGTGAATCTTCCCACATCAGAACTTGCCTCCTTAAAAGCTAATTTTCCGTTCCAATGGCTTCCCTCGCTCCCATACCTCGGAATACGCCTCACACCTAAATACGACGGCCTATACCAGGCCAACTTCCCCCCCCTCTTCCGGAAGCTGACCGACTCCCTATCTTCCTGGTCCCATCTCCCGCTCTCCTGGTTTGGCAGAATCTCTGCTATCCGAATGACTTACCTTCCAAAGCTGCTCTATCTTTTCCGAGTGTTACCGGTCCCTGTTCCGTCTCATATCCTGAGAATCCACCAAAGGAAACTGCTAAAATTCATATGGGGTTCCACACGACCTCGGATTAACAAACAAATACTATACGCCAAACGGGTCAACGGGGGCTTCTCAGTTCCTAACCTCCAGGCCTATTACTCAGCAGCTAACATCGCCCCTCTGGCCCATCTCCACGATACTTTTCAAATGCCCCTATGGGCCACAATGGACCTAGTTGATTCCCACCCTGTCCCTATCCCTTCAATACCATGGCTGCCTCCTCAGTACCGCCCACGAGGGTTAGGCCCATGTTTGTCCCATTCCCTCCGCATATGGGATTCCCTCAAATATTCTGCAGGACTACTATCTCCCCATCTACCATTACTGCGTCTTACTCACTGCCCAATATTCCCCCCCAGCTGTGAAAACCCTAGGCAATTCTCCTGGTGGGCAGAGAATGGATTTACAGATGTTCATTCTTTGTTCACCCCTATGAGAATCCTCTCGTTTGAAGCTCTGAGATCGTCCCATGATATCCCATTGAGAGAACACTACAGTTACCTTCAAATACGACATTTTCTACAAGACCTTATAAAGGCTCAGTCAACTCCATATACCCTGACCCCTTTCGAAGCTATTTGCAGGGCCCGACCCCACGCCTCTGGATTAATATCCTTAATTTACTCCTCTATTATCACCTCTAAGAAACCCCCAGTGAGAACATATCACCTTCAGTGGGAGAAAGACTTGGCTAGAAGTTTAGATCCTGAAGATTGGCAGGGCATGACGCTAACCCTTACAAAAAGCTCCAAAAATGTGCTCATCCTGGAGAATGCCTATAAAGTTTTCTACAGGTGGTATTACACACCGACCAAGATAGCCCGCTTCATCACTTCTTACTCTCCTAATTGTTTCCGAGGGTGTGCACTGGAGGGCACGATGGCCCACATTTGGTGGACATGCCCTAAGGTTTGCAGACTATGGGTCAGGGTCTACACGCTTTTACGTAATATGCTCCACTCTAATCTCAAAAGAGATCCCTATGAAGCCCTCCTATGTAAGCCCATTCCTGAACTTTTCCGTTCAGAACAACTGGCTCAGCACCTTTTTAGTGCCACCAAATTGACCATCGCAAAAGCCTGGAAAACTCCTGCACTCAGCTTTGAGGCAGTTAAAAACCGCATGAACAATATCATGATAAATGAAAAGCTATCATCCTTCACCTCTGATACTCATGATAAATTCCTCAATGTTTGGCGCCCCTGGATAGCATACCATCAGCCCTCTAGATTCGATACCCAGCTACTCTCAATATAACTGGTTTCTGGATGCACCCCCCTCGTGAACGGAACTTTTTTCCCTCTCCGTCTCCTTTCCTTACTTTCTTCTCTCTGCAAGTCCATTTTTCCACTCGGGACTCGCAGACTATCTACCCTTTACCTTTCCTTGCATACTTGCCCCCAAGACTCCCGATTATATGGAGCCGGGCTACCATCGACACTCATCATACAGTACAGTACGACTGACAGAGTAGCCATGTGCTAAGGAAACACATAAATGACTATTTTAGGTTCGTTAATGGACTCTTAATTGTAACTGTATTGGAAATAGTCACTACATACTGTCCACCTTATTTTGCCATATATTACGTTATGTATGCAAGGTCTCACTGTTGGGACTTCCTTCCCCTTTTTTTTTTGTTTCTCGTTACTATATGTCACGATGCCTCTGTTATATACTTGTCATCGCCTGTTATGTATTCTTTCAATAAAACATTTGTAAAAGAAAAAGCAGCAGAATAACCTCCCATATTGATTGTATACTTCAATGAGGAGACCATCACCTCCCGACGCTTTATGGTTGGGGAAGGAACTGATGGCCCTCTGAAGCTCCTCCAATGTTACAGGGGCATCTAACATCTGCCTTTGTGAATTGGATAAGCTGGGCAACTCTATTCCCTGCACGAAAGGCCTCAAGAGTAGCCCCTCTGGGAACAATAAAGGCCAGAGTAGAAGTCTACCAGTTCCTGCATAATGAGATCCGGGGTGTTAACCGATTTCACCAATTTAGTGCGCAATGCCCCAATGGAAGGTAAAGTTTGTCGAGACTGTACAATTTTGGCCAGTAGACGTTGCGTCTACTCCCCCTCCTCATAAAAGGCTTATTTGTTAAGACATTTTTAGAAAATTTTCGATCGCCCCCCAGATGCATTAAAATGGTACAACGCTTCTTGAGCCACCACCCAGGCTTCCCTGTGGACATCTAATGGGTCAAAAATAAACACTGCTGCCAATCTACGCACCAGCTGTGCAGCCTGTTCCCCTTGGGCCCTCGTAGCATTTTTTACAGCCGTGACCTCTGCTATGCCAATAGCTAAATCCGGGTGTTCAGAATGAGTAGTAATTAGCGACAGCCAAAATGCATTGAGCTTCCATGGCGCGCGCGGTATCGATGTTGCGGGCTTAACATTTAAAAAGACATGTATGGACGAGTGATCCAGCATGCCACGTACACTGTACTGGATGTCCTGTATGAGGGGCACTACTGAAGATGTACAGAGACATAGGTAAATTCTAGAAAGAGACATGTGCGTTTTGGAGAAGCATGAAAACAGTTTTTGCTAAGGTTTACGGCAACGCCATGGATCCACCCATCCCACTTAATCTACAATTTTCAATAATGTCGTGCAGCAGATACTGCGTTTGACAGCCAGAGGAGGGTGTTTATCTAGTATTGGGTTCAAGTAGTAATTAAAGTCACCAAACAAAAAATATAATAGGGACTTCTGGGCTGCCCAGCTGGTATATCAACAAGAACTCTTAAGATAGCAGGAGTGAAAGGCGGTGGAACATACATAGCTGCAATTATGCATTTCAATTGAAATATTCTGCATGAAAAAAAACATAACGTCCTTCAGTGTATCAACTTATCAAAAAATTTTAAGTTCAAAGGCCTGTGTACCAGCACACTACCCCCCCCCCCCCCCCCCAGAGTATGAGGTGCGAGTGGAGTGTTAAGCCCAGCCCACCCAGAGAAGAAGTTCACACAAGTTCCGGGTACCAAATGAGTCTCTTGCAGGCCACATATTGCAAGAGACCATGGTGCATTTTAAGCGGGTTTTGGAGGCCCCCCCGATAGTCCACGAGACAATGGGGACCATAGTCATCATTAACAGTCACGGTCTAAAACACATATTAATGAGCTAAAACAGTTGCCTGCCCGGCCAAACACAGGGAGTATTGGCGCACCCTGTTATGTACAAGGCATCGCATCTGACCCAACACACAGTGCAGCATCACCCGCTGAGCAGGCTGAATCATGGCTCCATAGCCACGCTGTCAGACTTCTGGAAAAAATTACCAGTAGTAGCAAAAAAAATAAACAGGACTGAAACAGTCTCCGCCAATGAGCGGGATCTTCCATGTGTCAGGATGTTTAGCCTTAATGATCCAACTGGTAGATGGGAAGAAAACTGAAAGTTAACAAACACACAAACAGTATTGCCAATATGGGGTTATATCTCATAATCCAACTGTAATCCATTGAGAACTCTTGAAAGTAACTAATACCTAGAAGGTAGCACTTGAACTGAAAGCAGAGGCAAAATCAACGCTCTCCAAATAGGGTAACTGAGTATCCCAGCCGAATACTTAGGATCTCAAAAGGGAGCAGAACAAGAACTGTGCACTATTGCACTTGACCCGAAGAACTTCAGTCTCCCTCAGAACGACCGGCTAGTCGGAACAGGTTTTGTTGGCATCCAACCACCCTGAGGTCTAATGTGGTTTCAAAAAAGTGAACATGACCTCTGACCGATGCACGGAGTTTGGCAGGATAGAGCATGGCACATGTTGCTTGCAGATGCTGTAGCCATTTAACATCTGTGAACCAGGCTTTGCGCCGCTGAACCTCTGCAGAGAAATCCGGGTAAAATGAGATGCGGGCCCCGTTCTAAATTATGTTTCTTTTCTCCCTGGCAAGTCGTAAAACAATTTCTTTATCCTTGTGGTTAAGCAGAGAAAGTTGCGTGGTGGGTGCCCAGGTGGTAGAGGCCTAGGAGGCTGCCTGTGCGCCCGCTCGACTGAGTATAGTGGGGTAAAAACTTATTTCCCAAAAAACCTCCACCAGCCACTGCTCAATAAATTTCATGGGGTTCCTGCCCTCAAATTTCTTGTGGAGCCTTTTATCCAAAAACGCCACTGATGCGGCTTTCCACTGCTGTAGTGCGCTCCCGGATCTTTTGCAAATCACGGCGGATTAGGCCCAACTCCTCCTTTAACCGTTCTCTTTCAGTGTATCTATTGAGGCCGTGCATTTGTGAACAGCACTGAGAACTGGTCTCCTAACATGTTGCTACAAACTGACCCATACACCTATCTTCACAACTGAATAGGTAAACTGGCCATAAACAGATTTATTTCATTCAGCCTGCGTACTGAACGAAAGAATTCTAGCAGATTCCTCCATCCATGCCAACAGCACAGATGGATGAATCTCCTGCTGTGGGTCAAGTAACCTGTCATGTGACTAAGGTTTACTCCAATTACAGAACTCTTTCTGCAGAAGGAACTTTGTGAGGCATCACAGGCTCCACACTGTGGCCTATACAGTGTGGAGTAAACAGTGCAGTGTAGTCTAGTGGAAATTTGTATCCACTCCTTATAAAACAGGCCCCTTTTAAATTTTGAACCTGTGTTTTCTGTCTTAGATAACTGAACATTTTTTTCTGATTCTGGTGTCAAGAAGATGCATGCGAAAGAATCAACAATGTTTAATATAACTGGAGGTAATTCAAAGGGGTTTTAAAAATAACAGATCTGCTTTTGACTCTCCATGTAGTATCATGAAAGGGGTTCTCCAATTCCACATGTACCTGGGTTTTAAGTATTGCCTTCAGCGCTACCTACTGATGAAACCTGATAAGACAACATGGCCATTAAGATGTGTTGATATGCCTGTGTGTCAATTTGTGCCATGTAGTTTCAGAACAATAGTTACTTTGAGACTACTGCAGCAGATAAAGAACAAACGATATCCTAGAAAGCGCTATAATGGAGACCATACTCACAATAGTTAGAATCCTTGCTTCAACCTTTGGATCTGTCCAGTCCTGGAAGAAAAAACAAAATTATGTCAAAAACATGTTTTGCATCTCACAGTTCTTTCATATGAACTTTATTAAGTAGAGATAGCCACAGATATTCAGTCAATTACACTGATACTTCCAACAACTGCCATTCCACAAACTGCTGCTGATCATATATAAAAGCCACAAATTATTTTTACACTAAAACAGTTATGCTTGGAAATATTCCTACAGATTGTTTAAATAACATTTCTCAGGATGCTGTAAAATTTCTGCTTCTTATTGCTTGTTAAACTTATAAACTTTCCAATTACTTAAAACAAAGGTTGCGTTTGTTGCAGATCTAGATAAAGCACATAATCACTCAAGCCCAAAATATAATAAGCTAATGCGAAGATATAGCACAGTAAAGAGATTATGCTAGTAAATGTTATCGCTTACACTTTCTACAAGGATGTTGGCCAAAATAAAGATTTAGGATCAGAGAAATGGGTGGTGTCCATTTCAAAAGTCTGCAGAACTAAAATTACAATTCTAGGATTCACGTCCAAGAATCGTTTTTTCCTTTCTTGAAAGATGGCTTTTGCTTCTAGGAACAGTGAAGGTGCTCTAGCTCCAAGTTTATTTTTGCTGAAGCCGTTATGTGAAACTGGAGCCAGGAGGTATAAAAATAACTTTCTTGCTCATGACACAAAAGGAGAACACATGCAATCATTAAACTATATCCAGAAAATCAGTGATGATCTGTTGCGCAATCTTTTTTTGACAGAAAACATGTATATATTTTGGAGTATCAGAATAAAAATAAGAATACCACCCAAAAATAATATGCAATTGTGAGTAGAGTCTAGCAGGCCGAGTCACTGTCATGACCTGAGAACTGGAGCTGCAAGAAACTCTTGTCACTGTTACCATACTCTTCCCCCCACCCCAAAGATTTCAAACAAGTCTATGCACTGTGGTGTGATGACATGCATGTCTGCATTTTCACGCAACGCAGCGCAAACCACCTCAACCTAGCGCCAAGATGGTGGGAACAGGGCAACTAGAAAACAATTGTTTTCATGTGTGCCTTTGTGCCAATCCTATGTTGACCTATACAGACCAACCTAGCATCTCAACTGATATTGTATGAACGAGCCCTTAGTTACAATATGCACCCTAAATCCAGGGGCTAAAAAAAAAAAAAACAGAAGCAATCACTGTTTTTATAAAGGCTTTATTGATTTAAAGCCGTGTTCATTTACACGAGTGCTTACCTCACCACTTGTAAACGCAGTTTCACACGCAGACAAATCCCCACATTTTATAGTTTTTGCGTGGGAAAGCATTAAAAAGAAGGGTGCACCAGCCTTGTGCAACACCTTTATTTGTAAAAATATACTCAAACACAGAGAAATCATAAACTTGTAACCTTGGCAGAACACCAGGCCTCAATAAAGATATGCCATACAGTAAGCGGATCCAAACAACATTCCACAGCAGACACAGGAGCTGAAGAGTTTGCAGCGATATACCCCCTTCCTCAGATCTCTGTATTGATGCCTGATGTTCTAGTGACTTTACAAGTTTATATTTTTACTGTGTTTGTGAGGGTAATTATTTTACAAATAAATGGTACCTAAGCTAGTACACAAGTCTAGTGTGCTCTCCTTGTCATTTTGTATCAAGAATTTTCCCCAATAGGAAGAAGAGAGCAGCAAAGCTTGAAGTTCACCTGGTTACCCACTGAATAACAAAGTCAGCAAGATGGTCTGCTACATGGCTGCTTCATGGCGACTTTGGTTTGCTGCTCTTTAGCACTGAAGAGATGTCTTTCAACTTAAAGTGATGGTAAGGTCTTGTTTTTGTTTCCCCAATAAAAATAATAAACGTGTTATACTTGCCTGTTCTGCTGCAGTGGATTTGCACAGAGCAGCCTTGATCCTCCTCTTCTCGGGTTCCTGGTTGGTGCTCCTGCCCCCTCCCTCCTGTTCAGTGCCCCCACAGCCAGCAGCTTGCTATGGGGGCACCCGAGCCGAGTCACAGCTCCCTGTGTCCCTTCAGACACAGAGGCCCGGCCCTGCCCCTCTCTTCAGGTTGGCTAGCTGACTGATTGACAGCAGCGGCAGCAAATGGCATAGAATGCTTTAAGGTGAAAAACCTTGCGAGTTTACAACTCCTTTAACCAATTAAGCCACGGAAGAATTTACCCACTTTCTGACCAGGCCTTTTTATTTGCGATATGGCACTGCTTCGCTTTAACTGACAATTGCGCAGTCATGCGACGTTGTACCCAAACAAAAATTGACATCCTCTTTTTCCCACAAATAGAGCTCTCTTCCGGTGGTATTTGATCACCTCTGCATCATTTTAGGCCGATATATATTCTTCTGCATATTTTTGGTAAAAAAAAAAAAAAATATATGACCCCAAATGATACTTTTTGGGGACCAGTGACATCATTACATTGGTCAGTGCTATAAAAATGCACTGATCAATGTATAAATGACACTGGCAGGGAAGGGGTTAACACTAGGGTGCAATCAAGGAGATAACGGTGTTTCCCTGGGTGTGTTCCAACTGTAGGGGCGATGGGCTGCCTGGAACACCACAGAGATCACTGTTGCCAATCACTGGTAACAGCAGATCATCATGTCTCCTGTCAGAACGGGGATCCACCTTATTTACATAGGCAGATCCCCATTCTGCCTCTGTATACCGCAATTGCGGGTCGCCTATGTCCGCCGAACCTGCGGGTGAGCTCCCGCGGCGCGTATACGCTATATGTCATGCACGGACTGACGTACACCTATGGCGACTTGCGCTATCCATCCAGCCACCTTGCCGCAGTAGAACTGTGGTGGTTGATCGGGAAGCGGTTGAGCATGTATTGCAATATGAGTGAACTAAAAATCCCTGGTTTTCATTGCAAAGTTTGCTGGAAAGGGAGTATAGCAGCATTCAGAGGGTCAATCCAGAATTGACAGTTCCAAAATTGCATTGTTGGCAATGGAACTGTTCATGTTGCAGCGATTATAAAAAAATAAAATAAAAAAAAGGTTCCTGAGCTACTTAACGATTTCATTTTGACTTGCATTAGGACTTAAAGAGGAGTGCTAACAAAAAAAAAAAAAAAATTAAAAAAAAGTCAGCAGCTACAAATACTGCAGCTGCTGACTTTTAATAATCGGACACTTACCTGTCCCGGGGTGCAGCGATGCGGGGGAACGAGACCCACCCTCGTTCCCCGCTCAGCTCGCGGCGCTGGCATTCTTAATGTGGGAACCCGGCTGTGGCTTCACAGCCGGGCACCCACTACGCATGCGCGAGTGGCGCCGTGATTCGACGCTCTCTCATCTGGGACACATGACAGGTCCCAGATGACTGTGCAGCGCCTACAGGAAGTGGCGTTTAGCCCGGGTAATGAAGGTGGCAGACTACGAGGGGACCCCCTAGCAACAGGCATTTAGAGGTGAGTAAAACTTTTTTTTTTCCAATAATTTTTTTGTTATTTTTTTAATGATTTTTAAGCCATATTTTTTTTTTTTTGGTCGCAACCCCACTTTAAAGTTAAATTAAGTCGCAATGAAATTGGCAGTACAAGCCACACCAGTGTGAACAGGGGCTCCAATCTATTTATGGGTTATAAGCAACTGCACCATAATTATCTGGATTTATATCAAAGATCAATTAACTTTTTTTGTTCTTTGCAGTGCAGCACACAGAATGTGTGCAGATTCCTGCATCTCTATGGAGGGTATTCAGAGAATCTCATACAAAACAGATGTAGAGGTTGAGACAAGTTCACTTTTTAATCACAGATACACAAATAAATCATCTCCATTTTTACTTCAGAAGCAGTGTTTCTGTATCTAAAGTGACCACTTTTTACACATCACAGCTTGCAGTCATCACCAATATATACAATGGTAAAAAAGATTTAAATAGTTTATAAAAAAAAAAAGACTTAGTTAGACTTACCGGTGACGGTATTTCTAAGAGCCTTTCAGGACAACCCTGGAGAGAGCGCAGCTCCGCCCACTTTTCAGGAAACACATGCTTGACCTTTAAAACCCCTCCTCTTCCACCATGGCCTCAGTTATTGGGGACCTCCGGCATACTGGAAAACAAAGCACAGAGAACCACACAAAAAAACCATGACAGATACTTGTATCCTTTTTTATGCATTCAGAAACACAAGGGAGGGAACTAGGGGTTGTCCTGAAAGGCTCTTAGAAATACCGTCACCGGTAAGTCTAACTAAGTCTTTCTCAAATCGCCTTTCAGGACAACCCTGGAGAGGATAACCGAGAAGCTTACCTAGGGTGGGACTACTGCCTGCAGTACCTTCCTGCCAAAGGCCTGATCTGCAGCTGACAGTAAGTCCAGCCTGTAGTGCCGAAGGAAGGTCGAGTAGCTTGACCACGTGGCCGCCTTACAGATCTGATCAGGCGTAGCACCGGCCCTTTCAGCCCAAGAAACTGCTGTTGCCCTTGTGGAGTGGGCAGCAATCCCCGCTGGGGGCACTTCCCCTTTGGCCTTGTAGGCCTCTGCAATAGCCCCCCTAAGCCACCTGCCCAAGGTGCTCTTCGAAGCTTTTTCCCCTTTGCGGGGTCCTGAGAAGATCACAAAGAGGGCATTAGACTTCCTGAACTCCTTGGTGACCAAAAGGAACTGCAGAAGACATCTCCTTACATCTAGCGTGTGGAACGCCTCCTCACCTGCGTTGGCAGGAGCTGTAGAGAAGGTAGGCAAAACAATTTGCTGGGAGCGATGAAACTTCGAGGAGACCTTGGGCAGGAACGCTGGGTCTGTTTGAAGAACCACTCTGTCTGGGAAGATTCTAAGGAAAGGTTCCGTAACTGCTAGAGCTTGCAGCTCACTAATACGTCTTGCTGACGTAATAGCCACCAAAAAAATAGTTTTCAAGACTAAATCTTTTAAACAAGACCCCTGTAGGGGTTCAAAAGGTGCCTCCATAAGCCCCTGAAGGACAATGGATAAATCCCAACTAGGGAAAAAGGTAGGAGCCACTGGCCTATTTCGAGCCAGAGCTCTAAAAAATCTGGAAATTAAAGTCTCCCTGGACAGGGTTTTTTTCAAAATAAACAGATAAAGCTGCTACCTGTGTTTTCAGGGTGCTAGCTGCTAATCCTTTTTCCATCCCCTCTTGGAGAAATTCCAGAACGGACACTACACTTTTGACCTGGAATCCCTTAGAGGTACAGTACGAATTAAATTTTTTTCCAAACTTTAAAGTATATTGCCCTAGTCACCTCCTTTCTACTGGACAGGAGAGTCCTGACTACTCTATCGGACAGGCCTCTAGCTTTTAGGAGGTCTTTTTCAGAAGCCAGGCCGTTAGCTGAAGTCTGCCTACTTCTGGGTGAACCACCGTTCCCTGCAACAGCAGGTCCTCCCTGACTGGCAGCCTCCACGGAGGCTCCACTGCTAAACCTAGGAGAGCCGAAAACCAGGGCCTTTTGGGCCAGTAGGGTGTGATCAGGATCATACCGATCCCCTCTTCCCTGAACTTCCTCAGTACCAACGGAATTAAAGGGAAGGGGGGAAAGGCATAGCACAGGTGGTAGTGCCATGGGTGAGCCAGGGCATCCAGACCCACGGCTCCGTCCTCCCTGTGCAGGGAAAAGAAACTGCGGACCTTGCAGTTCTGCCGATTGGCAAAAAGGTCTATTTGAGGAGACCCCCACACTTTGGTGATCATAAGAAAGACGTCTTGATTCAGAGCCCATTCTGCCTCCAACAGTCTTTTCCTGCTGAGCATGTCCGCGAAAAGGTTTAAGGAACCCTTCAGGTGGACTGCCGAGAGGGAGGCTACCCATGGTTCCGCCCAACTGAAAAGTTGCTCGGCTAGGACCATAAGAGCACTGCTCCTGGTTCCTCCCTGTCGCTGTACATAAGCCACTGCGGTCGTATTGTCCGAGAGGATCTGGACATGATGACCCCTCACTTCCTCTCGAAAAACTCGAAGGGCTAAGAGAATGGCCCTGAGCTCCCGCCAGTTTGACGATCTTCGCGACTCTGTTTTGGTCCAGGTCCCTTGTGTCGTCAAACCGTCCAGATGAGCCCCCCAACCCCAAGCACTCGCGTCTGTTGTGAGGCGCTTGTCCAACGGGAAGACCCACGGGAGACCTCTGGAAAGGTTGGTCGGACACCTCCACCACCATAGAGCCCTTTTTACTCTTACCGTGAGCCTGATTTGTTTCTCTAGAGAAACCTGATGCGACCAGGACTTCAGGATATTTGCCTGAAGAGGCCTGGCGTGAAACCGAGCCCAAGGTACTGCCGGTATTGCGGCTGTGAGAAGCCCCAGAACCTTCATGGCAGAACGAACTGAGATTGCACAGTTCGTTTGGACCTGCTTCACTGCCGCCTGGACCTTTTCCCGCTTTGCCTGCGGGAGAAAAACTCTCTGGAGGACTGAGTTGATTACATAACCCAGGCAAGTTATTTCCTGACTTGGTACCAGGCTTGACTTCTCTAAGTTGAGGAGCCACCCCAGGCTTCTGAGGTGGATTTGAGCAACCTGCAAATTCACAGCTACCTGCTCCTTGGAGTCTGCAAAAAATAGAAGGTCGTCTAGATAGGGTACTACGGGAATACCCTTCAGCCTCAGGGGCTCCAGAGCTTCCGCCAAAATCTTCGTGAAGATCCTGGGGGAGGACGAGAGTCCGAAGGGCAGAGCCCTGAATTGCAGGTGCCAAACGGACTCCCCCAGATTGACTGCCAGCCGCAGAAATTGCTGGGAGGTCTGGGCAATTGGAATGTGTAGGTAAGCATCCCTTAGATCTAGGGATGCCAGGAAACAATTCGGCATTAACAATTTCGTTATCGAGTGGATGGTGTCCATACGAAAATGTTTGTACCGGATCGATCGGTTTAGGATCTTTAGATTTAAGATCAACCGAAATTTTCCTGAGGGTTTTCTGACTAGGAAAATGTGGGAGTAAAACCCCTGCCCTTGTTGATGTTTTGGGACCTCGACAACCACCTCTTGCTGTATCAGATCCTGCAGCAGGTTCGTCATGGCAGAGGCCTTGTCTTGATCCCTTAGGAGGGTCGTGACATAGAACCTGTTCGGAGGAGGTTCTAGAAACTCTAGGTTGTAGCCCTGGGCGACAATACTCCTCACGAATGGGCTCGGAGTCATCCTGTTCCATTGCGGAAGGAAAGCTGACAGCCTTCCTCCTACTGGAACCAGACCGTCATTTGCTTTTGGGTGTATGGTCGGAGGGAGCTCTAAACAGGACTCCTCCCCTACCTCTACCCCTCTGGGGAGCCCAACGGCTTCTGTTATCTTCCCTACTTTTTTGGGACTGCTGAACAGCACGAAAATTTTTCTTCGGTGCCTGTTTCTTCTTAGTAGGGAAGGCCTTCTTTTTATCAGCAGTTCTGTCCAAGATGGTTTCCAGATCTGGCCCAAAAAGTAGGTCCCCAGAAAAGGGAAGGCCACATAGCCTAATCTTTGAGGCCGTGTCACCCGACCAAGTCTTTAGCCAGACAGCACGACGGGCTGAATTAACTAAAGCAGAAGACCTAGCTGCCAACTTGATAGACTCGGCAGAGGCGTCGGCCATGTATTTTACTGCCTTCAGGATCAAAGGGAAAGATTCCAAGAGGTCTTTCCGAGATGTCCCTGCCTCAATATGACTCTTAAGTTTCTCCACCCAGCATTCTAGGTTCCTCGCTACTACCGTGGAAGCCATGGCTGGTTTGAGGCTAGCTGCCGCAGAATCCCATGCCTTTTTAAGGAGGCCATCAGCCCTCTTATCCATCGTGTCCTTGAGGACCCCCATGTCCTCAAATGCCAAATCAGTGCGGCGTGAGACCTGGGAGAAAGCGGCATCCACCCGCGGCTTTTTATTCCAAACCTCCGACTCTTTGTCGTCGAATGGGAAGCGCCGTTTGAGGGTTTTGGAGAGAAAAGGACCTCTCTCAGGGTCCTTCCACTCCCTTTTGACTGTGTCTGAAAGTACCCGATGGACCGGAAAAACCCTGGTTTTGGTGTCATCCAGGCCCTGATACATTCTGTCATGGACTGACAGTTGGACCTTTTCTTCCTGAATGTCTAAGGTAGTATATATACCTTTAAGTAGGTCATCTACTTCTTCTAGGGAAAGTTTGTACCTAGACCTACGGTCCTCATCCTCCTCTTCCCCCTCATCCTCTGAATCCCTGAGGGAAGGAAGAGTGCTTGTCCCCTCGTCCTCGGAATCCAGGATCTCCAGCTGTCTGGAGGTGGATTGTCTAGGACTTAGAGGTGGCTGCTGGCTAGTGCTCTGACCTGCTGGGTTCTGAGCCAACATGGTTTTTACAGAACTCAGGGAACTAGCAATCTCTTTAACAGAGGAGAAGAGGTCCCTGTACTGCTGGGAGGACTCTTCCTCCACCAGCTCCCTAATGCAAGCTTTGCAAAGGGCTTTTTGCCAAGATTCCCGCAATGGTACTTTGCACAAAGGGCATTTCTTCTGGCCTGGAGGGTTAGATCGTTTAGTTTTCCCCAAGACAGTCTCCTAAAAGAAACCAAAAAAGGAATGTCTTACTGCTACTGCAGAGGGCCCACTAAAACAAACAGTGCTCACACCGACCACCAACAGGGAGAAGGACAACACCCCACTGTGACAAACAAAGGGGAAAAGACACAGCCACCATAAACCCACAGGTCTGAGTGACAGTAACCTCAGAAACCTGAAGGGGCAGGCTCCCCTGAGGGAGGGAAATACAGTTCACAAGGAAAAAACATAAGCCCATAAGGGTAAGAATCGAGAGCACCGTTGTGCCCCTCTTACCTGGGCCTGACCGGTGCTCGTGGTGCCTGCCTCCACCGACGCTGACGATCTCTCTTCCATCATGCAGAGAGCGCAGCGGGGACTGAATCTGACACAGGTGATTTTAAAACTCCCGGGCGTTGCGTCATTACGCTGGCCGGAAGCTTGCACACGGTCTAAGGACCCGCCCCCTAGCCCCTGCGTTGTCAGGCGACCGGAACCACTCGTCGCCCCGCCCAAACAGGAAGCCGCGTCACTGGCCGCCGCGTCATCCGCCCTCCAGAGGGGACCCGGAAGCCAACTCAGCGCCAGCGCGCGAGATTCAAACTCGGGCTCCCGGGTCCAAGACGCCTCGACCTCCTGCTCGGCCATGCTCCCCTAAGCTGGACAAGGCTGGGGACTCCGGAACACCCTCCGAACGTACCAGGAAGGTGCTGGGATGGTCGTTTTGCCGCGAATCGCACCTCACCGAGGTAAGGCCTTTCAGCTCCCCCTGGAGAGATCGCAGCCCTGCTGGTTCCCACAAGTGCTTCCACATGGCGGAGGAAACACAAATAACTGAGGCCATGGTGGAAGAGGAGGGGTTTTAAAGGTCAAGCATGTGTTTCCTGAAAAGTGGGCGGAGCTGCGCTCTCTCCAGGGTTGTCCTGAAAGGCGATTTGAGAAAAAACAAACATACTGCCAGCCCCTCTCTTGTATCCGAGTATAACAGGCAGTGCATGTTAATGTGGAAAATGGGGCTTCTAAATACCATTTTCTCAGAACATTTAAATAAACATTTTATTGAGCAAGAGTTTTACCAAAAGCAAAAACTAAACCAGGGCAGGCAAGAGTCTTTCCACTCATTTAATTTAGAGCCGGTTCACACTGAGGCAGCACGACTTGCAGCGCGACTGCCTCAGGCGACCTGCACACGACAGCAGCGGCAACTTGCAAAACGACTTCTGCATAGAAGTCAATGCAAGTCGCCCCCAAAGTAGTACAGGAACCTTTTTCTAAGTCAGAGCGACTTGAGTCGCTCCTATTGGAACAGTTCTATTGTACAGAATGGGACGCGACTTGTCAGGCTGCTAAGTCGCCTGACAAGTAGCCCAAGTGTGAACCGAGTCTAAGGGTTAAGTTAACTTTTTCAAAAAAAGCGGGAAGTGAACCCATCTTTCCTGTATGGGCAAAGCCGAGGTTCACTTTAATAAATAGTAAAGGTCTGCCTATTTATCATGCTTGGGATTTTTCACAACCAAATGTATCTAAAATGTTTCAAATTATATTTAAGGAGTGCATTGTTGCTACCATTCTTATCTATTAGATATGCACTACACTATTCAGATACTGCAGCAACAAAGTGCGACGAGTCATATTTACCTTCAATACATTGTCTGTAATTAAAAACAGAAAAACGTCATTGTTCTCTAACTGGTCTTCATACTAGTTCTAGTTTCCTAATTCCCAAAAAACTGAGCCCATGCTGATATAGTAAAGTCTACCATAAATGTAAAAAAAATAAAAAATAAAAATAAAATAAATAAAAAAAAAAAAAAAAAAAAGACACTACATAAACATCGCTCACAGAAACATACCTTATGTAACATCTCCGCCAGTTCTACACACAAAGCAATGACATCCCTACTAGCAGAATAATCATTCAGACGTGTGAACAGATACCTGTGGATACAAGTGTGAAAATAAATAATATACTAAGCATCTACATTATAGCACTGCATGACTTATTTAAATCGTAACATCGCAGATACTTTATAGCAAGCTCAGGTTAAAGTGGTTAAAAAAAAAATAAAAAAGGTAATCTTAATGCATTCTGTGCTTTAATGTCCAACCCCCCACCCCTAAACACTTACGCGACTCCTTACACTGCTCCAGCTCACAAGAGACACAGGCAGCAGTGGGAGCCATAGACACCTGCTACTGTCCATCAAACATCTGTGAGGGAACAGGGGTGGGACTTACTGGCACTGTGTGGCTAACTTTTGCAAAACACAAAAACATTTAGTAGCACAAGTCATTTCATGGAAGACTTTAATGAAAAGAATGAAAACTTCTGAAATAAACCAAGAAGGAAAAATGTCTACTTTTAATTAACAGATTATCGCTACACACAGTTGCACTTAAATAGTGAGTTACCTGTTAAGCCAGGAGAAGAGGCCTCGTGCTGCAGCCACAATATCTATGATGGAGGCGAGCTGTTTGTGAGTAGGGGACAGAGTAGGCGGTTGAGAGACTGATGAGGCTTTCTTCAGGGTAATGATGTGTGAGCATAACAACTGAGCAACTCTATGCAGCTTATCGGTGAGGGAGCGCAGGCTTTCTCTGTGCAGGTCATAATGCTAAAAGGAAACAAATAAAAACGACACTCAATAGATAGAAAACTTTTACAGCTTATCAATTTAGTGTGAACAGTAGAAAATCTATTATGCCTATAAACATCTATGTGTGTATGGCCACATAGGCTAAAGGTTAGAGGCGTGTTTAAAGGCTGAATAAAAACAAAAAACACACACGCCTGTAACCACTTGCTTACTGGGCACTTAAACACCCTTCCTGCCCAGACCAATTTTCAGCTTTCGGTGCTCTCACACTTTGAATGACAATTACTCAGTCATGCAACACTGAACCCAAATGAATTTTTTGTCCTTTTTTTCCCACAAATAGAGCTTTCTTTTGGTGGTATTTGATCACCTCTGGGTTTTTTATTTTTTTTGCGCTATAAATGAAAAAAGACCGAAAATTTAAAAAAAAAAAAAAAAACGCATTTTTCTTTGTTTCTGTGATAAAATTTAGCAAATTATAAATTTTTCTTCATAAATTTTGGCCACAATTTATACTGCTACATATATCTTTGGTAAAAATAACCCAAATTAGTGGATATTATTTGGTCTTTGTGAAAGTTACAGACTCTACAAGCTGTGGTGCGAATTATACAAAATTGATCACATCTGATGTACTGGTGACCGATCTCATTTCTTGTGACCCGAACAAGCCAGGAAAGAACAAATACCCCCCAAATGACCCCTTTTTTGAAAGTAGACATTCCAAGGTAGTTAGTAAGAGGCATGGTGAACTTTTTAATGCTGTCATTTTTTTCCCACAATTCTTTGCAAAATGAATTTTTTTATTTTTTTCCACAAAATTGTCATTGTAATAGGTTATTTCTCTCACATGGAATGTATATACCACAAATGACACCCCAAAATATATTCTGCTACTCCTCCTGAGTATTACGATACAACATATGTGGGACTTTTACACAGCCTGGCCACTTAGAGAGGCCCAAAACGCAGGGAGCGCCATCATGTGTTCTAGGAGCATAAATTACACATCTAACTTGTTGACTACCTATTACACTTTTGAAGGCCCTGGAGCACCAGGACAATGACACGTGACACTAATACGGGGCACTGATGACAAGTGACACTGACAGATGGCACTAATATGTGGCACTGGTGACAGGTGGCACTGATATCATGTGGCACTAATGAGGTGGCACTGATATCATGTGGCACTAATGAGAGATGGCACTGATATCATGTGGCACTAATACGTGGCACTGATATGTGGCACTGATGACACATGGCACATAACACTGACAGGTAGCACTGATGACAGATGGCACTGATGACACGTGACACTGACGTGGCACTGGGGACAGAGCGCACATTTCGTTTTTTTTTTTTTTTTTTTTTTTACTTACGGCTGCTGCAGCCATTCATCTCTCTCTCTCCTCACACGCTGTCTCTGTATGAGGAGGGAGAGCAGCGCTGAGAGATGATCTCATATGTTTACATATGAGATCATCTCTCATTGGACACGCCGATCCCGCTGTAAACGGCCGCTGTGATTGGCCGTTTACAGCGATCTGTGACCGGCTGTGTCCGACGGACACGGCCAGCACAGAACTTCCCCGATGCGTGCTCTCAGGAGCGCGCATTAGGGAAGTAAACAGGAGGACGTCCAGGGACGTCCTCCCGGCAGGGAGCGTCCACGCTGCAGCCGTCTTTTGGCTATAGCGCGGGCAGGAAGAGGTTAAAGGGTGAATAAAAAACACACACGCCTTTAACCACTTGCTTACTGGGCACTTAAACCCCCCTCCTGCCCAGACCAATTTTCAGCTTTCGGTGCTCTCACAATTTGAATGACAATTACTCAGTCATGCAACACTCTACCCAAATGAATTTTTTGTCCTTTTTTTCCCCACAAATAGAGCTTTCTTTTGGTGGTATTTGATCACCTCTGGGTTTTTTTTTTTGCGCTATACATAAAAAAAGACCGAAAATTTTGAAAAAAAAAAAATAAATACATAAAAAAACGCATTTTTCTTTGTTTTTGTGATAAAATTTAGCAAATTATTCTTCAAAAATTTTGGCCACAATTTATACTGCTACATATATCTTTGGTAAAAATAACCCAAATTAGTGGATATTATTTGGTCTTTGTGAAAGTTAGAGAGTCAAGAGACAAGCTGTGGTGCAAATCATAAAAAAAAATTGATCACACCTGATGTACTGGTGACCCATCTCATTTCTTGCGACCTGAACAAGCCAGGAAAGAACAAATACCCCCCAAATGACCCCTTTTTGGAAAGTAGACATTCCAAGGTATTTAGTAAGAGGCATGGTGAGCTTTTTGGTGTTGTCATTTTTTCCCACAATTCTTTGCAAAATAAATATTCCCCCCCCCCACAAAATTGTCATTGTAATAGGTCATTTCTCTCACATGGCATGTGTATACCACAAATGACACCCCAAAATACATTCTGCTACTCCTGAGTATTACGATACCACATGTATGGGACTTTTACACAGCCTGGCCACTTAGAGAGGCCCAACATGCAGGGAGCGCCATCAGGTGTTCTAGGAGCATAAAATTACACATCTAACTTGTTTACTACCTATTACACTTTTGAAGGCCCTGGAGCACCAGGACAATGACACGTGACACTGATGAAACATAACACTGATGACAGATGCCACTAATACGGGGCACTGATGACAGGTGGCACTAATACTTGGCACTAATGACAGATGGCACTGATGACAGATGGCACCTATGCGTGGCAGCGGTTCATCTCTCCCTCCTCACACGCTGTCTCTGTGTGAGGAGGGAGAGCGGCGATGAGAGATGATCTTATATGTTTACATATGAGATCATCTCTCATTGGACACGCCGATCGCGCTGTAAACAGCCGCTGTGATTGGTTGTTTACAGCGATCTGTGACTGGCTGTGTCCAAAGGACACGGCCAGCACAGAACTTCCCCGATGCATGCTCTCAGGAGCGCGCATTGCGGAAGTAAACAGGAGGACGTCCAGGGACGTCCTCCCGGCAGGGAGCGTCCGCGCTGTAGCCGTCTTTCGACTATAGGGTGGGCACGAAGTGGTTAAAATTGTTTATATATTTATTTTTTTACGCCCAGTGTGCATGAGGCTTTTATGATGATGGTAAACAGGACAAAATAGAGAGGGTGGATCTCCCAAACGAGAGCACAGAAAGAAGTAAAAAAAAAACTTGACAGGTGTTCTAATCTCTCTCTACTTCGTTCAAAATTAAGTTTTGCCTTGAGGCTGGGTTCACACTGGTACAACAAACGCTCCGACATTGGGAGCTCATGTCGCATGATGTGTGCAAATCAAGGATTCCCTATGAGAGCCATCTTAACTGGTCCGACACAAGTCAGTTCGACTTTGAAAATGCTCCATGCACTACTATAATTTATGTCACACTGGGATTGTTTTGATCAAAAGAGGATACTCGTCCTAACCATCTGACAGTGTGAACCCAGCCTTAGGATTCATGTACACTACATCTCCTGAATGATTTAACTTGACAGATAGTAACCCATGTTTAAAACATCCGCTTTGCCGCGTACACACGAAGGGACAATCCCGCGGGATTATCCTCTGGACTGAAGTCCAGCGGATAATCCCCTCGTGTGTGGGCGCCGGCGGACTTTTTGGCGCCAAAGTACGGCGGACTAAAGTTTCAAGTTTTGTTTTCAAATTATCCGCTGGACTTGGAAGTCCAGCGGACAATCCCGCCGTTAGTGGGCAAGTCCGCGGGACTTTTGAAATGAAGGGACTTGCCGCTCATCGGCAAGTCCGTTCATTTAGCACGTGACTTCAGGTTACGTAGCTAGCGTAGGCAGTTACTGCCGCCGCGCTAGCTCCGTGACCTGGCATGGATTTAAAGGGAATCCCCACGCCGAAAAAACGGCGTGAGGGTTCCCCCCAAATCCATGTCAGACCCTCATCCGAGCACGCAGCCTGGCAGGCCAGGAAAGGGGTGGGGACGAACGAGCGCCCCCCCCCCCCTCCTGAGCCGTACCAGGCCGCGTGCCCTCAACATGGGGGGTGCCCTGGGGAAAGGGGGGCCGTGCGGCCCCCCCACCCCAAAGCACCTTGTCCCCATGTTGATGAGGACAAGGGCCTCTTCCCGACAACCCTGGCCGTTGGTTGTCGGGGTCTGCGGGCGGGGGCTTATCGGAATCTGGGAACCCCCTTTAATAAGGGGGCCCCCAGATCCCGGCCCCCCACCCTATGTGAATGAGTATGGGGTACGATGTACCCCTACCCATTCACCTAAGGTGTAAAATGTAAAGTAAAAAAAAAAAACCCACACTTTTGAAAAAATAGTTTATTGCACTGCTCCGGGGGTCTTCTTCCGTCTTGGGGGTCTTCTCGCCGGACTCCCCCGCCATTTACCAAGCTCTTTTACCGAGCGGGGGAAGTCCGGCTACCTTCTTCGTCGTCGCCGCCGTCTGGGGGTCTCGATCCGCCTTCGGGGGTCTTCTTCCGTCTTGGGGGTCTTCTCGCCGGACTCCTCCCCTCTCTTCTGCTCTTTTACCTAGCTCTTTCACGAGGGGAGGAGTCCGGCTACCTTCTTCGTCGTCGCCGCCGTCGTCTGGGGGTCTCGATCCGCCTTCGGGGGTCTTCCGGGGGTCTCTTCTGTTCTTGCGGCGGTCGTCGTCTTCCGCGCCGCCGGCGCCTTCTTCTTCTTGTCCTCCTTCTTGTCCTTCTTGTTCTTCTTCTTCTTCCGATGTTGACCCGACGCTCTCTCTGCCCGGAATGCCTGTGCCGCTCTGCGCTCGGACTTATATAGGGACATGGGCGACAGGGTCACATGTTCATGTCACATGGTGACCCCGCCCCCTTGCGATGTCACAGTCCCAGCATCCTCCGGGACTGTGACAACACAAGGGGGCGGGGTCACCATGTGACATGTGCATGTGACCCTGTCGCCCATGTCCCTATATAAGTCCGAGCGCAGAGCGGCACAGGCATTCCGGGCAGAGAGAGCGTCGGGTCAACATCGGAAGAAGAAGAAGAACAAGAAGGACAAGAAGGAGGACAAGAAGAAGAAGGCGCCGGCGGCGCGGAAGACGACGACCGCCGCAAGAACAGAAGAGACCCCCGGAAGACCCCCGAAGGCGGATCGAGACCCCCAGACGACGGCGGCGACGACGAAGAAGGTAGCCGGACTCCTCCCCTCGTGAAAGAGCTAGGTAAAAGAGCAGAAGAGAGGGGAGGAGTCCGGCGAGAAGACCCCCAAGACGGAAGAAGACCCCCGAAGGCGGATCGAGACCCCCAGACGGCGGCGACGACGAAGAAGGTAGCCGGACTTCCCCCGCTCGGTAAAAGAGCTTGGTAAATGGCGGGGGAGTCCGGCGAGAAGACCCCCAAGACGGAAGAAGACCCCCGGAGCAGTGCAATAAACTATTTTTTCAAAAGTGTGGGTGTTTTTTTTTTTACTTTACATTTTACACCTTAGGTGAATGGGTAGGGGTACATCGTACCCCATACTCATTCACATAGGGTGGGGGGCCGGGATCTGGGGGCCCCCTTATTAAAGGGGGTTCCCAGATTCCGATAAGCCCCCGCCCGCAGACCCCGACAACCAACGGCCAGGGTTGTCGGGAAGAGGCCCTTGTCCTCATCAACATGGGGACAAGGTGCTTTGGGGTGGGGGGGCCGCACGGCCCCCCTTTCCCCAGGGCACCCCCCATGTTGAGGGCACGCGGCCTGGTACGGCTCAGGAGGGGGGGGGGGGGGCTCGTTCGTCCCCACCCCTTTCCTGGCCTGCCAGGCTGCGTGCTCGGATGAGGGTCTGACATGGATTTGGGGGGAACCCCCACGCCGTTTTTTCGGCGTGGGGATTCCCTTTAAATCCATGCCAGCTTGCGGAGCTAGCGCGGCGGCATTTACTGCCTACGCTAGCTACGTAACCTGAAGTTACGTTCGAAATGAACGGACTGCTCCGTGTGTGGGCAAGTCCGTTCATTTTCAAAAGTCCCGCGGACTTTTGGCCGGCGGATTATCCGCTGGAGAAGTCCGTGCGTGTGTGGGCAAGTCCACACCCTCGGAAAGTCCAGCGGACCTAGCCGGAAAGTCCCGCGGGATTGTCCGCTGGACTAGGTCCGCCGGCAAAAGTCCGTACGTGTGTACGCGGCATTACATTTATGACAGACTTGCTTACAAACGGAGCCCTACATTATGACAGACTTGCTTACAAACGGAGCCCTACAGCGTTTCGATGTTAGGGCTTTCCCCGGTCCGCAGCACTTTTATCTTCACCCAGTCTTTGTTCCAGGGTCCGTTTTCTTGGCCGGGCCGACGTGACATCACTTCTGCACATGCGCACAGGAATAACATCACTGCACCACGCAGAATAGGCCATAAATATGGTCTGAGCTGCACATTACCCGTTGACAGGCAGGGGGGACATGCATGACAGAAGAGACCTCTAGGGTCTCATCTATTATAAAAAGCCTGCTTGTCAGCGGATTTGAACAATTCTGACTTTACTACCACTTTTAGGATGTATCCACTCTGGATGTACAAAGAACCTTTGCTTTGTAAATCTGGGGAGAAAGTAGTGTTAGATTCACTTGCAGATTTAGATGGACTTGGCTAGTTGCAGCAAACTTTTTTTTCTCCCTTTTGGATGTGGCACCCTCGTAAGTTATAAAGTTAAAACTTAACCACCTATCCTTTACAGCCAAGGAAGGTGCCCGTCTTGGCCTCTATTTGATCTGCAGTCATGGTGCTACACATGTGATCAGTTATGACACCAGCCATGACAGTTATTAGTCATTGCATGTTTTAAATGTAACAGGTTTTAAGAATAAGTTAAATCAATGGGTTTAGTTCCACTTTAAAAATGGATTGGTCTCCACACTCTTAGCTGCCACTTCCACTGCGTTTATGGTGGGTCAGTTTGTGAATAAAACATGGTACTCCCGTTTCTTTTTTTGGAAAAAATAGAATACAAACTCCTATCCATTCATATACAGTGCAGCTCAGGCTGTAGGCAAAAGGGGCTTTCTTCAATCCCTTTCTACGTTTCAAAAATTAGGCATTCAAGGTCTGTTTAGAAGACCTGGATGTCTCCTTTTGGCAGACCGCTGATACCACCCGATATACCGCCCGTGTGTACTTGGCCTGAAATGCTGTCATTCCCAGGCCGGTACAGCCAGGGAAACATCTGATCAAACAAATTTGTGTTTGATCAGATGCTTTGAAGGTCAAGGGAGATACATTGCCTTGCAAAAGTATTCAGCTCCCTTGGCATTTGTTTGTGTTTTGTTGCCTCACAACCTGGAATTAACATGGATTGAGGATTTGCATCATATCATTTACAGAACATGCCCACAACTTTGAAGATTTTTTTATTATTATAAAGGCAAAACAACAAATAGGACAAAATAACAGAAAATGTCAATGTGCATAACTATTCACCGCCCCCCCTAAAGTCAATACTTTGTAGAGCCACCTTTTGTGGCTATCACAGCTCCAAGTCACTTTGGATAAGTCTCTATGGGATTTTTGCCCATGCCTCCTTGCAAAACTGCTCCAGCTCCTTCAAGTTGGAAAATGTGTGCTTCTGAACAGCAATCTTTAAGTCTGACCACAGATTTTCTATTGGATTGAGGTCTTTGACTAGGCCATTCCAACACATTTACATGTTTCCCCTTAAACCACTCAAGTGTTTCTTTAGCAGTGTGTTTGAGGTCATTGTCCTGCTGGAAGGTGAACCTCCGTCCTAGCCTCAAATCACACACAGATTGGTACAGGTTTTGCTCAAGAATATCCCTGTATTTAGCACCATCCATCTTTCCCTCAACTCTGACCAGTTTCCCAGTCCCGACTGCTGAAAAACATCCCCACAGCATAATTCTGCCACCGCAATGTTTCACTGGTGGTGGTGTTCTTTGGGTGACGTGATGGGTTGGGTTGGGTTGGGTTTGCGCCAGACATAGCGTTTTCTTTGATGGCCAAAAAGTTACATTTTAGTCTTATCAGACCAGAGCACCTTCCTCAATACATTTTGGGAGTCTTCCACATGCCTTTTTGCAAACTCAAAACGTGCCATTTTGTTTTTTGCTGAAAGTAATGGCTTTCTTCTGGCCACTCTGCATTAAAGACCAACTCTATGGAGTGTACGGCTTATCATCGTCCTTATTGTACAGATACTCCAGTTTCTGCTGTGGAACTCTGCAGCTCCTCCAGGGTTACCTTAGGCATCTGTGCTGCCTCTCTGATTAATGCCCTCCTTGCCTGGTCCATGAGTTTGTGTGCGGCCATCTCTTGGGAGGTTTGCTGTTGTGCCATGTTCTTTACATTTGGCTATGATAGATTTGATGGTGCTCCTAGGGATCATCAAAGATTTGGATATTTTTTTTTTTATAACCTAACCCTTACTTGTTTGGAGAGTTCCTTGGTTTTCATGGCAGTGTTTGGTTAGTGGTGCCTCTTGCTTAGGTGTTGCAGCCTCTGGGGCCTTTCAAAAAGGTGTGTATATGTAATGACAGATCATGTGACACTTAGATTGCACACAGGTGGACATCATTTCACTAATTTTGTGACTTCTGAAGGTAATTGGTTACACCAGAGCTTTTTCATAGGCTTCATAACAAAGGGGGTGAATACATACTCGCATGCTAAATTATCAGGTTTTTTTGTTTCTGAAAAACTGTTTTATGTATATATTATTCTAATTTTACTTCACCAACTTAGACAATTGTGTTCTGATCCATCACATAGAATTCAGATTAAAAAAAACAAAAAACAAACAACTAAAGGATGTAATGGAACAAAAATAGGTAAAAAGCCAAGGCGGGTGAATACTTTTGCAAGGCACTGTATCAGGGTTCATTACACCCCCCAATGTCTTAACCACTTGCCAACCGCCGCATGTACATTTACATCGGCAGAATGGCACGGCTGGGCAAATGGGCGTACAGGTACTTCCCTTTGAAATTTCCCACCGGCGTGCGAGTAGGATAGCGGGTCCCATTGACTCGATGTCCGCGGGGATACCCGCGATCGTCTCACGGAGAGAAAGAACAGGAGATGCTAATGTAAACAAGCATCTCCCCGTTCTGCCTAGTGAGACAGTCACTGATCATAGCTCCCTGTGATCGGGAGCTATGAGCAGTGATGTGTCAAACATAGCCACGCCCCTAACAGTTAGAATCACTCCCGCCCTAGGGCACACTTAACCCCTTCCTAGCCAGCTAGTGGTTAACCCATTCTCTGCCATTTTTACAGTAATCAATGCAATTTTATAGCACTGATCGCTGTAAAAATGACAATGGTCCCAAAAATGTGTCCAAATAGTCCGATGTGTCCGCCATAATGCCGCAGTCACGATAAAAAAAAAAAAAAAAAAATGTATAATATATAAAATAATCGCAGATCGCCGCCATTAATAGTAAAAAAAAAAAAAAAATTTGTAATAAAAATAACCCCTATTTTGTAGACGTTATAACTTTAGCACAAACCATACGCTTATTGCGATTTTTTTTTCCACAAAAATATGAAGAATACGTATCAGCCTAAACTGAGGAAAAAGTTGTTTTTTTAATATTTTTTTTGGGGATATTTATTATAGCAAAAAAGAATGCATTTTTTTCAAAATTGTCGCTCTATTTTTGTTTATAGCACAAAAAATTTAAAAAAACGCAGAGGTGATCAAATACCACCAAAAGAAAGCTCCATTTGTGGGGAAAAAAAGGCCGTCAATTTTGTTTGGGAGCCACGTCGCATGACCCCGCCATTGTCAGTTAAAATGACGCAGTGCCAAATTGCAAATTGTGCTCTGGTCTTTGGCCAGCCAAATGGTCCGGGGCTTAAGTAGTTAATAAAGAGTAATCTGTCACTTCCCAAAGCTATAATTAAATAATAATAATAATAATAAAAAAAATAAAATATTAATAATAATAATAATAATAATAAATATTGTTTGTGTGCACTCAATTTTTTTGTAACATAAAAATTTGACAGAAGTATCTTCACTGGCTACTTGAATTATGTAAAAAGCGCAGTGCAACTCACGCACGTGCAGTAGGAAACCGGCTGTGAAGCTTGAAGGCTTCACAGTCAGTTTCCCTTACTTGCAATGCCAGGGCCTGCACCCAAAGCCGATGGACGAATCAGCTTGGGGTGCCAACATCTTGGCAATTTGCATTATATTAAAGGTTATCAGCTACAGTATTTCTAGCTGCTAACTTTACATTTTTTTTTTTTTTTTTAAGGCTGGAACTCTGCTTTAAGCATTTACTAGCAGATGAAGGCTCCATTTGTAGGGATGTACCAATATATCAGCTGAAAATAGTGTTATCTGCATTTTGACAAAATCGGGGAAAAAAGAAAAATGTGCCGATAATGGGCACCGAAAAAACGCAACACAGGTGCATTTTTAATGGGGAGGTGGATTTAAAGTGATGCATTTTTCATGAGCTTTAATGCAAATTAAAAAATATTTAAATTAAAAAGGTCAAATATACAATATTATGTAAAACAAACACTCACCGGCCACACCTGTTCAATTGCTTGGTAACAAAAAGTGCTAATCAGCCAATCACGTGGCAGTAACTCAGTGCATTTAGGCATCTAGACATGGTGAAGAAGAGTTGCTGAAGTACAAACCAAGTATCAGAATGGGGGGAAAAAAAAAGGGGGCTTTAAACGTGGCATGGTTGTTGGTGCCAGACGGGCTAGTCTGGGTATTTCAAAAACTGCCGATCTACTGGGATTTTCACGCACAACCATCTCTAGGGCTTATAGAGAATGGTTCGAAAAAGTAAAAATATATAGAGAGCGGCAGTTGAGTGGATGAAAATGCCTTGTTGATGCCAGAGAGGAGAATGGGCAGACTGGTTCAAGATGATAAAATAGCAACAGTAACTCAAATAAGCACTTGTTACAACCAAGGTATGCAGAATACTATCTCTGAACATACAACACATAGAACCCCATGTCCTGGTTCACATATATGCAATGCAGGAATCCGCGCGATTCCAGTGCGGGTTCCCACATCGCATGTCACCTGTCGGTGGTTCACAATGACATCTGTGAACCACTGCAGGTATCAATGCAAAGTTAAAACAATCCTGCTGCTCCAGGTGAACCAGCAATGATGGTGTCTGCAATCCAGCTATGCATGGGGGTGCATGCCCTGTCATTGCTGTAGAGTACATGTGAAGAAAGAAGATTGGACGGCTGCACACCCATATAATAATGCTTCTTTATTCAAAAAAGGCATATTGGCAGGAAAAAAAAAAAAAAAGTTGACGTGTTTCACACGTTTAGTACGTGCTTTGTCAAAACCGTATTGGACACAATCACCACACACATATATACAAAATACCACATGATTGCACAGGTGTAACTTATGAAGTCCGATGATATCAATCAGCTATTCCCACTTGAACAGGAGAGCAAACCATTTTTGGTGCACCCATTCAGCCATGAGATAAATATAAACAGAAAAATCTGAAAGACTGACACATAATAATAAATAGTAGTAATAATAAGCATTATATATTACAAAGAAGAAAAACAAGATAAGGGTGTGTACATCCTGCTGAAAGCAAAACAGAGCTCACATCCTGGAAATTATATACAATTACACTCATGAAAATAAAAAAATAAAATGTATTTTCCAAAACATAAAAAAAAAAAAAAAAAAAAAATGTGAAAAACAACCGTGTCTCACCTGTGGAAACCTACACACCACTACAGGTGATAGTGAAAACAATGCCTCTTCCATATTCAACACAGCAAAAAAAATTAAATGTATATACATATAATCAAAAAGGAGCAAGGATATATACACAATAATTACTACATTACCCTTTTTACTTTACTGTTCAAAAAGGCAACATATATAATGTGGAAGAAAGGCAAAAATAACCACAAGTTCATATGTGGTATGACAAAAAACAAGAAATGGAAAAAGCACTATCCTAAATCATAAAAGTGAGCCAAATCCCACTCAAAGTTTAAACCTCCAGCAATCCCCATTTGAAGGGACAATATACCAAAAAACATCTTTTTACACAGAAATTCTAAAGTTGTCTCCTCCTTTCCTGGGGGGTGACAACCCTTTCAATTCCTTGCATTTGTAATATGGTAGTGTCACCTCCATGAAGCTCATTAAAAAGCCTAGCAACACTAGTAACCGTGTTCTTTCTCTGTGTCATAGACATGATCGTGTAGGTGATCTCGTAGCCTAGTAGTGCGACCCACATATTGGATTGCACACTTTTTACAAGTGATCAAAATAGACCACATTTCTAGTGTTGTAATTATTGAAGCTCTTGATTTTAAAAGATCTACCATTCAAAGTGGAGCGAAATTGATCACTCTTTATGACCCGAGAACAGCATGAACACCGGTCAGATATACGTACCCGCAAAATTGAGCAATGTTCTGGTTTGTTTATTGCTAATGAACTCACTAGGAGACAGGGAATGTGCCAATGTCGGTGCCCGCCGTGAGACGGATTTTACCCTCCCCCGCCCCAGGCAAAATCTTGGCATAGCATTCATCTTCATACAGAATGGGCACAGATAGTTCCACTATTTTTCAAATGTTATTATATTCCAAACTGTATGAAGTTGAAAAGATAGGAGTGGTTCTAATAGATGTAGACTTTTTGTCCCGTAGCAACCTCTCCCTAGGGGTATGTTCCACTATCTCAATTTCCCTATATACAATGTTGGGCTGAGGAACCTCAAGGAACCTAGAGCGCATCCTAAATTTCTGTTGGAAATCTCCCTCCTCACTGCAGATCCTGCGCACCCTAAGAAATTGACCGACTGGTATACCACGTGTCACATGGCCTGGGTGCCCAGAGTCCGCACCTAGAAGGGTGTTCACGGAGAGGAGTTCCCTGTCCAAGCTTGATACAATACAACCCTCCCTGCTTGACAATACTACATTCAAAATGGGAATGGATGTGTTGCTCACATGCCCCATAAAGTTAAGGTTTAATTCATTATTATTCAAAAACAGCAGAAAATCATCTACTGTACCTACAGATTAGGAGCAAATGAACAACAGATCAACAATGAAGCAACGGAAAATAATACATTTTGGGATGAAAAGGGATTATTTTCCCAAAGTTGCGTACCCTCTCCCACCAACCCATATATTAGCTGGCAAGAGTGTTAAACCCAGGCTCCCATGGCTGCTCCGCATCTCTGAAGATAAAGAACCATTGAATGAAAAATTATTATTTGTCAACAAGTACTCAAGAATGTATTCTCTGTGTAGAGGAGAGTATCCACTGTGACGGTCCAGAAAGTATTCCACTGCATGCACACCAAGAGTATGCGGTATGGAGGAGTGCAGACTGGACACATCACAGGTAATCCATATATCTCCCCTCCTCATTCGATCACATGAATTCAAAAAGGTGTTTGGTGTCCCTTAAATAGCTGGGCAATCTTAACTAATGGCTGTAACTGGCAATTAAGGATGAGCTCAGGCGTGTTCGCAACCAGCACATGCAGAGCCCGCCAGGAAGTCGCCACTGCACAGCGCTAATTGCAGGCAGTGAGACATTTTCCTGATGCGTGGCTGCAGAGAACGGGAAAATGTCTCGCTGCCTGCGATTAGCGCTGTGCAGTGGCGACTTCCTGGCGGGCTCTGCACATGCTGGTTGCGAACACACCTGAGCTCATCCTTACTGGCAATCAACCCAAAGACCAAGATTTTCATTCAAAGAACCTATTCCAGCCACTAAAGGCCGCCCAGTTAGGGGAGTTAACCCTTTATGGGTTTTTGGGAGATTATGTAATATGCGGGTAATGAGGAAGTCAGGAACCATAATCTCACCCTCTTTCACAGAGAGAACACCTAGACCAACCCCCCTTTGAACAAAATCACTCAATGTGTTCTTAAATTGGACAGTGTGGTTCCCTTTTAAAAAAACGGATGTAGCTGCCATCATCCGACAACTGCTGAATGGCTTCCTCACAGTACAGGGGGTCCCCGGGTTACAAACGAGATAGGGACTGTAGGTTTGTTCTTAAGTTGAATCTGTTTGTAAGTCGGAACAGGTACATTTTTTAAGTGTAGCTCCAGCCAAAAAAATCAATTTTTAAGCTTTTTGGAGAACATAGGGAAGGGTTATCACCCCTGTAACATTTGTTTTGCTGTCTGTGCCCCTGTTCAGAAGATTACACCTCACCTTCTGTCCCAATGACAATTGGATTTTGAAAATTTTGGGTTGTTAGGGAAACATGGACTGGTGATAAAGCGTCCATGGAGACACCTTTTTCCCATATTAACTCTTACAGGAGTGAATTTCCCTTCCTAGGGGTAGATTTCCTCTCACTTCCTGTTGTCTCCCTCCGTTTGTAAGTAGGAGTCGTTTGTAAGTCGGATGTTTGTAAGTAGGGGACCCCCTGTACACAGAAGCACCCTGTACCACTACCAAGCCACCTTTGGCAGAATTATTGATGACTATAGAAGAGTCTTGACCTAGAGCCTTCAGTGCATTCCACTCATCAGCAGTAAGATTATCATTGTAAATTAAACCATTTATAAACAGTATGGGATGCTAGCCTAGTGAGCTCTTTTATAACACTCTTCTGAAATAAATCAAAAGATTTACCCCTTGAATTCACAGGGTAAAAGTCTGACTTAACGGAGTCACCACTGGGGAAGCGCATGACTCATCCTGGGCACTGGCAGGCTCCCCCTGCAAATCCTCCAGATCCTGCACCACACAAATCCCAAAAGCCCATACTCAGACTAAAAAAAAAAATCTATGAGATTCAAATTGAGTCATCTCGAGGTTCGTGCTCATTATCCTTAAAATAGTGTTTACCGAGTGTCAACTTGAGGGCAAACTTATTCACATCCAGAACAGTTTCAAATACAGTTGTGCTCAAAAATTTACATACCCTGGCAGAACTTGGTTTCTTGGCCATTTTGAATATGAATAACAACTTTTCTTTCACTCATGGTTAGTGTTTGGCTGAAGCCATTTATTATCAATCAACTGTGTTTACTCTTTTTAAATCATAATGACAAAACAGAAACTACCCAAATGACCCTGATCAAAAGTTTACATATCAGGCCAAAATCACCAGGGTAACATGCACACGTTGACACAAAGGGGTTTGAATGGCTATTAAAAAGGTAACCACCCTCACCTGTGATCTGTTTGCTTGTAATCAGTGTGTGTGTGTATACAAGGTCAATGAGTTTCTGGACTCCTGACAGTCCCTTGCATCTTTCATCCACTTGTGTGCATGTTATCAGGCCAAAATCACCAGGGTATGTAAACTTTTGCAGATCGGTTTGCAGATCGCAGTGCAAACTGTCAAAAGGTGCAGGAATAAGACTGCATAGGTGTGAACACCCATGCGTTTTGATTCCAGTGTGGACCAAAAAATAAATAAATAAAGGGTCCTGCACCATTTTGGTGCGAATGCAATGCAAATTCAGCCAGACAATATGGATGGCTGAATTTGCATCGCACAGACATGGCATGTGATCTATACAGCAGTGTGGTGCAAATCACATGCGATGTCCAACATCGCACCAGTGTGAACCCAGCCTAAAGCAGAAGGGCTACAGCAGCAGAAAACCACACTGGATGCCACTCCTGTCCACTGAGAACAGGAAATTGAGGCTACAATTCACACAGGCTCACCAAAATTGGACAATAGATTAGAAAAACATTGCTTGGTCTGACAAGTTTTAAATTCAGCTGTGACATTTAGATGGAACGGTCAGAATTTGGCGTAAACACGAAAGCATGAATCCATCCTGCCATGTATCAACGGTTCAGACTGGTGGTGTAATGGTGTGGGGGGATATTTTCTTGGCACACTTTGGGCCCCTTAGTACCAATTGAGCATCGTTTAAACTCCACGGCCTACCTGAGTATTGTTGCTGATCATGTCCATCCCTTTATGTCTACAATGTACCCATCTTCTGATGGCTCCTTCCAGCAGGATAATGCACCACGTCACAAAGATCAAATCATCTCACCACTGGTTTCTTGAACATGACAATGAGGTCACTGTACTCCAATGGGTCCACGGTCACCAGATCTCAATCCAATAGAGCACCTTTGCGGTGTGGTGGAACGAGAAGTTTGCATCATGGATGTGCAGCTGACAAATCTGCAGCAACTGCGTGATGCTATCATGTCAATATAGGCCACAATCTGAGGAATGTTTCCAACACCTTCTTGGAGTCTGTCACGAAGAATTAAGGCAGTTCTGAAGACAAAAGGGTGGTCCAACCCAGTACTAGCCAGGTGTACCTAATGAAGTGGCAGGTAATTTGAAATATACTCGTATACCATTCGAGACTCAGATAAGGCAACATTTTTCCAATCTTCCATTGTCCAATTTTGTTTAGCCTGTGCAAATTGTAGCCTCAGTTTCCTGTTCTGAGCTGAAAGGAATGGCACCCAGTGTGGTCTTCTGCTGTTGTAGCCCATCAGAGATGGTATTCTGCATACCTTGGTTGTAACGAGTGGTTATTTGAGTTACTGTTGCCTTGCGATCATCTCGAACCAGTCTGCCCATTCTCCTCTGACCTCAACAAGGCATTTTCATCCACACAACTGCCGCTCACTGGATATTTTCTCCTTTTCGTACCATTTTCTGTAAACCCTAGGGACGGTGCGTGAAAATCCCAGTATATCAGCAGTTTCTGAAATACTCCGACTAGCCCATCTGGCACCAACAACCATGTCACGTTCAAAGTCACCTAAACCCCCTTACTTCCCCATTCTGATGCTCGGTTTGAAATTTAGCAAGTTCTCTTCACCACGTCTAGATGCCTAAATGCATTGAGCTTCTGCCATGCGATTGGCTGATTAGCAATTTGTGTTACCAAACAATTAAACAGGTGTACCTAATAAAATGGCCAGTGAGTGTATATTTTTTAAAAGCTGTCCATTTCAGTTTCTGGTTTTCAGCCAAGTGCATCCTGAATTTTCCGTTTTGGTCCAGATTTTTAATTTCCGTGCATCACTATCCATTTGTCCTGAACAAATCAGGGTATAATTCACCTAGATACATTGAGTAGTTGCAATGAAATGCAGACTTTTACTATCACAGTCCTAAGTTGCAAAACTGCAAATGTTAAGGTTTGTTTTACCTACTATTATGGAGGGGTTACAATGACGCCAACAAACAAGGTGACATCTTTTATTTACACTGAAATTAGGCACTTGTGTTTATCTCACAAGATTACAATGCCAAGTGTTTTTTCATTGTAGTACACCACAATCTCACAATACCGGCTTTGCAAAGCTGAGCAGTGACATAGTAAACAAAGCTATATTAAAAACACAATAGGTTTTCCATATTATTTTAACAAATGTTAAAGTGGATCAAAAATCATGATTTACAGAGTATGGAATGGGCCAAGTCCCCGTTATTTTTCTCTTTGCTTCCTGGATGCTGTTGGAGAGGTTCACTTAGTTTAATATACATAACAGGAACTGAGAGAAATCTCAGGGTGGAAATTCCCTCTAAGACAGTTGTCAACAGAACAGGTGTTCCCCTTCAATACTGGTTCAGTGATGGCTGTAACACTGG
>CM053030.1:450572135-450587837 GCA_028564925.1 Lithobates sylvaticus
TGTAGAGAGGATCTCATATGTGGATATATTCCTAAAGTGTGGTCAGACCTGCTTATTAAATTAAGGGGTCAATAACACCAGGTGAGTCGACTCCCAAAAGGTGGTGTAGTGTTTTCTGTGGATGAAGGTGTCAAGGAGTGGAACTACAAGTAAAGTGGATTGAAAAATTCCTCATTTTGTGCTGTGGAGATTGCACTCTATAATTTGCACAAATACCGTATATACTCGAGTATAAGCTGAGTTTTTCAGCACATTTTTTTTGTGCTGAATATGCCCCCCTCGGCTTATACTCGAGTCAAGCACTTTTCTGCAGCAGAGAATGACATTTTCCGACCCGAATTTGGGGCCCTGTATCTCGGGCCACTTGGTGCTAGGAACCCCAAATTTGGTGTGCAAACCCAGTGGAACCAACACTACAACATATCCAATTTTCTATTTTCTGGGGTTCCTAGCACCAAGTGGCCCGAGATACAGGACCCCAAAGTCAATCAACTGTGTCCATCTGCAGCAATGCCATTTCGGGACCCTCTGGGTCCAGAGACCCCAAATTATGGCTGCGGATGGGGGGCATCTAGGAACCCTTAACTACCAATTTTAAAGTTCAGGGGACCAATGGCTGCAAATGGGCACAGTGAGGCATGCAAATGGGCATTGTTGATCCTCTTTTCCACTTACAGTAGCTGCGCATTTCTCACCCTAGGCTTATACTCGAGTCAATACAATTTCCCAGTTTTTTGTGGTAAAATTAGGTGGGTCGGCTTATACGCGAGTATATACGGTAATCACATGAGCACTTTGTATCTTTGAGATATACATATAGCTGAGTAGGCACGGTTAGAGGGGGTTGGAAAAGGGGAGCGCCTACAGCTTATGACAAGGTTAAACATTTGTTTTAGCCGAAATGTCATGGATGGAAATGTTGGAATCCTACGTTAATTTTTCATTTGTCAAAAACCCTGGGTTAGAATCTGAAAATGATTGCACCCCAATTTTTTAAAGGGATATATTTTTCAGAAATAGATATGATGGAAAACAAGTCACAACCTACCACATCTTGAGCTTTGGGGTGATCATCATCCTCTGCCTCCGTTTCACTGTAACAATCTAAGGAAAAAAAATTGATAGAAATATATATATATATATATATATATATATATATATATATATATATATATATATATATATATATATATATATATATATATATACACACACACACACACACACACACATACACACACACATATATATATATATATATATACACACACATCAATGTTCATATTCAATTATTTTGATCTGAACTTTTTTGCGCTCACAACTCTTATGAAACATCTCATCTGTGGAAATGGGTGTGGCCTATTCCTTATACGAGTTGTTCATGCATAACAAGAAAGAGGCAAATTACTTTGCACCCTTTGGGTTGTCACAGATGGACACATCTCACATATGATGAAATCTGTCTTCAAAGTGAATTCCATTCATTGTCACTCGCCAAGCCCATTCTTATTAACGCATAAGACCTTTATAATTTATCATATGGGAAGTTAAAAGGACTGTTCCATTTTATCAAAAAAATAGAACAAAAACAGAAGACATTCACACTTTCGGCATAAAGATGTAAATAAATATAAAAGACAAAAAACCCCCAGGTTTCATTGGAATAGAATGAATTAGGAAAAACTGCTTTATTAGCACAAATGTAGAAATGGATGACAGACAGCCTCAAGGCATGACATGAATCCTCTTTCTCTACATCAGGCTCCAATGCAGGAAAGCCCCCCCCCCCCCCCCGAATGTCTATCGTTTCACAATTATGGTCTTGCATACCTTCTTCTCGTGAATTATTGGGGTTTGCATGCGATTTATATTTCTGTAGTGTTTTAACCAGACTGGTCACCCACCTATAAAATACAGAAAGAAGTAACTGAATGAAACAAAGGTGCACACCTCCACTGATACCACAATACTGAAAAAAAATGAATATAACAATATTTAAATGCACAAATATGACTCCCAATGCAACAAAATGAAAAGGCATTAAAAAAAAAAAAACTTCTCTACCTGCACCTGTGTTTCACCTGCATTAATCATATAATTTCATGGTGCCATTTGTTGGCCTGTATGTACAGTCTATAGCGGAGTAAATCTGCACATTTAATTTCTCATCGATTTGTTTGTGTTCAAGCATGTGGCATGGCACTGCACAGGTAGTGCAAGAACTGACACAAAGCAATGAAGGGAAGAGATGTGCTTTCATTACATTAGCACTCCCACAATTGTGATGCAGAAAAAGGTGAGGCATTAATTGGACACTGAGTGATTCAGAACAGAAGTGGTCTTTCTCCCTTTAGCAAATGGGGACAAGCTAGGTGAATTAATACATTGATGGGAGAATCATTCAGCCACAACACGTGAGCCCATCATTACAAGGTGAGAAACACTGGGAATAGAACTACACTTATACATAGTTAAAACAGCAAAAACAATTGAAAACATTTGAAAGTTTACAATGCATTAAGAGAACAATTTGCTTTGCCCAGACAGGGCAACACAACAATTCCAATTTAATATCCATATTCCCATCTGCATACCTTTCCTTTGCTCTCCCACTGCTCCATTTCAGCTTTGGAAAGCAAAGAAAATACCCAGTAGATCTGGGTATGGAGCACGTGACAACTTTAGTGCTTTGTGACTTGCTCAGCACACTTCACATGGGGGCAGTGAAAGAATATTTAGCCTTGGGTAAACTCCAACTGTTGGATAACACACAGCTTTCTTTCCTGGCTCCCAATGGCCAGACAGAGCAGCGGGGAAGCAAAGGAAAGGTTAATATTCTGCACTGAAGTAAATCTGTTGCTTTGCCCTGCATAGGTACAGCATAGTGTTGATTTGCAGCAGAACCAAAAGGCAAAGTGTGAGTGTACAGCTTGCATAACAGTGTAAATTTGCTGTCCCCTCAAAATAACTCAACACACAGCCATTAATGTATAAGCGGCTGGCAACAAAAGTTAGTACACCCCTAAGTGAAAATGTCCAGATTGGTCCCAAAGTGTCAATATTTTGTGTGGCCACTTATTTTCCAGCACTGCCAAACCCTCTCGGGCATGGAGTTTACTAGAGCTTCATAGGTTGCCATTGGAGCCCTCTTCCACTCCTCCATGATGACATCACAGAGCTGGTGGATGTTAGAGACTTTGCGCTTCTCCACCCTCCGTTTGAGGATGTCCCACAGATGCTCAATAGGGTTTAGGTCTGGAGACATGCTTGGCCAGTCCATCACCTTTACCCTCAGCTTCTTTAGCAAGGCAGTGGTCATCTTGGAGGTGTGTTTGGGATCGTTATGTTGGAATACTGTCCTGTGGCCCAGCCTCCGAAGGGAGGGGATCATGCTTGTCTTCATTATGTCACAGTACATGTTGATATTCATGGTTCCCTCAATGAGCTATAGCGCCCCAGTGCCGGCAGCAATCATGCAGCCCAAGACACACTTGTCTTTGTACGCCTCACCTGTTTGCCGGCCCACCACTTGGCACCATCTGAACCAAATAAGTTGATCTTGGTCTCATCAGACCACAGGACATGGTTCCAGTAATCCAGGTCCTTAGTCTGCTTGCCTTCAGCAAACTGTCTACAGGCTCTCTTGTGCATCATCTTTAGAAGAGGCTTCCTTCTTGGACGACAGCCGTGCAAACCAATTTGATGCAGTGTGCGGCGTATGGTCTAAGCACTGACAGGCTGACCCCCCCCCCCCCCCTTCAACCTCTGCAGCAATGCTGGCAGCACTCATACATCTATTTTACAAAGTCAACATCTGGATATGACGCTGAGCACATGCACTCAACTTTTGGTCGACCATCATGAGGCCTGTTCTGAGTGGAACTTGTCCTGTTAATCCGCTGCATGGTCTTGGCCATCGTGCTGCAGCTCAGTTTCAGTGTCTTGGCAATATTCTTATAGTCTAGGCCATCTTTATATAGAGCAACAATTATTTTTTTCCAGATCCTCAGAGAGTTCTTTGCCATGAGATGCCATGTTGAACATTACAGTAACCAGTAAGAGAGTGAGAGCGATAACACCAAATTTAAAACACACCTGCTCCCCATTGGTTCTGTCCTGGGAAAACTGCATGCGAGTTTACATTGTGGGCCAGGTTAAATAACCATTATTTGGAGTTTAAATAAAGTCTAACACCACCAAAAGGAAAGGCAGTACAATATGTGCATGCTCTTTCATTAACAAAAGCGGACTGAAGCTGAATTTTAGAAAAACAAATTTGATCCACTTACTTGTTCATATCTTTCAGATTATCTGCAGCAAATATAAATGGCTTGTACATATGGTGAGCAAGCTGAAATTCACTGAAAACACACAAAAAGAGAAGATATGTATATATGCCGGCAATTATCCTGCTTACTTGATCACATCCAATTCAGTTGCTGCATGCACTTACTATTTCTTTTTGTGTTTTGATTCCATTGGGCTCTCCAAATAATATGAAGAGAGTTTTAACATTCCCAGAGCTTTCTCATCCTAAATTGTGATTGTAAGAAAGGTGGTCAAAAAGAGCAGCAGGCTACTAAGAACATGCATACAAACATAATTTATAAAAAATAAAATAAAGCAGGATTTAAATGAGTGTTAAGCGGAGGTTAAAGAAAACCTGTCATGAGAGAAATATGTAGGATGCCACTGCAGCATTGGCGTAAAATCTATGGGCGCAACGTGTACACTGCACATGGCCCCCGACATACACTGCACCCATGGTCGAGACATGTGTCAGGCGTGTGTCACTACATACAGCAAATGGGGGGGGGGACTGATCATTCAGTGGGGGGGCCCCATGAGAGGTTCCTGTTGGTGGCTAAAACAGCGGCACTGGGAGCGGAAATAGGACTCATGCGGTCCAGGATGAGAGGGATGGCGTAGCCATGTAAATGGGGACAGACCGTTCGGGCCACTTCTCCTCCTGAGCGGACACGGACACACACACACACACACACACACACACACCCTGCCTATCCATTCCCCTCTGTGGTTAGTGTAGGGGAGGGGAGGGGCCACAGTCCATATCCCCGTCGTGGGGGAAAACAATTTGATGCCAAGAAGAGAGCCAGTGGTGGCAGCAGCTTAGTGTGTGCTTTATTCTATGACAGGCTTGGTGTGACAGTGACTTGTTATGCACTAGGTACTTTATATAACCTATATATATATATATATATAACACTGCTCTGAGGACAGATATCAGTGTTGTATATAGGTAATAGCATACATACTGTATAGAGATTGTAATACATGCTCTTTACACTCCTCTCCTGCACATATTACCCACCACCATACACTCCGCACTACCCTCCCTGCACATACTACCCACCGCCATACACTCTGTATTCCTTTCCCTACACAAAGTACCCACTGCTATATACTCCGAACCCCTCTCTTGCACATACTACCCACTGCCATACACTCTGCACTCCCCTCAACATACTACTCATGCCATACTCCTCTCCTGCACATTAGGGATGAGCCGAACACGCCATGCTGACGTGAGACGTCGGCGTCGGGGGAGGAGCCTGTCGACGGCGGAGGCTCAAGACGCACGGAACTCCGGCTGGGGATGAGATCCAGGAGGGGTAACGCGGCAGTGAGAGCCCGCGCAAAGCCTTCCTAACTCGGCCGGGAGGAGCCCCGGGTCCCCTTCTCCGCCCTCCCCCTCACGCGGTCCGCCCCATCCCCTACGCTCGCCGGGGAGAGAAGTGATCGCTGGTGGGCTACCGGGGGTTGGCGGAAGGAAAATGCAGTTTTGCCCAGCATGGTAGCAGCAGCGAACGGAGGTACAGAGACGCCCCGGACTTCACAGCACTAACTCAATATCCCCCTGGGAATCCTACCTCATACAGGTCCCGCAGCAAAGCAAGCCTGCTGGCAACTATATCCAGCAAAAAGCGCAACTTTCCTTACCAGCACTTTGAACAGATGGGTCTACTATCAGCGCAGCCAGCGGCCATCCCTCACCCGCGCAGCCAAACATCAGGTGACAACAAGTGACTGGGAGGGGATCTTAGAGGGGCATCCCTCGCTCAGGTATGGTTTTTTTTTACTATATAATGTTTCGATATGTTTACAACTTTTAAGCATTTTCTCTGAAATCCTGCTACAAGCTCTGCTCTGCTGAATGCCAAAGCGCAGTGATTCCAGCTGAAACTCCTCACTGAATGAACGTTTAATGAATCTATGACAAACAGCTATCTGAGTAATGAGGATGAACTACTAATAACATGCTATACGTTGTTAATTAATGTGAAATATACTGGGTGCCTGCAGAAGGGGGCGGTGTCTGTGTGGGAGAGGTGGCCCGGAGGCCTGAATGAGCCGCCTGGTTGTACAAAAAGTTTTAGAAGAACTGTTGCAGAGAATCTCAATAACAGTCTGCCCGCCATATAAGGGGGATAACAAAATTTACCTATCTATAGGAATAAAAGAATTTTGTGTGAATTATCCCTTTGTCGATACTGCAGGGGGGCTGCCTGTCTTATTTGAAGCCTGCCGTCTCACTAAGTGTATAATATAAAAAGTTTAAATTTCATTGGGCAAGCCTGCGCTGGGCACCCTAGCACACTCTCCCTGTACCCATGGGGGACATTGGCTAGAGCGGCCTGGGGTATCAGCTAATGATGAAGGGGAGAACGCAAAGAGCTACGGAGCCCAAAACACCGAAGGAGAGTCTGAATACGAGCACTATACAAAAATATCTTACAGATATCTCTTTAAAAAGTCCCGAGATGGAAAAAAAACAGCAGGGGGCGAAAGAAAAAAAAAAAAGAGTTGGAAAAGCAAAAAGCAGAGCAGGCGGAAGCATTTAGGATAGAAGCTTTGGAGAGGACAGGGGCGGCGGGCCACACTCCACAACAAAGTGACATTACACAAATCCCAACCAAAACCGATATGGCGGAAATGTTCGCCAAACTGGAAAGTTCCATAAAAACAGAAATCACAAACATTAGAACAGATATGGGTTTTCTGCTAAAGAGAATAGAGACAATTGAAGAATTTTCATCTGAACAAGCTAAAGAAAATATCGAACTCAGAAAGCAGATGGAAAAAAAATACAATTAGGTGAAAGAGATATGAAATATAAAATAGAAAGTATGGAAGATCAGAGCAGAAGACAAAACTTGAGGATAAGGGCCCTGCCTGAACAGAGGGGGGAAGATCTAATGCTGAAAATGAAAAGTATCTTTAAACCTTTATTAGGATTTGATGACGGAACGGATTTAAAAATTGAGCGGGTCCACCGAATTAGAAAACCTCCCGGCGTAAGAGATGACGCCCCCAGGGACGTACTTATAAGATTTCATTCCTACGCAGAAAAATCCCAAATCTATAATAATCTGAGAGGAAAGCCCCCATTAAAATTTGAATCAGCGGAATTACAGGTCTTCTCAGATTTATCAGCGGGAACTCTAGCCCGCAGAAGACAGATGAAGCCCCTGCTGGAAAGCCTACGAGCCTTGAACATCAAGTACAGCTGGGGACATCCTGCAGCCCTGATTGTCACCAAGTCTGAAAAGACATTACGTTTGAAATTCATGGACGAGATGCAAAATTTTTGTCGGGATCTGGGGATCCCAGTCCCCACAGGCTTTTAGACCCGGAACTAAAACAGTAAACCCCGGGGGAGAACAACTGGGGAAGAAATATATACCGTAGGGTGGGGGATATGATCCCCCTCCTTTTTCCCCCCTCTTTCCCTTTTTTTTTTTTTGTGTTGTTGGTTAGAGGCGGAGGGGGATTAAAGGGGGCGTGGGCGGGGGGGGTTGAGGCGACCTGGGGTTCTAAACGGCGACTTGGCTGGCTCCCCCCTCCCCCCTTTCGCGACAGCGACGGGGGGAGAGGGGAGACCCAGCACCCGACTGCCAGGTACGGAGCTCCACCCCGGAGGCGCAGTGGACAGGAGGTATCTCTAAGGGATGCCGCGCTGCTCACACGGGGTCGAAATGCGACCAGGGGAGGGGGGGGGGGGGGGGGAGAGGGATGGTGAGGGGGGATAGGGGTTGGGGGGGTAGTGGGGTAGAAATTGGGAGGGGGGGTGGGTATATGTCTCTGCCTTGCAACCACAATTACTTAAATATTGGATATTACGATTTGATAACCGCACAATGCCTCTGTTTGAAACATGGTAGATTGTAAATTGAAGTTTTTGTCGTATAATGTCAAAGGTTTAAACTCCCAGATCAAAAGATACAAGATATTCAACGAATTGAAACTATATCAGGGTGATGTGGTATTTTTGCAGGAAACCCATGTGACTCTAGAAAGTGGGCTGAGATTAGCCTCTCACGAATTCCCACTGTGGTTCCAGGGAGACTCCCCAACAAGGGGCGCGAAGGGGGTGGCTATAGGCTTTGCTAAAAAGATCAAGTTTGTCATCTGGGAAAGGCTCCTAGATCCTGAGGGGAGGTTCATATTCATAAAAGGGAAAATAGGAGAGAATATACTAACGCTAGTAAATATCTATAGTCCAAATAAAAGTCCAACCAGATTTTTCCCAGGTGCTGGGTCGCCTAGCAAGTTTTCAGACAGGAAAAGTGATCATTGCAGGGGACCTAAATTTTGGATGGGACCCTAAGATGGACACCACATCAAAATCAGGAAGCCAGAGCCAACGTCAATTAAAGAAAATAAAACTCAAACTTAGACAAAGCCAACTCATAGACGTTTGGAGAGTGCAGCATCCCAAAGTAAAGGACTTCACTTTTTTCTCTCCGGTACACGGAACGCACTCTCGTCTAGATTATTTCTTGGTCGAGCACAAATTCCTAGACCAGGTGGTCGAATCCAAGATTGAAATAATGTCCCTATCGGACCATTCCCCAGTATCAATGATACTTAGACTCCCCGGAACGCACACACGCGTACCTTCCTGGCGCCTGAACGACAGCTTGCTGGCCGACCCCATCACGGAAGAAATTATACGCAGGGAAATTATAACCTTCTTCGAAATTAATGACACAGGGGAGACATCACTAAACTCCCTCTGGGAAGCCCATAAGGCCTACATCAGGGGAATTCTTATTTCCATCGGGGCGGGCAAAAAGTGAGAGAAAAGGGCGCACCGGGCTCAATTGGTGAGAGAAATTCAGGAGTTGGAACAGGAACACAGGGACGATACAGTAAGAAAAGCAGATACCTATCACAGGTTGTTAAACAAAAGAGAAGAATTAAAAACTGAAATAGATCAAGAAGCAAGGAAATGGTTCCATAAAATAGATAGAGAAAGACACCTGTGGGGAAATAAAAGTAGCAAACACCTAGCAAGATTATTAAAAAAAAAAGAAGAGGGAACTCAACTATATTGATAAAATACAAAACAAAACGGGTTTAATGGTAAATCAGACTAAAGACATAGCCGAGGAGTTTAGAGCCTATTATGAAACCATATATGATATAAAATCTAGCGAGCCTATACCACAAGCCGAAAGAGAAGAGTGTAAGAACTTTATAGGGAACAGTTCTATCCCTGCATTGACCCCAGAGGATAGAAGCAATATGGAGGAACCCATCACGGAGTTAGAAATCCACGAAGCTCTGAGGAGTTCCTCTGCTGGCAAGAGCCCGGGTCCGGACGGATTCTCTATAGCCTACTTTAAAAAATATCGAGATATTCTGGTGCCTAGACTCTGCCGGTATTGGAACTCCTTGGGAGGAGAAAGGGGAATGGGCAAAGAGGCCTTAATGGCCTCAATAACACTGATCTTGAAGGAGGGAAAAGACAAAACGCTTTGTTCGAGCTACCGCCCAATTGCCCTCTTGAATACAGATACCAAGTTGTTTGCGAAGGTCTTGGCCAACAGATTAAAGAGTAGGATGCCAGCACTGATATTTCCAGACCAGGCAGGATTCGTCCCAGGACGGGAGGGGAGGGACAATGGGATTAGGGCTCTACTCCTCATGCAGGCGGCTAGGAGGAGCAGTGTCCCCAGTCTTTTCCTGTCGATAGACGCCGAGAAGGCGTTCGACAGGATAGACTGGGGACATATGTTCTCAACGTTGGAAGCAATGGGGATGGGACCAAGAATGATAGGCTGGATAAAGATACTATACGAGCAACCACGGGCGAGGGTTAGGGTCAATGGACTGCTCTCACTTCCTTTCTCCATGAAGAATGGAACACGTCAGGGCTGTCCTCTGTCCCCCCTCCTTTTTGTACTCGCCCTGGAACCGCTATTATCAACTATACGTAATTCACCGGATATAAGGGGGATTGAGGTAGGAGAGGAGATACACAAGTATGCGGCCTTCGCGGATGATATCTTATTTTTTCTGTCCAACCCTCGAATATCCGTACCTAATTTGTTGAAAGTATTGAAGGTATACGGTTTTGTCTCTAATTTTAAAATCAATCCGTCTAAATCGGAAATTCTCAATATCAATATTAACCAAGTAGAAGTAGCCCGCCTAGCAAAAGAATTCCAGTTCCCATGGAAAGAAAATATAACATATTTGGGAGTAAAATTATCGGGGACGTTAAGGAAGATATACCTGATAAACTATTTACCATTACTAGATGAGATCAAAAAGGAAATAAAAAAGATGAGTTATAGCCCACTGTCATGGATGGGGAGAATTAACGCGGTTAAAATGATCATAGCCCCAAAAATAAACTACAAGTTCCAAATGCTCCCAATATCCGTCCCCAAAGTATTTTTCCGAATTTTAAAAGGGATCATCTCTAAATTCATATGGGCTAATAAAAAACCACGTATCGCAGCAGAAATCTTATCTAGGTCGAAAAAGCAGGGAGGTCTCGCCTTACCAGATTTTGAACAATACTTCAATGCAATTTCACTGTCAAGAATCACTGAATGGACAAAAGAGGGAGTAAAAAAGAGATGGGTGAATCTAGAAAATGCACTTAGTAATAGAAATTGGGGTCACGTAATATGGAATCCACCAAAATTTAGGAAAATAGCAGAAGAAACACATGAAATTACACGAGTCACTTTGAAAGTATGGGATTGGCTTCACAGGAAAAATAAATGGGAATATAATTCCCCTTTGATAAATTTAAAAAACAATGTATTTTTCGAACCAGGGAGGAGTAAACTTTGGGGTAATTGGATTAAAAAGGGAGACGCACGATTAAGGGATATCACAAACAGAGGCAAATTAATCACTTTTCACGAATTGAGTAAGAATGTGGAGTTAATGTCGATTGACACCTGGAAGTATATCCAGCTGAAATACTTCGTGGAGGGATTACCACAACCAATCCGAGGCGGGGAAAACCTCACCACGATGGAGAAAATTTGCATGAGTCCTTCTACTAGAAATAATATGTCACGGATATATAAAATGCTAATACAGGAGGGGAGCGTGGGTGTCCCTCCAGGTGTCAAACGATGGGAGGAGGAGTTGGGGATTCCCTGCACTGTAAACAGATGTGATAGGATTTTAAAACTAATACATGGGGCTGCAGTGAATAGTCAGACCATAGAAGTCAACTATAAGTGCCTTATGGGGTGGTATTTAACCCCGGTAAAAATGAGTAAAATACAAAGAGATAAATCCCCTACATGTTGGAGAGGATGCGGAGGTATAGGTACGATGTCACACATATGGTGGGAGTGCCCTACTATAAAAAGGTACTGGAAACAGATACTAGCACTGATTAAAATTATAACAAAAAAAGACATCCCTGAGGACCCATGGGTGGTACTGTTTCATGGGACAGATGTGCCCATGAGGCAGTACAGAAATTCAATAATCCCCATTCTATTAAATGAGGCAAAGAACTTAATCCCTAAAAAGTGGATGGAAGCAGATAGTCCGCAAATGTGGGAATGGTTTATGCGTGTTAATACTCAGCAAAGAAGAGAGAGTGCAGAACTGGGGGGGGAAGACGAGGATAAACTGAGTAAAGGGGGAGACAAATGGGCCCGTTGGGATGACTTCAGAAAGACATGGAGATATTTTGAGGAGATAACCAGACAGTAAAGATACATTTACGACAAAACAATTGGACGGATAGAAGTAATAGAGGTCCTTGGGAAAAGGTTGCAGGGCAGGGGCGGGGGGGGGGAGGGGGGAAAGGAGGGGTGGGGGGGGGGAAGGGAAAATGTAATATAGCATTTTATGTGTGTATTTGAAACTTTGAAATAAATAAAGAATTAAAAAAAAAAAAAAAAAAAAGCAGGCAGTTCAGAGGCAATACAACACCTCTTTAATGCTTGTCAAATGATCTATGAAGAGCAATCTGAATGTGGATTCAGAGTCCAAAGCAAGCCCTTATTTTTTTTAATTTTTTAAACCAAATTTTTTTATTGACTTTTTTTTACATGTTTAACAGCCATTAGGTGAAACATCAGGGCTCTAAACAGACCCCTGATAGCTCACTTTTAAGATGGAGACACCATGTGGCTCCATGTGGTTTGGTGTGTGTGAAAATGCATGGGTTAGCAGATGTGTTGGGTGCCATTAACAATTAATGACACTGATGTGTGTCTACTAAACACCAGTGTGTTTCTGTGTGTGTCAGGAAAGCCACAATTGTGTGCACATTCCTGACATGCAAAGGTGTGAACCTAGCCTTATAGTGGGCTCACATCAGTGTGCTGCAGTTTGGCCGCAGCAGGATTGTGTGTGTGCTTTACATACAGTTATAGTTGCGCTTCCATTGAATTCAAAAAGGCAGTGAGTTTTCTGAAAGCACGGCAAATATGCAGCATGCAAGAATTTGATGTACCTTTGTTAAAAACGCATGTAAACTTTTCATACAATCACACTGCTCCCAAACTGCAGCACACTAGTGAGTCCACTATTAGGCCCCTTTCACATGAGTGGGCTGATTGGGTCAGACTGTCAGTTTTTCAGGCAGACCCGACCGGACCCTCCATTCTCCTCCTATGGAGTTGCAGGTGTAAACAGACATGTGCCTCTTTACATCTGCCTACATCCAATCCGATTCTTCTGGTGGATGGGATTGCATGGTAGTTGGATGTAAACGGACAGGCGGTCCGTTTACATCCGACTGCCTATCGAGAAGAGAAGGCTGTGTCTGTGGCCGCTCTGCATAAGCGGATTGGACACGGACCATCCATCTGCATGCTCAGGCAGGATCAGTGGAGAGATCACCCACTGAGCAGGTGGACTTCTGGGAAGCCCGTCCTGTGGAAAAGGGGCCTTAGTGATAGGAACATAGTGAATAGGTGGGGGTCTAAGTAGTAAGAGTATGTGTTTATGAGGAAGGGCAGAGAAAGTGCTAAGGCTACAGTATAGGAGGGACAGTACAGTTAGAGGAGTAAACTGGGATGGAAAGGGTGTCAGATATATGGGAGTGTGGAATGTCCAGAGCTGAGGGCGAGCGGGGGGGGGCTGCTGCAGGGAGGTGTGTAGTGCAGATTTATGGGGGTTAAGCAGATAGGAGAAGAGAAGGGATAAAAGGTAACAGGAAAAAAAGTTCAGGAGGATCGCTGCTAACTTACTGCATGACTGTGCAGACAAGGTAGAGAGAGATGCAGACTGCTGGAGAAGATGAGCGAATCAAATGGGTCCAAAGAAGGTCAAGTGACATGGGAAGAGAACATGCTGAGGGCTGGAGGGGAGTGATTATTTACTAGTTGCAGGAAGAAAGAGAGATAAGGCACAGTTCCAGTGACTGGAACTGCAGTGTTGGGGAATCGGCACATCGTGCAAACGAGTAAGAATATCAATCTCTGCTGTCAGGCAGGAGAAGATTCAAAAGCTCTGTGTGCGTCCCACGCTCCCCCCTCCTCACCTCACAGATTAAGAGCGCCCGGGGTGGGCTCTTCACTCAGCAGCCATGCTGTCCTTCTTGCCGTCGTGGGGCCCCTCCCACAGTAGCAGAATGCCGGGCCCAGTCGCAAGTGCGACTGCTGCGACCCTGGAAGTTCCGCTACTGCTCGCAGCTAATGTTAATTCACGGCTCCCGTAACACAGAGAACAGTGATTCATTGAATCTCATTCATAAAAAAAAGTCATTGATAAAAAAAAATAAAAAAAAAAAAAAGCGTAGGGGTCCCCCCAAATTCAATAACCAGGCCCTTCAGGTCTGGTATGGATTTTAAGGGGAACCCTAGCCAAAAAAAATGGCGTGGGGTCCCCCTCAAAATCCATACCAGACCCTTATCCGAGCACGCAACCTGGCAGGCCGCAGGAAAAGAGGGGGGGACGAGAGCGGCCCCCCCTCCCGCCTGAACCGTACCAGGCCACATGCCCTCAACATTGGGAGGATGCTTTGGGGGTCTAAGACCCCAAAGCACCTTGTCCCCATGTTGATGAGGACAAGGGCCTCTTCCCCACAACCGTGCCCGGTGGTTGTGGGGGTCTGCGGGCGGGGGGCTTATCGGAATCTGGAAGCCCCCTTTAACAAGGGGACCCCCAGATCCCGCCCCCCCCCCTGTGTGAAATGGTAAGGGGGTACAAAAGTACCCCTACCATTTCACCAAAAAGACCAGCGCAAGAAGAAGCGGATCGGAGGAAGAAGAAATGGAAGAAGATGGAAGAAGATGAAGGAAGGAGAAGATGAAGAAACCGAAGGATGAAGAAAGAAGAAAGAAGATTTTAATAAAGGAATTGTCAAAGACTGTCTCCTGTCATTTTTACCATTTTTGCCACTTTTTTGGTGAAATGGTAGGAGACCCCCACAACCACCGGGCACGGTTGTGGGGAAGAGGCCCTTGTCCTCATCAACATGGGGACAAGGTGCTTTGGGGGTCTTAGACCCCCAAAGCATCCTCCCAATGTTGAGGGCATGTGGCCTGGTACGGTTCAGGCGGGAGGGGGGGCCGCTTTAGTCCCCCCCTCTTTTCCTGCGGCCTGCCAGGTTGCGTGCTCGGATAAGGGTCTGGTATGGATTTTGAGGGGGACCCTACGCCATTTTTTTTTTGGCTGGGGTTCCCCTTAATATCCATCCCAGACCTGAAGGGCCTGGTTATTGAATTTGGGGGGACCCCTACGCTTTTTTTTTTGTTTTTTATTAATGAATGACAGTTCTCTGTGTTACAGGAGCCATCAATTCATTAGCCGCGAGTGATTTTAAATAGCTTTTTTCCTGCAAAAATGACACTTTTTTGCAGGGAAAGTTCTAAGCACAGGAAACCTGCCCCCCTTCACAGGCCACCTATAGACACCCCCCAGATGTGATACTGCAATGCTGTTCTAACAGCATGCACACACATATCCCCAGAAATAAAGCACATATTGTCAGCAGCACACTGACACGCTGACACTGACTGAAACATAATATGCGAGGCCGCCGGCCTCTTATACCGTGGGGCGTGTACTAAAGCCCCTGAGCTATAATTGGCTACAGGCATCCTGCCTGTAGCCAATTATGGCTCTCCTCGCTGCCGGCGCTGTGATTGGCCAAGCATGCGGGGTCACAGTGCATGCTTGGCCAATCATCAGCCAGCATTGCACTGCGCGGGCCGCAATGCATTGCGGGGCCGCTCGCATCACACGAATTTGATGCGAGCGGCCCCAATAGTTCTGGGCTCGCCGAGCGAGCGAACGCCCGGTGCTCGATTCATGGGTTCGAATCGAACACCGGGCTCATCCTTACTGCACATACTACCCACTGTTATGCACTTCGTCCCCCTCTGCTGCACATACCACCCACTGCCATACACTCCATACCCCTCTCCTGCACATACTACCCCCCGCACTAGGGCCCACTTTTGA